>CM062290.1:286825768-287425768 GCA_031216915.1 Pictodentalium vernedei
ACATATTTGGCCTTTTTCGTTACCCAGCTTTTGACTGAAAATGAAACACAAACAGAGAACATGAAAACTTCAGTATGGTACCCGCATTTTTCTCTGAAGACCTGATTGGAGCTTTCAGCAGTCTATCCGGTTAATTGATCATCATCTTTCCATCATTTCATATATCTGTTATCCACAATTTACGTTTTTTTTACTTCTCTAAATTTTTTTCTCAGATGAAATGAATTGGCCACTGAAATTTCTTATATCAAGTTTATTACTGTTGAATGCATTCTCTTTGAATTATGATTGGTTTAGTATTGTCCGTTGTGTGAAATTGTAAACCGTGGTGGGGAAAACCTAACAAAAACCTCTGTACTGGGGAGAGTCAAAACAAAATGTAGTACATATATTAACTGAGGCCTAAATAAATTAAAAATCTGTTTCTCAAGCCCTGCCATGTGGTCCCCTTTGGCTGCCGCATGCTATCTTTTTATAACCAATGCAAACTTGAAAAAGTAAAAATATTTTACCCAAGTTAATAAAATTGATGAATTTGTCCATTAGTGCAAGAAGGCTTTGCAATGCTTTTTGTATTGCAAAGCCTTCTTGCACTCAAGGACAGAAATACACTACCACCCATGCTATTCTGTTGATTATGAGGCCTAAAACAAACCAAGAATATGAACTTTTGGTGGCAAATAAATAACTAAAAAAAAATAAAATAAAAAAACGCATGCAATTTTAAAAAAAAAATTGCTTGAGAAACAGACAATCTACTTTGTGGGGCCTAAATGGTTGAAGGTAAAAAATCCACCTTAATGGATTAATATGTCTTGGAAGTATTATTTCTGGGTATACCAAGACAGATAGTAAAGAGAAAATGTGAGTGTTTTTGTCATTGTTTGTGCTTGAAATTTATAACTGGGGTCTTGGAAATTCTAGAAAAGTTCTTGAATTTTGTTTCTTCAGTTCTGGATGTACAAGCCCTGTCTAATGTTTAAGATTGTAAGTTAATTTTTGTTCTGTTTCATTGCTTACATCTTTCTGTTGCTTCTTTTTAGGGATGGAGGCAATATGGAGAGTGGAGGTAGAGAATTTTCCAGCATTTATTGTTGTAGACAATAAAGGAAATGACTTTTTCAAAAAGTGGCAGGTTGATTGATCAATAAAAGCAATGGGAAGAGAACATATATGGCAGGAACTTCAACCAGTTTGAATGTATCTACCATACCTGGGGTCTAAAAAGGTCCTTCCAATTTTTATATACACTTCAAAACAAGAAATGTATAGTATTTTGATGGTGCTAGATTCAGTCACTGCTACCAGACAACTTGAAATTTAATCAATGATTGCATATTCCAAAGAATACAACAGTGGCGGAGATGCATTTATTAACTCTTTACCTGACGAGAAAGGCAGATGACACTTGCAAACAAAATTCTTGAACAACTAATTTTTTTTCAACACGTAGCTTATGGCTTCATTGGAACGAGCTCATTCCAATTAGAGGTCATAAGTTATGTTTTTGAGACAAAAATCAAAATATAATGAAAATAGAATGGTGATTTTTGTGAATAGTGCTGGCCAGTTTTGGCCGTTATGTTGGGTAAAGGGTTAATTCACCAGTTTCAAACATAAAAATTTCAAGTCATTATCTCATATGTTCACCATTGATACCAAGAACTCAGGTAACACTTCCTACCCATAAACAAAGAGAGATAATAAATCTTATCCTGGGTTATGTTAGCAGTGGCTTTGCCATGAGGTGGCCTGGTGGAGTCTTGTTCCCCCCCCCCCCCCACCCTCCCCCAACTTTTATGATCTGCATGAGCATCAACTAATGAAAATTACAGATGATATACCACCCTTGACATTTTTTTGAGCCTCAAAATAGTGTTGAAACGATTAGCCGACTAATCGATGTCGACTCGATTATTAAATTGGTCGACTCCCTAAATCTGCTAGTCGATTAGTCGGAACATCTGCCCCAACCATACACCATCCCCTTAAATTCACCCAACATTGTTGCAAACGTCACAAGTAAACTCCCGAAATCAAAAAACAACCCACGGAAATAACGCGTTTGATGTTATGTTTCCGACTGCATAAATAACAACCGTAGTTGGCCAACTGACCAGAGATTGAATAAGACCAGGGGTGCGTGAAGTAAACAGGGAAAAATATATGGGTGAGCTTATTCTCGAGGGAGCAGCCTGCAGGAAAATTAGGACCCAAAGTTGACATGAAATTAGGCCACCTACGGACATCAATTTGTTCACCAGGTACTGGTAAGTTCGAAATGTTTTCCAGAAACATCAAAGAGAAATTATGGAAGAACACATACCAGTTCGTATTTGGAACAATTTGTTATCACTAAAGAACCAATTACAAAATCCATGTGCTTTTTATTTTCATTTTGTAAATACATGCGGACAAATTCCTGGAAATCTGCGAGTTTCCAGGAAATTGAAAGTGAAACTAGCTTTTCCTCGAACTGCAACTGAGTTAAGAGGAAACCCAATCAGGTCAGGTGATGATTTTCAAAGCAGACATTATGGAAATTAGTAGGCGTGTTCGATGTATGCATAATTATGGACAGATAAGAGGTTAAGTCATAATACGAGAAGTTGTGTGGGAGTGTTCGGTGTACAATTGTTGACAGGCTGATGACTGCTGTGGGCGTTAACTGTGCTTAATTTTTTCGACAGGGGATGTACATCACGCATGCGTAAAGAGCACTTCCTTTTGTTAACATTCAATCGGATAGAATGAATAATATAAAAAAAACTTGAATAATGATTTATTTTATTAAAATATCAGTGACTATATTGAGAAAAAATGATTTTAAACAGAAGCTACCAACATTAATTCTCTCTCGAAACTGAAAGGGGTTTTGAGGACTTTGAAAGCTTCACTTGCCATTGTTTCATTGCAAGTATTACTGTTAGTTTTAACCAGGGAAGAACGGCAGTACACGTGTTTGATAACAATAACATGGGGGCTTCGATTAGTTGATTAGTAATCGATTACTGCTGGCGACTAGTCGATTCCTGAAAATCACTAATCGTTTCAACACTACCTCAAAATAGAGCCATTTGGGGCATATCTTTTCAAATTTGGGAAAAATGTACTCCTCTTCAGTCCCACCAATGCGAGGGGGTACGTCTTTGCTATCAGTCCCCAACTCAAGACTGGATCTTTGTGTGTAAAAAATACTTGGACCCCCTCACCAAAAGATCCATGTGTACCCCCCTTAATCTGCTTACCTGCCTACGCACCTCTATGGTAGTCCACTAATGCTTCATTTTCTGAGGTTCACTTTTGAACTTGTGCACCTATGACACACATTAGGCCTAAAAAAGTTTACAATCTGTTTCTCAGCCCCCCCCCCCCCCCCCCCCCTGCATGGTCCTTTTGGCTGCTGTATGCTCTTTTTATAACCAATGCAAATTTTAAAAAAATAAATATTAAATGGTTTATGTCTGATATTTTAAGTTAATAAAATTGATAAATTTGTCCCATGAGTGCAACAGGGCTTTAGCATTGTGAAGCCTTCTTGCACTTATGGGATGAAATACACCACCACCCCTGTTATTCTGTAGACTATGAGACCTAAACATAAAACAAACCAACAACATGAACTTATGATGGCAAAGAAATATTTACAAAAATAAAAATAAAATGAAAAAACACCTGCTCCTATGCAGTTTTACAATAAAATGGCCTGAGAAATAGAAAATCTACTTTGTGGGGCCTTACTGATAATTTATTTATTGGCGTTTAAGGTCACTTTCAGTATCTATGGCTATCTCATGACCACATCATAGGCATGAAGTCAAGTTTAACCAATCAATTACACATATGCTGCCCATTTTAGAGGATATTCACCCCGGACATTGGTTACCAGGCCCTATTTGAAGCACTGTTCAACCTCCCACAGGGTATAAATAATTGAGATCCAACAATTTTTATGCACCTGAAATATCAGCAGAACATGTATCTAATAATTTCTTCACCACATGTCAGAGCCCTGGTAGGCATGGGCATGGCATAGAAATTATTAAATACAGGTTCTACTCTCCAGAAAGGCCTTAGGTGAGACATGTTCTTCCATTCGTAAAATAGATGAAGTCTTGCTGCTGTAAACTTGGAAGCAGTGTTGTCCCAGTGATCGATTTCTTTACCACACTTAAATGGACAGACAGGCTTGGGGTGCTTTTGGAATCATTATCCCTTATTTTCTAGTAACCATTTTGATTCCCCAAATATCACACAATAGTTTTAGTTAGGTACATTGTTTTTGACTCCTTGTTTTGACTGAAATGAAACAATGGATTGTTCTGGTGCTAAAACATGGATTGGGTAGCCATTGTTGTTTTAGGACAGCCCTTAATTTGATGGAGCACATTTGGGGCGTCATATACTGGCACTGGATCCATCTCTACAGCAATTGGAAGAACAATTGTATTGGATGTGGCTGCAGTTGCTCCAACAGCTTACTCAACTTCTGATTATCCCTTTACCTAACATGAAAAGCAGACGACACTTTCAAGCAAAATTCTTGAATAACTAATTTTTTCATTTTTTGTCTCAAAAACATAGGTTGTGACCCCTCTTTGGAACAAGCTCGTTCTGAAGAGGGGCCATAACCTATGTTTTTGAGACGAAAAAATAATGAAAATTAATTTGGCGACTTGTGTGAATAGCGCTGGCCGGTTTTGGCCATTAGGTTAGGTGAAGGGTTAGAGGGATAACAGTGGTAGCGGTAATAATGTTTGTAGCAATGTAGTTACAACTGTTATACAGTTGTAGCTACATTGCTACAAACACTGTTACCGCTACAAGTCAGTTACATTTCTCCTCAGGACAATACTCAATATAAAATAATGTGATCAATTACAATTTGTAATCATTCATGGTTATGGCCGAAGGATATTCAAAAATATTTGAATTTCTGATTTTGAATCGAACCAAATCAAATATTGACTTTTGAATCGAATTTTCGCAGGTGCCTATTTTACATTGTGAATTTCACCTTCTACAGTGGACTCTGATAAGTTCAGGAGCAAAATTCAATGAATTTCAAGGACATTTTGGGGTTCAATTAAGCCTAGTTTAGTTATTGTAACCTGTCGTAACCTATTATCTTACCTTGTCCTGTGATTTATATTTATTTCGGTTTGTGATAAATTGAATAGAATAAAGTTGATTTTTCTTGGAAACTCAAGTGTTTATGTGATTTTTTCTCCATTGTAATATTAAATGACAACTTTAGCATTGAGCTGTGGGAAGTTTCTGGGTTGAAGACATTTAGAGGGCGATTCAGACCTTGGCTGTATCAGACCCGGGACAACTCAGATATAAAGTCAAGGTCCAACTCATCACCAAAAAGGTCAGAATTGTCCAAAGTCTGTATCATCCAAAGCACTGCAAACCGTCAACTCACACAATTGTACCCAGGACTGGACAACTTGTACCCACCTTTGCTACAACATTAAAGTTCAAACCCCAGAAACTTCGAAGATCACTCTTCAGGTTTTATACTGTTATCCGTTGGTCTGTGAATTATGAACTGAAAAATGCCAGGAACTATTTTTCGTTTTAACAGCATGAAGTAACTTAAATGATACTACGGAAGGTGGGGGAGGGGAGAGCTTCAAAAAAAATGTTGGTCGGGTGTTTGATAACTGCTTGAAGTTACTGAGGTGTCTGGCCAAATTTTTGTGGCTTACTCCAAATGTTACTGTCAGTGGCCAACTCCGAGTAAAGAGAATGAGGATACCAATATGGAACTGCAATAATTTTCTTTATCCAAATACTACTCTGCAGGCTACACCAGTAAGATAAACAGTGGGATTTAGATCTGGATGGAACAGTGCAGTGATTATAACTTTTCAGATCTATCAGTGATCAAATGTGATCATGAATGGTTTGCTGTTGATTAGTTTTTTAAATCATCGCAACCTCAATGACCATTCTCGACTTATTTCCAGGCCTGTGTGAAATTGAAACATTAGAATACATGTATAGTACCAGCTGAAATAAGTTGTAGGATAACCACTAGAAAATATCTCTCACACTTGTTCTTTGTTGGTGCTACAAAAGTTCCTATAAAAACATGAAGAGTACCGGAAAGTTGCAAATGTTTTCCAAGTACCTTTGGGGTTTTGTGCCCATTTTCAAGTATGTCCAAGGCCTTGAAAATAAAATGTTTGAATTCAAGGACCATGAAGGGGTCCTAACAAGGTGAAGAGGCAAAACTTAACTCATTAAGGGCCATAACTCCACTCAGTGTTGCTGAATTATACCAGTTTTTGAACTCTTTCAAGGCATTAAGAAAGTTGCACATACCAAATATTGACCAAATCTATTGATATGTGTTCAAGTTAGTGTGCTAACAAGAGAAAGGTTATGCTCACCTACTTGCTCACCAACTTCGGCAAACTATAGGTCAAATTTAAAAAAAAAACTCGAACAAAAATAGAAGTGAGAAACAAGACTGGAAATATACATCATGTCAATCAATTCACTTGAGTTTATTGTTACTATACGTGTACATAAAACTGCCCTGTTTTGTTTCTATTCATAAAGTTTCATTTAATAAATGATAGTCCATGCTTGTATATCGCGGTTTGAAAATGGTAGCAATTACAAATGTCAATTATGAAGCAAAAAAGATGGAATAAAAATATTTTACCCCATCCCCTTTTGGTCACGCACGGTCAACCGTGACAGCTGCTAGAGCCTGAAACCTGAAAACCTTTAATGCAGTCTACAGGTCGTATTTATGAAGGGATTTCATTGTAACTTGGTAGGATGACTCCGATTAATGTCTGGATGGGAACATCCCCTTTTGATCACAATCAGTCAACCATGAATGCTATGCAGGCCCAAAGCCCAAAAACCTTTAGCACAGTCTACAGGTCGTATTTAGGAAGGGATTTTATTGTATCTTGGTAGGATGACTCTGTATAATGTCTAGATGAGAATGTCCTATTTTGGCCACGATCAGTCAACCATGACAGCCGCTCAGGAATGTGACCTAGATTTGTTTAGCACAGTCTGCAGTTCATATTTATGAAGCAATTTCATTGTAACTTGGAAGGATAACTTGGTATGATGTCTAGATGAGTCTGTCGTATTTTGCTCTCGATCGGTCAGCCGTCACTTGGCCTAGATTCCTTTAGCACTGCTTACAGGTTCATTTTTATGAAGGGATTTCATTGTAACTTGGCATGATACCTAGATGAGACTCTCGTATTTTGGTCATGATCAGTCACCCGTGACCGTTGAACTGTCATGTGAACTAGATTCCTTTAGCAAAGTCTACAAGTTATATTTATGAAGGGATTTCATTGTAACTTGGTAGGATGACTCGTTTTGGAATGATTTTACTGAAACTTGGTAAGTTTGGTTGACATACATTAACTGTTAGGGCCACATCAACCCAGGTCTTAATTCTTTAGTACAGTCTACACTCAAATTATTCTTAATGAAAACATAGCCTACAGGGAACAGAAATTAACATATTCACAATTCTTGTCTTATTTCATAATCCTTTCATAAACATTGAAACATTATCCCTTTCATCAAACACTACACACAGTCAATTTAAGCTACAATGTCATTGACACTTTCATTTACTTCATAATTGACATTTGTACTTTCTACCGTCTTCTTACCACAATATAGCCTTAGCTGCTGATGTAGCATTAAGCACCAATAAATAAATAAATCCATGCTTGTTTTATCTTTAACTTGATTTGATCTTCATTTGAAGGAACACAGATGGTGAAACTCAATTTCGCAGCGTCACCTCCCCGTGCATACAACATCATGCTCTCATTTGTTTCTGGAAACCCTCAGTCGTAATTTATGGTCAGGTATTGATGAGAACACCTGTTCAGAATGGGAATTGTATCCAAGTCTGATTCATCTTCAAATTCTGTCCATAGTTTGATGTTTAACAAGTTCAGCAAACAGAGCAATGTAACAATTAGCCCAGTGTCTACACTCCTTACATTAACTCTTGCTGAGCGTTTCAAGATATTTTTAGCAAATCTAGTCATGGCTGCTGTAAAGCAGCCATGACTAGATTTGATGAAAAAGTCATCTACATTTAACTCAATAATCATTTGTGAAAAACCCATTAACTTTTCTGGGGTAAAATTTGTTTAATTTTGTCTTAATTAAACTTATTGCAGTGGCAGGAGAAATCCTGTCCAGGGCAGGAATATCTGTCAGCAGCATACAAAGAGTTAAAATCAAACTTGAACACAGCAAATGGGTACCTCTTGTACATACATTTTGTTCACAACCATGATCGAAATACCTGTGACACAATTAGTAACAAGATTTTACATTGCTTAATTGAACTAAGTATCGCATAATGCAATGTTATACTAGTTAGAATATTCCCAGGTCCTCATAGGCTTTACTTGAACAAATGTATGAATCATCACATCAATGAAATACAAAATATGAAAGATTCTAGGGCATTAGTTTGAATTGTTTGTTTTACTGGGGTTTAATGACACTTTGGACAGCCAGGGTCACATCATGTTGTTTGGTAGATGATTTTTAAAAGGTTTTTCTCCATTACCCACAGTCGAAATTCAAGGCTCTTAAAATGCCAAAATGTAGGCAATTTGAACTAACTTGGAAATTATCTTCACAAAGATGTAATATCAAATAGGAAGGTAGAGCTGGATGGTTTGGATTTTTATAAGCCCGTTTTGAAAAATGTATTTTGTATTATGTGATTGGTCTGTCTGTCCATCTGTAAAATTTTCCATTTCTGGATGATAACTTGAGTTTGGATTTGTAGGTCAGCACCAAACTTTGTTTGTGCCTCAGTTATATCGAAATGAAGGTTAAGTTCGAATTGGGGCTTGGTCCGATGATTTTGGAAAGAATTATGGTCCTTTTTGACATAGAAATTCCACCACATTTCCATCAACATTTTGGTTTCCGGATGATAACTTGAGTTTAGATTTATAGATCAGGACTAAATTTGGTTTGTGCATCCATTATATCAAAATGAAGGATAAGGTTGAATTGGGGCCCCGGTCTGATAATTTTTGCAAGAGTTATGGGCCTTTTCAACTTAGAAATTGCACATTTCCATCAACATTTTGGTTTCTGGATGATAAATTAATTTCTGCTTATTTGACCTCAACCAAATTCGGCACATGACTCAATTATACAAACTGAGTCCAAATCTGGTTTCATTCTAATTATTTTCATGTATCACTCACTATTCTTGGGCTCCTGTCAGAGATAAACTTATCCACATTCGATTATGACATAGACATATCTACAGTTACACTTGAGTACTTAAAGGCTAGAGGTATTTAATTTTAAAGAACAACCTGTAAACATCATAATAGGCAGGCCTGAAAATAAGCAGTCTGACATTTGAAGAATGAAGACCCCAGAGGGTGAATTTGATGATGCTAACCAATACAGTGGGCTAATTTATCCTCTGGGTACCTCTTTCTGTTTAGTTTTCAGACCTTGATTCAGATTGAGGTTCACAGGGAGTAAATTTAGTGATGCTACCCTGCTATGCAGGGTAGCATCACTAAATTCACCCTCTATGGACCTCATTTTGCAGATGACAGTCTGCTTATTTTCTTGTATGATAATAGGTACAATTTCTTGTCTAACTTCATCATGCACTTTTATGACTGATTTTGGCTCTGGTTCTAGCTTTTTGGGTGACTATTAAAATAGCCAGTGTCAATCCGTCCGTCTGTGCATGCGTGCATGCATCCATCCATCCCACTTTGGTTTCCCGATAACTTTAGTTATAGTTGGCCAAATCAAATGAAATTTGGTTTATAGGTGTATCAACATAAAATACAGTTCAGGATCGAATTGGGGTGTGGTCTGACAATTTTTGCCAGAGTTATGCCTCTTTTTGAAAAAAAAAATTGGGGAGGGGGAGGAGTTCTCAATAACTTCAGTTACAGTTGTCCGAATCAAATGCAATTTGGTATGTGGTTGTACCAACATCAAATACAGGTCAAGTTCAAATTGGGGTGCGAATTGACAATTGTTACCAGAGTTATGCCCATTTTTGACTTATAAAATTCTTTTTTGGGGGTTTCCCGATGATAAATTTAGTTGGTCTTGACTGAATCAAATAAAATTTGGTATGTAGGTATATCCACATAAAATACAGGACAAGTTCAAATTGGGGTTTGGTCCAACATTTTTTGCCAGAGTTATGTCCCTTTTTTGACTTCGAAAAATTCAATTTTTTTTCAAATACCTCGATTTGGCCACACAACCTTTTATTTCTCATTCACTTTTATCTCTAAAGTATGCTCTGGTTAACTTTAGATCAGTTTATACAAATAGCAGTTCTTTGGGATGAAAACTGGTTATGTACAATTCAAAAAAGTTTACCGGGCACATTATGCAATGACAGCCAAAGCTTTTGCTCAGATTCGGTTTCAGGAAAAAAACCCTCTGTATCAGTTCAGTTTTTCTAGGTATTAAGAACATATAGTAAACAACACTTTGGGCTCCATAAGTTAGAAAAAATACAACACCACCTACCACAAAAAGCCTGGTCTGTAATATCTCCATTGGGTTCAACCTAACTTCCCTTTGATCAGTTTTAGGGCTTCCAGGGGATCACTAAAGTTTTTGAAAATTTTCTCCCACCCACTCTCTATGGGGCATTCATGATGACCTGATTAGAACAAAATCATATGCCACAACAAAAAATTCCTTCAAATTTCACTGAGATCATTTCAGAGATTTTTAAGAGTTGAGAAAACCGTGTTCACAGACAATGTACCGACGTGCGATGGACAAAGAGTGTTCATAAAAACTGTATCTTTCATGGTAAATATTTTGAAAGTTGCATGTAATTAACTAGAATTAAATTCAATTAAGAAACATCACATTAACCTGCTGCACATTGACATTAAAATGCCAATTTTCAAGCAACAATTTTTTCTCAAAATGCAACTAGGAATTGACCAATTTTGTCTTGTTGGAGCCCAATGAGTACTGGTAAATAAGATTGAATTGGTCAAAGTCCTAGTTGCAATAGGCCCCACAAAGTAGATCTGTTACTCAGGCCATTTTTTAAAAATTGCTCGAGGGCATGCCCCTGTATGTCCATCCGCATCTAGGTTACATTGTCCGGTTAACTCCTCTCAGTTTTCAAGCTAGGACTTTTTTATTTCGCAGGATTTTATACATACACCAGAGGTGTGCATGTTGTCAGGATTTTGATTTGCTTCAATATTTCTTTAGAATTTCACCTGTATGGTATGTGGTTTGTCCGCGTAATGCCTCTCACAGTTTTGAAGCTAGATCCTTTTTGTTTTACAGGGTATCTATACATATACCAAAGGTGTGCATACTGCCAGCAATTTGATTTTGTTCAATTTTTCACAGACTTGTGGGTTGTTGAACTTTGTAACTTTTTGTTAAAGTTCGAATATAGAAAACATATGTCCAACTCCTTCCACAATACATAGCATTAAGGCATTGCAAACCTTGTTGCACTAAAGGGACAAATTTATCAATTTTATTCACCTTGGTAAAATATCAGACATAAATCATTTAATTTTTATTTTTTGAAGTTTGCATTGGTTATAAAAAGAGAGCATGCGGCAGCCAAAATGACCATGCGTGATGGAAAGAAACCGATTTTTAGCTTTTTTTAGGCTTTAGGGACAATATTGCAGCTTTAAAGTTTGATATTTTAACATCAGTGTGCAGAAGGTTAACCAACGACATGGCTAGAAGGTCTTGGCTTGAGGGTATAACCCTCTTATCTTCCAACTGTACCACCCCCACCCCACTGCCAAACATTTAACTTTCTCGTTGAGAAAACAATATGCACCCTAAGCCACCCTTCCTCCAACCCCACCCCCTCCCCAGAGCAAGAATTTTTTAACTGTTATGTGTGACTTAAAACAACTGCTAAAGAAATCTGAATACACCCTCTCCTTGTGTTGGAAATAAATGACCTTTGGGTTCTAGAGTTGGAAGTTTTGACTCTATTTAGAAAATCCCAATGCAATGCATAGGGTGGCTATACCCATGCCCCCCCCCCCCCCCCCCCCCTGCCAAGCATCAGTTTCTGGTCATTTATCTTTGTTAATATTGAATTAATAAATATCCCTACTTATCACCATTAACTCTAAACCTGCAGCTTGCAGATATTCCTGCCCTGTTCAGCAAATCACTTTTGCACTTAAGTAAGTAAATTCTGGGAATTTTTAAATCAATTTACTTCCTGTAAATGAAATCAAGGCTTTGACCAATGATTTCTTGAGTTAAATTTCCAAATGATTTTCATCAAATCTAGTCATGGCTGCTATAAAGCAGCCCTGACTGGATTTGATGAAAATATCTTTGAAAATAATTAGTGGAAAAGGTTACGAGTTAAACCATACCACCAATACAGCAGGCCACCACATGTGTCCAAGGGACACTAATGCCCTCACTTTATGGTAAACTGTATATTTAGTGTTTACCAAAGTGCAAAAAGGGGCCATAACTCAAGATAAAAATTATCACACCGCACTCAAAATCAATCAAATCAGTCTGGTATATTGTGTACAGTAAACTATATTCCAAGTTTGATTGAAATTTATAACGCAAGTTACCATCTGGAAACCAGTATCAACAAGTCTTCTAAGTCAGAAAAAGGGTCATAAATCTGCCAAAAAATATTGGACCAAGCCCACTATCAATCACAACCTGTTTTATGTAGTTATAAACCTATGTATAAAATTTTGTTTCATTTTGTTCAGTCAATCTAAAGTTATCATCCAGAGACCAATATCAACATGCCTTCAAAGTCGGAAAATGGTCAAAACACAGCCAAAAAATATCGGACCAACCCACTATCAATTCCAACCTGCATTATGTGGTTATAAACCAATGTATAAAATTTTGTTTCATTTCGTTCAAACTAAAGTTAATGTCCATAAACCGTATTTGGGATGGATGTATGTACCTACATACGTATGGGAAGACGCCAGAAAATCTTCAACTATTGGTGGTTTGAGGCTTGAAATTTCTAAATATCAAATTTTGGGGGGCTGGAATTGGGATTATTTTGTTTTAGAATTTATTCTGCCAGATTTGTATTGTTATTTATTGGAGAGTGCATGTATGTACTCTTCATCTTCAACATGACAAATCCACATGAACAAAATATTTCTACTTTTTAACTTGACTTGAAGCACGCTCACAAAATATATGTCTGAAGCAATTTAAATATGACACCAGCACTTTACATCAGAGCCTGAATATGGGTTCTTAGTCCTCAACCTCTCAAGTGGATTCCACTGTATTTATCTTCAATTTTCAGGCCTTAAAATGTGTCCCAAATCACGAGAATCAGTTTTGATTCTCGCTAACTCCCGCATTGAGGATAAATTTTCAGTTCTTGAATAATTTACAGTTTGAGAGTACATGTTCTGTTAACCCTTTACCCAAAATTATGGCCAAAACTGACCAGCGGTATTCACAAAAATCGACAATTTTCATTATTTTTTTAAATTTTTTTGTCTCCAGAACATAGGTTATGATCCCTCTTTGGGACAAGCTTGATGACCACGTTCCACAGAGGGGTCATAACCTATGTTTTTGAGGCATAAAATGAAAAAAATAGGCCGATGAAATCGTCAGATGTGTACCCATATGCGCAACTAGTAGAAAGCTAGCTGTATGACGGAGGGCCACCACGGATGCCGACATTATGTACACCATACAAGGTATGGGTACATATAGAAATGGATTTGAGGAGTGCCTAATTTGATGGATAAAGAGTTAATATCTCCGGATCAAATTATCAGATTTACATAAAAAAACTATACAGCACAGCACATCAGTAACCTGAATGAATATATAAAGTAACATGACAATCGGATTGATATTTTTTGAGTTATCTCATGCCAAAGGGATTGGAGGAATTTTCAATTTGAAGGATAAAGGGTTAATATCTCCAGATCAAATTATCCGATTAACACCAAAAAACTATACAGCTCAGCACATCAGTAACTTGAACACAATTATAAAGTAACTTGGCAATCCAAGCAATATTTTTCAAGTTATCGAATGCCGAAGGGATTGGAGGAATTTTCAATTTGAAGGATAAAGGGTTAATATCTCAGGATTAAAATAACAGATTTACACCAAAAACTATACAGCTTGGTACATCAGTAACCTGAACACAAATATAAAGTAACTTGACAATCCAAGCAATATTTTTCAAGTTATCGAATGCCAAAGGGATTGGAGAAATTTTCAATTTGAAGGATAAAGGGTTAATATCTCAGGATCAATATAACAGATTTACACCAAAAACTATACAGCTCAGCACATCAGTAACCTGAACACAAATATAAAGTAACTTGACAATCCAAGTAATATTTTTCAAGTTATCGAATGCCAAAGGGATTGGAGGAATTTTCAATTTGAAGGATAAAGGGTTAATATCTCGGGATCAAATCATCAGATTTACACTAAAAACTATACAGCTCGGCACATCAGTAACCTGAACACAAATATAAAGTAACTAGACAATCCAAGCAATATTTTTCAAGTTATCGAATGCCAAAGGGATTGGAGGAATTTTCAATTTGAAGGATAAAGGATTAATATCTCAGGATTACATTATCAGATTTACACCGAAAACTATACAGCTCGGTACATCAGTAACCTGAACACAATTATAAAGTAACTTGACAATCCAAGCAATATTTTTCAAGTTATCAAATGCCAAAGGGATTGGAGAAATTTTCAATTTGAAGGATAAAGGGTTAATATCTCAGGATCAAAATAACAGATTTACACCAAAAACTATACAGCTCGGCACATCAGTAACCTGAACACAAATATAAAGTAACTTGACAATCCAAATAATATTTTTCAAGTTATCGAATGCCAAAGGGATTGGAGGAATTTTCAATTTGAAGGATAAAGGTTTAATATCTTGGGATCAAATTATCCGATTTACACCAAAAACTATACAGCTTGGCACATCAGTAACCTGAACAGAAATATAAAGTAACTTGACAATCCAAGCAATATTTTTCAAGTTATCGAATGCCAAAGAAATGGATACAGACACCAGATGGACAGATGTATGGACAAAGGATGGACGAACGACGGATGGTCACCCCGGATGCCGGCATTATGTGTACCATATATAGTATGGGTACACATAAAAATTAGTTATTCAAGAATTTTGTTTGCAAGTGTCTTCTGTTTTTCTTGTTTGGTAAAGGGTTAAACCCCCATAAGCAAACCTGTACATAATCCATAGTTAAAAACAAAGCTCCTATAAATGAATTAGAGTTCAATTCCAAGGGCCTAATGCCAACGTTAATGGATTTCTTGCCTTACAAGTTATATGTAGATGTAGAACACGAGTCAACATACAGGATTGAAGGTTTTGCTGATGAGAGTTACAGTACCATGGCAGTAGTTTCTAGTGAAGTCTTGGTTGCCTGAAAAAGCAGTCAAAACTTCATTAGACACCACCGTCAAGTCAAGTATTACCTTCCTAAGATAGGGTAGAAAATAAGTGGAATTCCCCAAGCCTTTAAGGGAACATTTCGAATTTGTGACATGAATTAAGTGAACATTTTACGAGAATCAAATGTGATTCTCATTGTTTTCTTTTCATAAATCGATTCTGACCCTCAACTGAATTTTAAGCCCTGGTTGGTTGTTCAACATATGGTGATGCAGTGGATGCTCGATCATATTTTATAATTCCCTACATCCTTCCGTCAAATTCAAATCCTTTTTGTTGCACTGTGCAGGTTTGCAAGAATATGTGAATTGAGGGTCCTTTAAAACTTTGAAAGTCCTGGACTTGAAAAATATGTTTTCAAGGACTTGAATGCTGTGCAAGAGAAATTAAAACCTGGAAGTATTCTTAAGATCAAAGACAGTGCCAAATAAAGTCTACTTCAGATTTCTATTAGCGATTTTATATGACTGATAAATATGCCTGTTTATGGCAAACTGCAATGTCTTTTTTAGCTTAACTTGACAAAGTCAAGATAAGCTATTGCCATCATGCATGATGAAGTCTGTGAGTCTGTTCACATTTTCTTTGGCGCAGGCTACACCCCGTAGTTCTTGTCCGATCATCACAAAATTTCATATGCAGGTTCGAGGTCATGTCTAGATGAGAACGCCCCATTTGGTCGCGATCAGTCAATCGTGATGGCTGCGAGAGCCATAAACCTGAAAACCTTTAGCACAGTCTACAGCTCGTATTTATCAAGGGATTTCATTGTACCTTGGTAGGGTTACTCTGTTTAATGTCTAGATGAGAACGTCCCTTTTGTTGGTCGCGATCGGTCAACCGTGATGGCTGCGAGAGCCTGAAACCTGAAAACATTTAGCACAGTCTACAGGTCGTACTTATGAAGGAATTTCATTGTAACTTGGTTGGATGACTCGGTGTAATGTCTCGAATGGAATGTCTCCTTTTGGTCACGATTGGTCAACCATGATGGCTACCTGGGTCAAAGTAAACCTTTAGCACAGTCTACAGGGAATATTTATGAAGGGATTTTATTGTAATTTGTTAGGATGACTGTATAATGTCTAGATGAGAACGTCCTATTTTGGACATGATCGGTCACTCGTGACAGCCTTCCAGACATGTGACCCAGATTTGTTTAGCACATTCTGCAGTTCATATTTATGAAGCAATTTCATTGTAACTCAGAAAGAAAACTTGGTATGATGTCTAGATGAGACTGTCCTATTTTGGTCACGATCAATCAGCCATTACCTCTGCTTGTTCACTTGACCTAGATTCCTTTAGCACTGCTTAAAGGTTGTTTTTATAAAGGGATTTCATTGCAACTTAGTAGGATAACTTGGTATGATATATAGATGAGACTCTCCTATTTTGGTTAAGATCGGTCAACAGTGACCGCCAAACCATCACATGACCTAGAATCCTTTAGCAAAGTCTACAAGATATATTTATGAAGAGATTTTATTGTAACTTGGTAGGATGACTCCTTTTTGGAATGATTTTACTTCGTAACTTTGGTTGACATACGTTAACTGTTAGGGCCACATTAACTAAGAACTTAATTCTTTAGTACAGTCTACAATCAAATTATTCGAATTGAAAACATAGCATACAGGGAACAGAAATTAACATATTCTCAGTTATCACAATCCTTGTCTTATTTCATTATCCTTTTCATTAAACACTACACACAGTCAAGTGAGGCTACAGTGTCACTGACACTTTCATTTATGATTTTTGATGGGAAACAGTTATCTATATTATTAGCTGGTAGAGTGCTGGAAGCCAATATTTGGGCTTTATTCTGAAGTGCAGGTGCTCCAACTTAAAGGCATCATATTCTGTGGATGTGTTTTAAATTTCCTTTGATTTGAAATGAATTTCTTTCTTCGTTATGGATTTCCCTTGTTACAATTTATGGGAGAGTTAGGGACTCTCTCATAAAGTGTTACAAAGCAAAGACATGTGAACAAATTCTGATGACTAAAAATAATTTAGCACACTACTAGTTAACCCTTTACCCAATGCAGACAATATCAAAATTTATTATTTTAAATATCATTTTTTCAAATTTAAAAAAAAATTTCAACAAAACCATATCATGTGACCCCTTGTTGGAACGAGCACGATGAGCTCGTTCCAACGAGGAGTCACATGATATGGTTTTGTTAGAATGTTTTGAAAAATAATATTTTTTCAACTGCTGAATTTGCATTTTACGCGGCCGGATGTGGCTGATTCATTTGTATAAAGGGTTAACTAGTAGAGTACTAATTTTTTTGGTCATCAAACTTTGTTCACCTGTGTTTGCCTAATTACAATTTATTGGAGAGTGCATACAGCCATTCTCTCATAAATAGTAACAAAGCAAATCCATATAGACAAAATAATTTCACTTCAAAGATAATATGAAACACATCCACACAATACGAAGTGTCAAAGTTATGATACCGGCACCTTAGAATAAAGCCCAAATATAGGCTTCCAGCACTCAACCAGCTAATCATCAGTCATTTACTCAACGCTATATGAAAATAGCAAAGATAATCTCAAAAAGGGCATAAAAGGTCCTTGAAAATACCCTGAAAGGGTCCTTGAATTAACATCAACCTTAAGACAATGACTTGTCAAGACATGGGCTGAAATTTAACTACTTTTCATTTTTGAGGGAATCCTGATAAAATATTTTCTTCCGAAGAATCATGTTTACAAAATCATGTTTAAATTTCTCACAATCATGATTGACAAAGTGGTTGGAAAAATTATTGGATTTTGTCCAATTTTAACCCTTTACCCAACGTAACAGCCAAAACCGGCCAGTGCTGTTCACAAAAATCACCATTCAATTTTCATTTTCTGTCTCGAAAACATAGCTTATGACCCCTCATTGGAATGAGCTTGTTCCAATGAGGTTCCATAAGCTATGCTTTTGACGCAAAAAATGAAAAATATTAGTTATTCAAGAATTTTATTTGAAAGTGTCATCTGTTTTTCATGTTAGGTAAAGGGTTAAAACATATTCCATATATAAAACTTGTTGACAACCTAACTTCTACACTCAAGAAGATTATCACTAATACATAACAGGAAGAAATTTTGACCCAAATTATATTTCAAACTGTGAGAAACAGAACAAGGTAACTTTCAAATGGAGCACCTGGAAACTTTCAATGGGTAGACTACTGGTTGCAACATGATAGACCAATCACTGAGTTTGCTTGAATGCGTCAAATGTTTTTTCTTACAAATCTAATCATTTGCCTCATGTAATGGACATAACTGGCAAGTGCTGTTCACAAAAATTGTCTTTTAAATTCTATTTTTTTCAATTTTGGCCTCAACCTAAAAACTGCATGTTGTTGCTTGGACCAATTAGAGGTCATAAGCTATGTTTTGGAGGCATAAAATTAAATTTTTTTGTTATTCACGAAGTTTTTTTGCAAATATTATCTGCTTTCATGTTGGGTAAATGGTTACCAATTTAACTACAAAATCTGCTGCATCTGCCAATGTAATTTACAAAAAAAAAAAAAAAAAAAAAAATTCAATAAAATTATATAATATGATCCCTCACAGGTATGAACACGTTGAAGTGTTACATCATATAGTTTTGTTGAAAAAGTAGTTTATATAGTTTTTGAGAAAAATAAATTTTGATATACAGTAGAATCCTCTTAATTGGATATCCATTTTGCCAGTGGAAATTATTCAATTAACAGGAGTATACAATTAGCAGGGATTTGGTCAGTTTCATGTGTTCTGGAGGTAAACTGAGCATTTATTCTATTATATCTTGTTTGACAGAGCTCATAGAGCTCTGTCAAACAAGATATAATAGAATAAATGTCTGTATTGAATGTAGTAAGGCCAAAAAGTTTGATAAATAAGGGGAATTTGGAGCGTGTCACAGTAACTTTTTTGACATATTACAAAAATTTATATACAATTAACAGGAGTTTACTCTACAACCCATATGCAATTAACAGATCAAATTTGTACTGAAGGTATGGTAAAATGGATTTGTTTTTGACAATGATATTCAATTAACAGGGATATACAATTAAGAAATATCCAAATAAGTGGGATCCACTGTAGTAGGTTTCTTCAGATGAAAAATGCTTATACTGTAGTTGTCAACGAAAAGAATGCTGATTAACAACAATTAGTGCAAAGGATTCACATGCTATATTGTACTGAGATCACAAAAAGCAGACAGAAAATTTCGATCAGATCATGACAGTCACGATCCGGTTGAAGTTATCTTTCCACTTTTCTCTCCATAGCACTGTAGAATCTCACCTGTCAGAAAGAAATGTACTAACATAGAATCTGTGATCATGCTGTATTCATTTGTTTTCCCGGACTCAGTCTTGATTTTGAAATATTTTATTCATGAAATCCCAACCCATGGGTATGTAATGGTGTCCTGACCCCCATCACAATCTTTCTGAGAAAAATTTATTTATTTATATATTTGAGGGTTAACACCACTTTCGACAGCCAGGGCCAACTCGTGTCAGACAGGTTTATGGGAGGAGGAATCTGGAGAGAACCACTGAGCAGTGGCGAGCAACTGTTTGACTTCCCAATGTACTAACTCCACACAAGCAGGGTTAGTACTGATAGAAGACAAGTGCACCATCAACGTGCAGTATGCCTTAGTACACAGTGCCACTGTGCCCCCAAGTGGGCAATCGGGATGAAGTACTTTGCCAAAGGAAATAATGCAGTTACACCTGGCAGGGATCAAACCATGAGCCTTTCAGTTTGAAGTCCAATCCCATAACCACAGATCCACCACACTCCCAAATATTGAGAAAAATACTATTTTGTGATCACAGTTTTGTGTCAGTGAGTAGCTGAATAAACAAGAAAAACAACTTAATTTGAAATTGACTTCAACATCTTTAATAAGTTTTTCAATCAGTCTTCATCATCCATGTGAGGAAATGCTTTCTTCAGCTCTCTCTTGTGTCTTCTTTCTTTTCTTGCCTTCTTCTCATCAAGTTTTAAATATTTCTCTCTATACAAACGCAAGTATGGTATAAGAAAGCTATGAAATGGTGGGTGAGTCATTTGGTATGGTTTGTTCATATGTGCTGGAAGCTGATGCTCTTTCACTTTTTTCTGATACCAAATTCCAAGAAAGTTCCTTTTCCATTCATATTTTTCAACATTGGCACCACCAGTGTGTAAAACATCTACAGCCTCATTTCTTTCCTTTACAACTGACATCAAGTTCTCCATACTCTCTTCAACCTGATACGACAAAAATTTATGTATTTATATATTTCTTTTAAACAAGCTATTAACTGAAAATAGAACATGTTTTCATTTTTGGAATTCACTAAAAAAAAAGACAATGAGGATCTTAAAACCTTTGAACTTGCAAGACCGATTTTTCGGTCCAGTGCATAATTTTGACCCATTTTTGTCTTATTGTAAGATGTCAAAACACCGGGCATTGATGATAAAATAATAACTGCAGTCTGCAGCCATCTGCATTATTATTATTTTATTCTCCCTGTATATTGATATTGGACTGACCCATCTCACTGTAAGTGTATACAAAGGTGATACCATTCCAGGAAACGAGGGTTCAAGCAGTCTTTCGATTTTGAAAATCGTAGACGCATTATACATCGCTCGCTACTATTTGAAGTGAGGCGCGCTATCCTGTATCCAGCCCCGTCGAGTGATGGCCGTGTTGTTGGCAAGAACAATTAACATGCAAATTGCAATGAAGAATGCATCCAGTAATTGACAGCACTGTGCATTCAGTACGGTATTTGGGCACATGCATATTGAACGGCAATATGGAAGCTGGGCAATTTGGTGCTTTCATGGTTTTCATTAACCCTTTACCTAACGCTAGTAGCAGACGACACTCGTAAAAAAAATTCTCCTATAACTAAAAATTTTCATTTTTTGCTTCCAAAACATAGGTTGTGCCCCCTCATTGGAATGAGCGCGACGTGCTCGTTCCAATGAGGGGTCACAACCTATGTTTTGGAAGCAAAAAATGAAAATATTAAAAAAAAATTAAATGGCGATTTTCATGTATAGCGCTGGCTGGTTTTGGCCGTTACGTTAGGTAAAGGGTTAAATGAATCCCGACTTTTGGGTCATAACAATGTATTATGCTCCAAGTAACAAAAGAAAAGAGCACACTGCGGCTGTAATTTATGCAGAGCTAATAAATTTGCTCCATTGGTGAATACTGAATGGTGATTGGTCCAGGGAGCACAAACCTCTCAGAGAACACCAAGTTTTTCCAAAGAGTAGAAATAAATAGAATTTATGCTGAATACATTCACACTGTTACTAAAACCCACTGCCAAATATTCGTCCCTTATCTAATAAAAAATAATTGGCTGTTCACACAGAAATGATATCGCAACTGGAATGAATTACCAGATTTTGATCGCTCTCTTAGCAGAACCGAGGCGCGCTGTTGTTGGCTCGCAAGAAGTTAACATTGCGGGTGCCATTGCGCGCAAGAGCGATAGCGCACCTCAAAATCGAAAGACTGGCTCAAGGGGTTAAGATGGGTTTGAATAGTATTGGCTGGTTTTTTGCACTTTATGTTGGGTAAAGAGTTGATATAGATGAGATTTACGCTAAGGCTATACAGTGCACATGGTTAGTTATTCAGGTGGAAATGAAAATTTTTTTAACGAAAAAGTGTGACTAACCCTGTGCAATGCATCAAGATGCTTTGTACCAAATTAGTTTAGATTTGACCCAAATGTTCTGAAGACGAATACTTAGATGATGGACCACAAGATGGATGATGACTCATTTTCCCATTGCCAACAGTGTTATAATAGGCATCACCATACGGCACCCCATGACAAAACTTACAGCAATTGCTTTGGTTTATGATTCTAAGGAAGCTGCATACCAAAAAACAATCTTCAGGTTTGTGCAGTGTTTGGAATATGGGCATTTCAATTTGTTTCTATTTTTAACTCCTGGGGTTCCAAAAGGGATGCGTAAAAAAAAGACCAAAATATACCAGATGACAAACTTGGTTCAAATCAGCCCATTAGTTCTGGAAATAGAAAATTGGGTGGGTGAGGGGGGTGGGGAGAGGGGGGGGGGCAAAATTGGCATCCTTCCACAGGTAACCTAAATATTGACCTATTGAGTTCCTTTGAACAATTTTAAATCTGCATCACTAAAGGAAGTTCCATACGAGAAATCTAGTCATTATTGCGAGTGTTTTAGGAGATGATTTTTATAGCATTTTAGGCTTTGGGGCAGTAACCCCAGCCCCAAGGGAAGTAGCAACGTTTTTGGAAAAAAAACTCAAAAGAGTATACTCCACCAAGATGCTTTGTACCAAATTAGTTTAGTTTTGGCCCAAAGGTTCTGAAGAAGAATACTTAGTTGATGGAGCGCAAGAAAGATGATAATAGCCTGGCATTTTCTGATTGCCAACAATGTTACAATGGGCAATGCCCATTCAGCACCCCATGACAAAACTGATAGCAAATCTTTTGGTCCATCTGTTTCCACTTCTCCTAAGGAAGCTGCATACCAAAAAAACAGTATTTGGGTCCATGCAGTTTTTGAAATATGGGTGTATGAATTTTTGTCTATTCTTAGCTCTGGAGGTTCCCACAGGGCTTTGAAAATTTTTTTTCAGGCATCAATCAAATACGTATAACCCAATTATACTTCATGCCAACTTCGGTTCCTGAAAAACAAATTTTGGAAGGAGTCCAAAATAGGCATGCTCCCACGGAGAGCCCATATATTGACATATAAACTTCCCTTGAACCAACTTTAATCTTCTCAACCAAAGGAAGTATTAAACCATATATCAAGGCATTCTCTCTGGTGGTTCACGAGGAGAAAATTTTTAAAGATTTTTAGGCTTTTTCGGCATTATCCACAGCCCCAAAATATGTCAGCTGCTTCATTTGAACAAAGTAGAAAGGGTATACTCCAAAGCTGGTCCTTGTCATATATGTATGAATTTGGCTCAGTGGTTCTAAAGAAGACAAATTTCAAATTTGTTGATCCATTACAAGAAAGATGATGATTCAGCATTTTCCCATTGCCAACAGTGTTTTAAAATGGGCATCCCCATACAGCACCCTAGGACAAAACTTGGTCCATCTGATCCCACTGGTCCTAAGAAAGCTGCATTAAGAAAAACAATATTCTGGTCTGTGCAGCTTTGGAAATATGGGCATTTGAATTTTTTTTGTATTTTTTGCTCCTGGGGTTCCCATGGTGCTGTGAAAAATTTTTTTAGGCATCAATCAAATACTTATGACCCAATTATACTGCATGCCAAATTTGGTTCAAATCAGCCCATTGGCTCTTGAAATACAAATTTTGTGTAGCGCCCAAAATGGGCATGCTCCCACATAAGAGCCCAAATATTGACCTACAAACTTCCCTTGAACAAACTTGAATCTTCACCACCAAAGAAAGTTGCAGACCAAATATCAGGGCATTCTCTCTGGTGGTTCACTCAGAAAAAGATTTTCATAGGTTTTTAGGCTTTTGGGGCATTAACCACAGTCTGAAGATGTCAGTACCTTCATTTGAACAAAGTATTAAAAGTATACTCCAGTGCATTAATATGTGACCTTAAACACCAAAAAATAAATAATAAAAGTATACTCCAAAGATGGCCTGTGCCATATATGTTTGAATTTGGCCCAGTGGTTTTAAAGAAGAAGACAAGTTTCAAAAGTTAACAGATGATGGACAATGGCACCAAGTGATGGCATTACATGTACCTTTCACTGAATTTCAGTCAGGTGAGCTAAAAAAAAATCATACTTTTCTTTGCTTTTTTCATATTTTTGTTCATTTAGCATGTTCAAATTAGGTGCCACAATGGAAAGATTCTTGAACTAGGCTGTATGGTCACTACTGTCGCTATGTACCTTTTCCATTCTTTCAGGGTTTGGAAACAACTCATTTTCTTTTTTGTATTCATGTTCCATGGTCATTAGCATATTCCTTTCTTTCAACAAAACATACCTAGAATGATAAAAAGAGCAGCATGCAATGGCTGAAATAAGCTGTTGATCACCACATGAGAAATGCTATTTTATTTCATAAACTAAGTACTTACCTGACATCTCTTCAGAATAACCTTTCTGTCCCATATGAACTCGCTCGTGTCCGTTTCAGGTATAATATTTTTAATCAACCCTGACATCATAATACCGGAAACAGAACCTTTCCTCCTCCATATAAATCAGTTTCCTTTCTGGCGCCCGCAAGCCAGGACATTTTTTCACTCGTTCAATATTTTTTGCTTTGGATATGTCATCCAACAATGAACAGTCGTCGTCTGAATCTAGTTCTCCCATTCGACGGAAGAACAAGTCATGCACTGCCAAAATTGAGGAAGATTTGAAACTTCAAAAAGTACAAATGAATCAGTTCAGTGCAACGTTGTCTAAAATACTAGAGGTGATCGAGACGCCAAAATTTAAAGACTCTAGTCACAAAGACAATTCAAAGGGTCATCTTGACTCCCGTAAAGAGAGTGTCAGCTCTGTTGATGAGTATAGCCTCTCGAATTCTGATGGTGAAAACCACAATGAACAACAAGACTTACTTTCTTTAAATGTTGATCCGAGAGTTAGTCAGGAACTTATTGACACATGCTCAGTTTCGAATATCAATATGGAGAAGGACTTTTCCCTTTCTAAAGGTCTTTTCGAGATGTTTGGCCAAGATGCCCTCACTGATAATAAAAAAGGTGAAAATGTTGGTTTAAGTTTAGAAGATTCTCAGAGGTGTTTTGGACAATAATTGGCATTATTCCGAACCTAGTTTTCTCACAGCCTTTTCTGAGGACACGAACGCTTGTTTCCCAGTTGATAAACAAACTGAAACTTTTTCACAAATACCTGCACTAGATGATATTGTGGAACGATGCCTGGTCATGAAATATGGGAACAAAGCTGCATTCCCGAAGATTTCTAAATCTCTCCATAGCACACCCTTCAAAGAGACAGAAAAACTGGCATACCAGGGTCAACTTGCAAGTAGGAATACATTCTTTATTATATATCCAACAGGGATTAGGAAATTTATTCTGTCTTCTACAAAGTGGCATTGATGTTGAAGATGCTATCCAGCCAGTTCGAGATATTTTTTTTCTGTCTACTAAGAGTTTAGATCAATTGGGACAATCCGGTGTATTTTTTTGGCTGATTCACTGACAGATGGCAATTTCTGACTCTGATTTATTCAAAATGAATATTGCTAAAGACTTGATGAATTTACCTTGGAGTAATGAGGGTGTTTTTGATAATGTTATGGAAAAATTTCTCAAGGACAAGAAAGATAACGATAAAACTCTAGATGAACTGTTGCACAACACTGGGAAGAAACCTTTTCAGCGACCAGCATTGGAGAGTAATAACAATTATTATGCCGGTTCAGGAGCAAAAAGAAATTTTCAACACTCTAGTTCTGCTTCACCTCATCAAGATCAACGTAATTATAATTACTCACAAAGGCAAGATAATGCTTATCAGAACAATTCTTTTCCAAAAGGGAATACAAGTGGAGAATTCACAAATTTTCGGATCCCAAAGAAAGGAATCAATAATTCCTTCCATCAGGATTCATCTCGAACAGAGAAGACATGACTCGGTGAGTATGTTAGATGTACTTGCATTTCCGGAGATACCTGTGGGCGGACGCCTGACAAAATTTGTGTCTCAATGGGAAAAGATAACCACCAATCAGTGGGTTTTATCGGTGATTTGAGTTGGATACAAACTAGATTTTCTACAAAAACCTCCTTTTTTAGGGGTGAAAGAGACTTTCGTCACCGCATAAAAGAAAGGTTTTAGATCTAGAAATCAACTGTTTATTACAACTAGAGGCAATCGAAATTGTCCCTCCAAGTCAGATACATCAAGGTTTTTACAGTACACCTTTTCTTACACTAAAGAAAAATTGGAAATGGCGTCTAGAAAGGAACTTAAAACCACTAAACAGGTATTTCTGGAAAGAACATTTCAAAATGGATACTCTTTCAAAAGTCTTAAATTTGGTAAGACCAAAAGATTGGGCTTTCACAGTAAATTTAAAAGACGCATATTTCCATCTTTCTGTTTTTCCGACTCACAGAAAGTTCCTCAGGTTTTCAGTAAACAAAATTGTGTATCAATGGAAAGTACTATGTTTCAGACCTACGTCAAGCACACGGTGTTTTACCAAAGTAGTATCTGTAGTAGCGGGTTACCTCAGACAGAAAAGTATCAGGATAGTTATTGATCTCGTCGATTGGTTAGCTCTAAACCAGTCCAAGACAACGTTGTTAACACAGAGGCAACTCATTCTCGAGATGTTAACAAAATTAGGGTTTCTGATAAATGTCGAAAAATCAAGTCTTCAACCGTCACAAGTAATAACATTCTTAGGAGCTGTGTTCAATTTTCAACTAAACATAGTTCATCCAACTGTAGAAAGATTACAAAGCATTTGACACTCAATACACAAAATCATGACAGGTCAAGCTACACCCCGCCAATACCTAGAAGTCTTGGGAAAGATAGCCTCTTGCATAGATTTAATCCCGAATGCCCAACTTTTCATGAGACCTATTCAAACACATTTATTAAACAATTGGAAAGCGGCACAAATGAGTTGAGATACAATTATCCCTTATATAGCACAGCTAAATCCTCATTTATTATGGTGGACACAGGAAGCAAACACACTAAAGGGTCAATCTCTTCTGCCTTCACAACCTCAGTGCACTATAACAACAGATGCAGCTTTGACAGGTTGGGGGTTGAGGGGACACTTCAACAGGAACACAGTTCAAGGGATCTGGTCCGAAGCTCAGAAAAGCCTACACACAAACAACCTAGAAATGGAGGCAGTGTTTCTGACACTACCACACTTTACCCCACATCTGCGAAACAAACATGTACTCGTGAGGTCCAACAACACAACAGTGGTACAATATATAAACAAACAGGGTGGAACTCACTCAATACCATTGTGCTCAAGAACATGGGACTTGTGGCTCCATGCTTTTCAGAACAACATGACAATCTCAGCAGCTCACATAGCCAGGAAACTGAATCGTCTAGCGGATCAGTTAAGTCAATACAAAATTCTGGAATCTGAATGGGAATTGCATCCACACATTATGTACAAGATTTTTCTGAAATGGGGTTATCCACTAATCAATCTCTTTGCAACATACAACAACAAAAAAAACAGTGATGTTTTGCACATGGTTACCCCACCCGCAAGCAATGAAAATAGACGCCTTCTCGATGAAATGGGAAAACATTTTTTCTTACGCATTTCTCCCCGATCAATCTCATTTCTCGAGTTCTCAGACATTTCACTCATTATCAGTGCGAACTAATATTGGTAACACCTCTTTGGCAGAAACAAATTTGGTTCCCACTGATTCTGCAGTCACTGATTGATTTTCCAATTCAGATTCCAGTGATGCACAATCTGTTAACTCAACACAAATTCAAAGTACAACATCTGAATCCACAAATATGAATCTAACTGCATGGCATCTCTCGACAAACAGTACAAAAATGAGGGATTTTTAGGAAAAGCTAGGGAATTACTTTCTGCCTCTTGGAGAAAAAACACCAAGCAGGATTATCAATGTAAATACTGGAAATTCTGTAGTTGGTGTCTTGAACCGAAAATCAATCCCCATGCAGCTATTTTGAATGATTGTGCTAACTTTTTGGCTGATTTATTTAACAAGGGATTGCAGTGTAGAACGATCTCAGGAATGTTACAGGAACATCCTTTTGAACCACTAGAGAAAGTCTCACTTAAATATTTAACTTGGAAAACAGTGTTTTCAGTTGCAATTACCACATTTCGTAGGTGTGAGGATTTGCAAGCTTTTCGGCTAGAAGGATTAGCTTGGGTTCAAGGTAGAGGTGTCACCTTTCTACGGCACAGTGTTTCTAAACAGGACGGACCTTCACATATAAGCCCCTCAATTTTTGTTCCATCTTTCTCGGAAAATCCATTGTTAGACCCAAGACGAACACTGACAACTTATATGAACAGAACTTGGGATCTTAGAAATATTAAAGGTCAGGATCAGTCTCATTTATTCTTGTCTATCAATAAACCATATCATTCAGTATCACGACAAACCATCTCAAATTGGATTACACAAACAATTAAAAAGGCTTATTCTTCTTCCAGATCAGTTGCTTCTGCAGATATGATCACGGGCCATTCGACTAGAGCTGTGGGCCCATCTTGGGCTTTGTTTGAGGGAGCAAATTTGAAAGATATTCTGGATAGTGCAGATTGGAGCAGTCCATCCACCTTTATCAGATTTTATTTGAGAAATGTGAATATTTCTATATTGGGTTCATAGGGAACAGGAGATTCCTTATCTGGCAAGTTCGATTCGCTGAGAAAACTGTTTCAAAGGTCAAAACTTGGTGGATATAGTGTGCTTGTAGATAGTTATCATGATATGGTGTGTATAATTATGTGTGTAAATAAGTTATGCAGCAGTAAAAAAAAAAAAAAATAATAATAAAATATATATACATGTATGTATAACAAAAAAAAACTGAACTCAAGTGGTATTATATGTAAGATTACCCACATCCTCAACCACAGCTACAGGCAGCTCTAGAATCAGAAGTTATTCTGAACAGATGTCAGGTAAGTACGTAGATTATGAAATAAAATTGAAAATTTGATTTTCAAGTGATAATTTTATGAATAAACTATACTTACCTGACATCTGTGTAACCCTTCCTCCTCTCCTTGGATGATGTATTCCTATGGCTTTCGGTCGCCAGAAGGATACTGGTTTATATGGAGGAGGAAAGGTCGTGTTTCCAGTATTATGATGTCAGGGTTGATTAAAAATATTATACCCGAAATGGACACAAGCGAGTTAATGCGGGTCAGAAAGGTTATTCTGAACAGATGTCAGGTAAGTAAAGTTTATTCATAAAATTATTACTTGAAAATCAAATTTACAATTACATTTTCACTTCACTGATAATCTGAACATCAATTTCTGATCATATCTTAATAATATCCGCATTATCATCACTATGAAAACCCAAGGAAGTGTATAAGTAGTTATGTATACTGTGGTAAAGGGATTCTGCTTTACCAGGAAAATAGAACCCAGTAACCAGTGCCTGGGCTAGGAAGTCCTCTAAAATGGGAGCATAGGTACAAATGACTGGAGAAACTGAACTTCATTCAAAAATTGTGGTTATGATATACACATAGCAAGAGAGTCTGAAAGTGATCCTAAACACACAAAAAAAAAAAATAAATAAATAAATAAATAAATAAATAAAGTTTCCCAAGAAGAGATGTCAATTATTAGAATTTTCTGCAGGGGAAAAATGGGATGGATTTTTTTCTGGTTATTCAGTAACTTATTTCTGCGGGCACTGTATGTTAGTTTTTTTTCATTTATTTATTTATTTATTGGTGTTTAAGGTCACATAATGATGCACAATGGCTAATCGTGACCGTGACAGTTTTACGGGTGGAGGAAGCCGGAGTACCTGGAGAGAACCACCGTGCAACGACGAGCAGCTGTCAGCTCTCCAACATCGTAACTCGGAACTCTGCACCGCAGCACAGGCAGGGTTAGATTGGTTGAAGACATGCGCACCAGCGACGTGCAGTACGCCTCAGTACACAGCGTCATCGTGCCCCCATGTAGGCAATCGGGGTGAAGTGTCTTGCCCAAGGACACAACGCGGTTGCCGCAGGTGGGATTCGAACCGAGGACCTCTCGGCTTGCAGCCTGCACCTCTACCAACTGAGCCACCACGCCCCCTTTTTTGTCATTAAAAAACTATTCTTAGCACCATTCACTGTACCAGTAGAGACACATATTAAAATAGATATCGAAAAAAAAAACTGAAATAATGTTATCTGATTCTTGCATTACCGGTACTCTTTAATGACAATCATCAAGTAAAACCTTTATTTGTCAAAATTCCACCCAAAGACTTTCACCATAATAATAATAACACCTCGGCCTGCCGCTGATTTGTCGCGGTTCTCGTATGAGAAGGCCTTAGATATTATAGATATGCAATCACATGCAGAACATGGATTCGACCTCTTAATTGCTGCACATAGGTTATAGACTCCTGTAAATCAGGCATGAGAGTACAAAGCAACCCTATTAGCTGAAATTCCTTAGAATTGGCTGAAAAATCAAATTTTGAAATTTTTTTTAGTAATTTTGCCTTCAATACCAGGAATACTCCAATATTATAGCCCTATTTTTAAAATTATTTCTATAAATCCACAAAAAACAAATTAACTGAAATCAGCTTATTTGCTGAACACTCTCATGCGTGGTTAACTGATTAGAAAATTGTGTGATATGTTGAGAAATTATCCGGATTATCACCAAATTCCCTTGTTGAAAAATTTCAAAAGTCAAAACCAGGCTTGTTAATTGGTACCAGTACTGGTACCGGTACCATCAGTACTCGACCGTTTTAATGGTACTGGTCCCAGAAGGCAAGTACTGATGGTACTTGATACCATGTGGGTACTCCCCGAATTATGGCTAGATTCACTAGACAGCTAATAAAATGTATCAATATTCCACAATACTGCATATCCCCCGCAAAAAAATGCAAACTTCCAGTCACCGGTGTGTAACTTCTGTTGCTGGCCTCACCCTCACGGCACCTTCTCAATTAAAAGCTGAATGTATGATGGTGTGAGGTCAAAGTATCATAATCGGTAACCTTGGTAATTGAGTGAAAAAAAAACAACATTTCTCTACACGTGGAGATCAAAACCAACAGGCAATCGAATAAGAAAAAGCTACCGCCCAGAGTCATGAGGTTCCGTAAAGGTGAAAAATTCCAGAATTAGTGTCGTAACTGTAGTTTCGTGAACATGAGTTTTGTACACTGACTATTTCGTATACAAAAGATGACGTTTTGTACATATATCAAAGAACCTTTCGTACACAGGCAAATTTAATAGACTACTTACTTTTGTAAGGTATTATACTACTCAAAGCTTGCTAAGCCCAAGTTCATCCAACTACCTGTTTTACGTTTTAGTTGAAATATTGTAATGAAAAGTGTATATATTTTTTATTTATTTCTTTAATGATTTAAGTACAGAAATTAAGATTTTATTTGTGTTTGACATTATTGTTTAGCTTTTGAATATGATAACCATGGAAAATGGATATTTTTGGTAAAAGAGGAAATTTTTCAATATGCCAAAAAGTTGATGGAGCAAACTGGTATGGCTTCAATATCGAGTATGAGTCCCATTACTGTTGATTACAGCTTGACAACACCTTCTCATGCCCCCAATCAGGTTCCTGGTGGTCCTTGGTTGGATCTTGTTCCATTCTTGGAAGAGCATGGCACCAAGCTCCTGGATACTTCTTGGCTGGACTCGACGGTCTGAATCAAATGAACATATTGCAAGAATCAAATTAAAATTGATTCTCATTGTTCTCTTTGCGAGATTTTTTTTTTCTTGTATGAACTTGAAACCCTGGAAAGTGATGGTTTTGCTTTACTGGTGCAATTCAGTACAACTAGAGTGGCTTATCATGAACTGAAGTGTTGGGAGTACATTGTCCGTTTTTTTTTTTAAAAACCTGCATATCTATTAAGAGGGATTGTGAAAATCCACCCAAAGATTATTGTAGTGGTGATCCACTCTCCCAACATTCTCACACCTACTATCCAACACTTTGGCTGGAAGCCCTTTAAGCACTGTGGTCACAAAAACAGACAGAGAATTTTGACTGCATTGTTTAATTCACATCATGAACAAACTGGGTAAAAAATTTCAAAGTTCTTTCATTACTTCACAAAAAAATAACAATAATAATAATAAATGATAGCGTTAACATCTGATACTTAAACATAGATATCCTCCCCAGTATATGTGTACCACAGATTTGAGAGAAACCATCATACATCAGACATGTGTCATTGTATGTTCTCACAAAAGTGATCATCTGTTCAGTATAAACAGTACAATGGAACCCTGTTAACTGAATAGCCACTTTGCCAATGGAAATTACTCACAGGCTTTCAACTATCCTAGTTTTTCTCCTTTTTTGGATGCTGACCATTATTTTCCTACTTTTAATGTAACAATCGTAAAAAATTTCCCTCTGTTTTTTATGAAAATTCCTACTTTTTTAAAATGTTGTGCTGCTTTTGTTAGTTTATGATACACATTTTAACCCTTTACCCAACGAATCGACCACATCCGCCCGTGTAATATGCAAATTCAGCAGCTGAAAAAATATTATTTTTTAAAAGATTTCAGCAAAACCATATCATGTGACTCCACTTTGGAATGAGCTTGTTCCAATGAGGGGTCACATGATATGGTTTTGTTGAAATATTTTAAAAAATTATATTTAAAATAATAAATTTTGATATCGTCTGCGTTGGGTAAAGGGTTAAGTCAGAAGTAACAATAAGGTAGGTATTGCTAATCTGATCTAAGTTTTAGTCTGTCAGATACGGAGAAAGATCAACCAGAGGTTGACTATAGTCAGAAACAGATGCATTGAGTGTTTATCAGATGAATATGACGTAGATGGCCCTCATCCATTACAGGTAATTTAATTGAAAGTACATTTTCCCAATGGAGTAAATACATTATATACTGAGGGATTATTTTGCTCCCAAGCCTGAAAATAAGCAATCTGTCATTTGCAGAATGAGATTCCCAGAGGGTGAATGTGCTGATGCTATCCAATACAGTGGGCCAATGTATCCTCTGGGTACCTCTTTCTGTTTAGGTTTGAGACCTTGATTCAGATTGAGGTTCACAGAGGGTAAATTTAGTGATGCTACCCTGATGTGCAGGGTAGCATCACCAAATTCACCCTCTGGGGACCTCATTTTGCAGATGTCAGTCTGCTTATTTTCTAGCTTGTAAAGGCCTGAAAATAAGCAGTCTGACATTTGCAGAATGAGGTCCCAAGAGGGTGGATTTGATGATGCTATCCCATACAGTGGGCCAATTTATCCTCTGGGTACCTCTTTTTGTTTAGTTTTGAGACTGATTCAGATTGAGGTTCACAGAGGGTAAATGTAGTGATGCAACCCTGTGCAGGGTAGCATCACTAAATTCACCCTCTGGGGACCTCATTTTGCAGATGGCAGTCTGCTTATTTTCTGGCTTGCACAAGTTTTTAACAATTATTTAAGAACTGCACATTGATTTTTGCAGCAGGAGTTCACAAGAATCAAAACTGATTCTTCCAAATCAAGACAAATTTTAAGGCCCGCTTTGTCTCGACATAAACAGGATTGTGTCTGGGGTGGTCATGTGACATTTTCCATTTACCAATAAAATTTCAGATATAAAACATGAAACATACCATAGTTTGTGTAAATCCTCATTGCTCTTTATTCGTAATTCATCTTTCTTCCATGGGCGACCTATGGTCAAAATAAAAGACATCAACAACTGTAAATCTTCAGTTTTAATTCTACCATCTTTCAAGACAAATTTACGAAAGTAAGCATAACAAATCTGTTGACTGTTGAAGTGTAATTCTATCCATGAGCAGGGATGTGGCAAAGACAACTATTTGGGAGTGGGATGTAGCAGGGCCGGGGAGAGTTGGGGGCTTGTATCCTCAGGGCCTAGAACTTTGGTGGCCCAGGAGTCGCCCAGAGTCCCGGATTCTCGAGTGAAGCCTTCCCCCCAAAGTTCTGCCTCATGTGCCAAGCCTGGGTCCTCGATCCCTAAGAGAGAACCAGCAAGATAAGTTGCCGGCCAGATTGGAATATTACGGTAGTTGCCACTCAGAAGTCTCCATTTAATAACTTTGACCCTGCTCCCCCTGAAACAAACCACTCCCTACCCCCCACAAACTACTCCCTACCATTAACCAGTTTTGACACCAATCAAAGAATAGCAAAGAATATCTTCCTCTTTGCTCTGAGATATCATCAAATATTTTATAGTGCTTGGTTCCAAACTCTTGGAATCTCTGGTGCCTGGGATTTCATTTTTGTCCACATTATTCGATTTCCACATCTTGCCTAACCCTTCCATTTTCATTTTGGATTCCAGAATGTTAGATTTTACATACATAATGTTAATTTTAGCACAAATCTTCTCAACTACTGAAGAAAATTTCTCTGTTTGCGCAATAATTTTCTGTTCCAAAACATATTCCGATACATGGCAGTGATGGCACTTTACTGTCCCACCAAGACCATCCACACAGTCCTTTCCATATGTTGCTGAGAAATGCCATGCTACTGCAGTACCAGTCAAAGTGATAGTGCAAAGACTATATTGTTGCTTAAAATGTTGCACTGTACTATCCGATTGGAAGTCGACCCTTAAAACTACAAAACTGTCATTCTTCTGATTGAAATCTTCCAATATTATAGATTTAAGCCCTGCAACAGCATATTTGTCAAGGTTCATATAGTCAGAGACAGGTTCATATGGGATGGATTCTATTTTATTTCCAGGTGTTTGTAACAAACCATGGCTGTGTACAGGGTTGATGATGTTGTGTTCCAAAATGATTCAAGTTAGAGCCAGGGAAAGTCAGGAATCTTGAACACTCAAACACTTTCATGCAGGTATATTCCATCATACTGATAATATTAGGAATGTAATGTTGAAGGAGTTGACGGGGGTGGAGGGAGAGTGTTTGATTCACAGTTACAGCTGGGTTAAGCTTGGAACCTTAAACAAATACATTCATGCTGCTCCAGCTTTCAGAGTGGGTTTTCAAGCCAATATCATCTACACTAATGACATATTCCGTCCAACTGATAATATCAGGGATGTAATTGTAGAGGTGAGGAAGTGTGTGTGGGTGTGTGCAGGTCTGAAAATAAGCAGTCTGACATTTGCAGAATGAGGTCCCCTGAGGGTGAATTTGATGATGCTATCCCATACTTTGGGCCAATTTATCCTCTTGGTACCTCTTTCGATTTAGTTTTGAGACCCTGATTCAGAATGAAGTTCACAGAGGGTAAATTTAGTAATGCTACCCTGTAGCTAGCATCACTAAATTCACCCTCTGGGGATCTCATTTGGAAGATGACAGTCTGCTTATTTTCTCTGTGTGTGTGCGGGAGAGGGGGGAGGGGGTAGGAGTATCCCATAACCCAATATGACATTAATTTGTGACTGTTTTATATATTCCATCTAACTGACTATGCACTAGTTTGGATTTTTTCCATTGAATTGTACACTCCGTTATGGACAGTGGATTTTTCCCTATTTTTGTGACAGAGGTGGCATATTTTGAATACAGTTAAAACTAGAAGTCCTGTCACAAACTGTGCGCTTATCTAGGCTTAATTACGGGTAGGAAATGTGTGCAATTGCCATATTGAATGGCATCCAAAGCACAGCATGTTCTCTTGGTTACTCAGAGCAAACACAGGCAATTTTTCTGCCAATGGACCTTCGAATTACCCAGAGGTCCCTTGGCTGAAACATTGCTTGTGCACAGGCCATATGTACAGAATTTGATAGCCTTGCTATGGTCATAACTCATAGATTAACGTGCAGGTTGACATGCTATTTGTGCACATTTCATGACAGGACTTCTAGTTTTAACTGTATATATATCAGCATTTTGTTTATAAGGAATGACCAGGTATATTTTGCTTTACTTGTTAGTTCTATTCCAGTCTAGAAGATAAATATTTATCTGAGTCTAAGCAAAACCCTTTGAAGTGTTGTCTAGGAAAACCAAATGTATCCATTTCGTGACAGAGGTTATGCAAAAAGCAAAAAAAATTTCTAAATGAAAATTTATATTTTCTAAATTCGCTTAAGAATATGCATAAAATTGTTTGGATAATCAAATGGAGTTTACAACATGTATGTTTGACTGCTTTAAGTAATCATAACCATCATTTATATTTATAATAATCCAACAAAAAAATAACTGCCAATTTCTGCCTCAAAAGCAAGTGGAACCTTAACATGGAATTAATCTACTGCAATACTGGGCAACTTAAAGACAATTAGAGCACAGCATGGGGAGAGTTTCTGATGAACTGGATATGAAGAGTAATATAACAGAATTTGCATGTAATGTTTTTTTTTACTTTATAGCCGCAGATCACTGCAACAACTGTATGCCTTACCAACAGTTATGGTGTCTTCTCCCCAATGTTCTTTCTTGTCAAAGAACTCCATGAGATCTGTTACACATCTTGAGGTATGAAAATTAGACTGTGCTGTCCTACACCTAAAAAATATTCAGATATATTATACATGTACAGAGTGTTAACTTATTTTGCTCAATACACGGTGGGTCCAATTTAGCGATGGGCAATATACCGAAAAACCCAACCAATATCATAGAGATACTGAAAAATCAAACCGAACCACTTATTGAATACTGAAGCATCTGAATTTTCAAATATTCCTACATTTTTTATTTATGAGGCTTTGTTGAGGCCTCAAAGCAGTTTAAGTGCTCATTTTCCTGAAAGAAATAACTGCTTTTCTTTTTAGTTTTGTTAACCCTTAAAGGCCTGGGCAATTAATTGTTCCAAATTCCCACTAGACTGCAACCTATACATGGCCAGTTGCTTTGCTGTGATTGATAGTAAAGTCTTGGCTGCCTATTAAGACAGCCAAGACTTGACTAGAAATAATCTGCCTATGTGTTTTGTCTACAGGCAACAGGACCTCCTAATGATGGCATGTAAAGTACCAATAAACTAAATATTTAAATTAGAGTTGATTTGATGAATTTGGATCTAAAAAATACAATTTACTTTTGGTGTGTTTTTGTTGGGGATTCCCTGAAAAATATGTGCATGTGACCGGTACTTCCCTTTGTGTCAGTTTTTCTCTCTTATTTGTTGCATGACCCCCTGTTTTCAGATCAGAAAAATGTTCAGCTCATTGTAGTGGCGTTTGAGGTGCTGTGGTAGAATGATACAAGAACAACATACTCTGTATTTTCCTGGTGTGAATTCCTCTTTGGTACTATCAACAAATCTCAGTCAAGTCAGACAGTGAATACCAAACCGATACTGCGGTATACCTCCCCCCTCCCCCCCCCACACCCTTCAATATACCAAAACGAACAAAAAATTCCAATACTGCCCATTTCTAGTCCAATTCACTACTGTGATCACAAAATTGGTCTCTTTTGCGATCGGATCGTGACCCACTTTCACCAGTGTGTCTAGCTTTTGTAAATAAAACAAGGGCTTAAAATTCATGCAAGAACCAGAATTTATTCTCGTAAAATGTTAATTTGATTTTTGTCATTTTATTTGATTCTTGTCACCCTGTGGGGACCTTATTCTGCAGATGACAGTCTGCTTATCTCCTGGCTTTAAACTGATCAAACTATCTTACTGGGAAGGAACTGGACTACATATAGTGACTTCGATGAACTATTGTCATTTAAACCGAAAAGTACATGTAGACATTTCAGTCCTGACTAGTGGTAACTGTGTTATGTTCTTAGGCACGACTCACACTTAATCTTGATTGCTCATGTGGTGGCATGATGGAACTGTGTGCTATTACATGTGGGTGTATACTGCATGTCAATGGTGCACTTGCCTTCAACCCCTGCTAACTCTGCTTGTGTTAGTTTTTATAGTACAGCCACCATGGAATGGACATAAGCCACACATAGTCAGTGATGTCCACGCATGCATTTACGAGGTAATAAAAATCATCATCAGCAGCAAAATTAAAACCAATGAAGCACCGGGTTCTATTTGATGCTTCATTAATTAAATTTTTGATGATTATTCCTGTAATTAGTGTTTGCAATCTAATATTATTAATATTATTGCTTCTATTTTATTTATATAACCCATGGAAAGTGATCGGTCCACGGCGACTGTACTGTACACTGAGGGGCAACAGTTGCTCACTACTGATTGGTGGTTCTCTCTGTGTTCTCAAGCTTCCTCCACCCATAAAACTGGCTGATTCTAGCTGCTGAAAGTGTTGTTAAAAGCCAATAAAAAAAAATGTTTTTTACAAGTTATACATGGACTGGTATGTTCAAAAGAAATAATTTCAAACAAAGACAACTAACTGAAAGATGACACAATATTTAAGTAAGTTAACAAAGTATATACCCCAAAAAATAATAATTTGGAGATGCTAAACAAAAAATTTGTATGGACAACTTATTTTGTGATTATTTATCACAAAATATTCATGCTTTTCAGTAAATAATTACAAAATAATTTATAAGAACTGACAGTGGACTTATTATTTTGACAAATTAAATTGGAGGGGAAAGGGAGGCATTGTGGATCAAGGAACACAGTGGATAATTGCATATTTTCAGTACATACTCTATAGTCCTGACTATAATTACTTTTGATTTCAGTGCATACTCTGTAGTGACTATAGTCCAGACTATGAATACGTTTTGATTTCAGTACATACTTTATACATGTTGTCCTGAGAATGACTACTTTTGATTTCAGTACAAACTTTATACATGTTGTTCAGAGTATGACTACTTTTGATTTCAGTACATACTTTATACTATATACATGCTGTCCTGAGTATGATTACTTTTGATTTCAGTACATACTTTATACGTGTGGTCCTGAGTATTACTACATTTGATGATATCACCTAATTATGTGCTCAGAGGTAACCAAACTGGAGCAATTCTGAGGGTGGCATTTGCCCCCGTCTGCAATACCATGGATAGCATTACAGAAATGTAACATTTGTTACTAGGTTATTAATGAAGGCTGACAGACAACAAATCCGGTGATAGATTACAGACCACTGGGGCCTTATCATAAAAACTATTAAGTGTCACCATGTGGGTGAGGGGCACAAAACGTTCCCCCCACCTCTTTACCAAATGTAAGAGTGACTTGATTTGTTTTGCTAATTTTGTGAAAAAATATTTTTCCACAAACTTTATATACATTGCACATCTCCAAGGCATGTGTAACCCATAACCTAAACTTGCAACTCTTTACTTAAGAAGCTGTGGGAAGAGTTGATTACCCCATGAAGGTACCCTCAATTGAAAAATACTGGACAATTTCAAAGCTAATAATGTAAACGGGCAACAATTTTGTAAAAAAAAAAACCATTTGTTTGGCAAACTTTATAGATGCTGCACATCTTCAATGTGTGTGTCACCATATCTTAAGGTTTCAAATATCTAAATTACAAACTGTGGAAAGAGTTGATTATACCATGAAGGAACCCTCAACAAGGTACCCTTAATAAAAAAAAACAAAAACAACACTGAAAATTGTCTAAGTTTATAACAGGCAATAATTTTATGAAGAGATATTTTTTCGGAAAACTTTATAGATGTTCCATATTTTCAAGGCATGTGTGACCATATCATAAAGTTTCAACCCTCTACATTTGAAACATCTGCAGGAGGAGTTGATTACACCATGAAGGTACCCTCAATTAAAAAACACAGGAAATTTTTCTAAGTCTATAACAGGCAATAATTTTGTGAAGAGATATTTTTTCGGAAAACTTTATAGATGTTCCATATTTTCAAGGCATGTGTAACCATATCATAAAGTTTCAACCCTCTACATTTGAAACATCTGCAGGAGGAGTTGATTACACCATGAAGGTACCCTCAATTAAAAAACACAGGAAATTTTTCTAAGTCGATAATGAGCAATAATTTTGTAAAAAAAAAAAAAATATTTTTTCGGCAAACTTTATAGATGTTCACATCTTCATTGTGTGTGTAATCATATCCCAAGGTTTGAAATCTCTACATTACAAACTATGGAAAGAGTTGATTACACCATGAAGGTACCCTCAATAAGGACCCATAATTAAAAAGGAAAAACATTGGAACTTTTCTAAGTCTATAATGGGCAATAATTTTGTGAAAAAGTTAAAAAATTTATAGTAATTTATATATTTTTTATACTTACCAATGACCCAGACTTAGCTGGTGCTAACTCTAACAAAACCAGGGCCAAACACAAATTTTGCCCCCCAATCCCCAAAATTTGCATCCAAAACCAAAAGAAATCATGTCCTATAGGACCTCCATAATTTGCCCCTACTGCGCATGCGCAGTGTCAAGGACGTCCCGAAATTGGCGCCAATTATCATTCTTACTGGCAGTGCCTGGTCAGCGCTATGTACTCAGCAGGGAGGCAAGAGTTCCCAACTCCTAGGAGGGCCATCCCTGTCTGGGTCATTGGTAAGTATAAAAAATATATAAATTACTATAAATTTTTTAACATTTTCATACTGTACCAATGACCCAGACTTAGCTGAATAGTAAAAAGGCTGGAGGGCCTAGGACATAGAGGAAAATCCAATAAGCTCAACTATATAATAAAGAGGTAACCCCTTAAGGAGAGAAGGAGTATTAGGCTTTACATGTATCTTTCTTATTTAATATTAAATTAGAAAGATACAATACCCTTTATAATTGAGCACAATAACATTCATGTTCTCTATTAACATCCAGTATAACCCTTATACTAATTATTTTTAAAGTAAGCCAATAAATAAAGTAGTCCAGAGAATTGAGACTCTTTATAATCTTTTAAAAGTGTCCGAGTATTGTATATTAAAGCCTGTTTGACACTTGACATATACAAATGCTTCACACCGAGCTACACTTTAAAAATATGACATGAATGAATTTTAACATTAATATTACACTTTAAAACCATCCCGGAAGCGACTCAGAAATACTGACTTTGGAGGAGGCATTCCCTTGCTTTTCACTATAAAGCAGGTGACCTAAGGGAACACCCTTCCCCCCCCCCCCCTTCCCCTTGCCCTGGGTCAAATAGCCCATAGCGAAGAGGGCAGCCGGACGGAGTCACTGCCGGAACAGAAAGCCTGCATAACTATAGTTGCAACTGTTTAGTGGACGACATTCTGAGCAACAGATAACGGACCTAAACAATGCAGGTCTCCAGAAATGGACTCAATATTTCTGAGATAAAAATTCGTGAATGTGGATGGCTGAGACCAATAAGCAGCCTTCATTAAATCTGTAATAGCAATACTATTAGCATAAGCCCAAGAAGTAGCAAGAGCTCTTACTTCATGAGCGGAAATCTCAAGCACAGACTGCTGAGAAGAAGAAAAACTCTCATAAGCAGTACGGATAGTTAATTGAATCCATCTAGCAATAGAATGGACCGAAATGTCCCTTCTATTAGGCATCAAAGACAGAAAGAAACGTTTCCGTCCCTTTCTGATAAACTGAGATCTCTGTTTATAGATACGTAATGCTCTAACAGGACAGAGTAAAGGCCTACGCCCGTCTGAAGACGGAAGAGCCTTAATAACAATAGGTTCCGGATATTCATTAGGAGCCTGATTCTTAGCTAAAAAACCCACATTAGTAGTGAAGGTGATAGTGTTCCCGACACTACGATAGTGAGAATCATCCACCGACAGTGCATGAAGCTCACTGACTCTTCTAGCAGAAGAGAAAGCTAAGAGAAAAGCTGTCTTATAAGATAAGAATTTGAAATCTACTGTCCCAAGAGGTTCAAATGGCTTTTCCTTCAATTTAAGAAGAACCCAAGCTAAATTCCATTTAGGAATTAATCTAAGAGTTCTGGGTCTATTTATCGAGAAGTTTCTAACCAACTTAGATAAAGAGACATTAGATCCAATTTGTAAACAATCATGATGTGCATAGGTATCAGATAACATAGACCTATAACCCTTAATAGTAACAGGCTGCAGTTTGATTTCGTCAAACAAGTACACTAGAAAGTTTGCAATGTCTGGTATAGAGGGATCGAAAATATCTACAGAATGATCCCTACACCAACGACGAAAAACCTTCCACTTAGCCGCATAGTTTAGCGAAGAGGAGGTCCTCCTACAGTTAGAAATCGCGTCAAATGCTCGTCCTGTAAAGTGCTTGCCATGCAAGAAGGACCGCACAACGGAAAAACGTGAAGGTTGAGACCTTGCGGGTTGTGATGAAGTTGACGCGATTTCCCCTGCGAAAGAAGATCCTCCCGTGGAGGAAGCTTTCGCGGTAGGTCCCACAACAGACACCTGAGTAGATTTATCCACGGTCTCTGTGGAGACAGAGATGCTACCAACAGAATCTTGCATTGAGATTGTTTTATCTTTAGCAATACTTGCTGAATTAACGGCGCTGGAGGATACGCATATCCTATCATTCCGTCCCAAGGAATCGACAGAGCGTCTACTGCAAATGCTCTTGGATCCGGACACGGAGACACATACGTCTGCAACTGATTGTTGAGATGTGTCGCAAATAAGTCTATCATTGGCCGTTCCCATTGGTAGCAAATCTGATTGAATACTTGTTTGTTGAGAGTCCACTCCGACGGCAACAAGCGACCCTTTCGTGAAAGGGAGTCTGCTAGCACATTCAGACGACCCGGTATGTGACGGTCCGAAAGAAGAACCTGATGTTCTAGCGCAAACAGAAGGATTCTTTCCGTTAGATTGAACAACGGAACTGAATGAGTGCCTCCCTGATTCCGTATATACGCCACTACTGTCGTATTGTCGGATAGGATTTGGACATGAGCATTGTGAATAATGTCCATCCAATGACGTAACGCAAGCCAAATTGACATCTTTTCCTTGATGTTTATGTGCTTGCCCAGGAATTGCGGATCCCAAAGACCCTGGCATCTCGAATCTGTTGGGATCAATGATGCACCCCAACCTGTTTGACTGGCATCCGTCATAATGGTAAAACTCGGATCCGGCAACTGCAGCGGAACTCCCTGAGTTAACCACTGAATGTTTGCCCAAGTCTGAATCTCTTGTTTCACTTGATCTGACAAGAGAACATCTACGTCGAGCGAATGAATTTTCACACTCCAATTCTGAGTCAAGAAAATTTGGAGAGGACGCGTGCATAACCGCCCCATCGGAATGAGATCCGCAGTGGCTCCGCACAGACCTATCAGTCTCATAAATTCTCTCGCTGTGACTTTGTCTGCGTGCAGACAATAGCGAGCGTAACGACTAATTTCGCTCTGGTTAACGGCAGACGAACGAGATTGTTGTGCGTCTCGAAGCTCATTCCCAGATGTGTGAATGACTTGGACGGCACCAGATCCGACTTCTCCTCGTTTACTATAAAACCGAGACGTCGGAGCAGTAGAAGTAGATACTGAACATCGTTCTGAAGCGTTAACTCGTTGCCGTACCTCTGAAGAATGTCGTCCAGGTAGGCCGACGTTACCGCAGACGAATGAGCTCGGAAATAGATCATTACCGAGTTCATTACCCGAGTGAAAGCCCAGGGTGCTAGATTCAGTCCGAAGCACATCACCCGGAACTGATACACCACTCCTAGGACTGCGAAGCGTAGATACTTTCTGAATGTCGGATGTACCATGACGTGAAAGTACGCATCTTTGAGATCTATGCTTGTTGCATAATCGTTCACCCGAATACTCGCTCTGACCGACCGAATCGTCTCCATATAAAACTTCGGAGCGACGATCAGCTTGTTTATCCAGCTCAAATCTATGACTGGACGGAACGAGCCGTCTGGTTTCGGAACCAGAAACAGATGGCTGTAGAATCCCGGAGTCTCCTGGTTTTCTACGACCTCTACCGCGTTCTTCATTAAAAGAGACTGCACCTCTGATAATAGAGCGTCTCTTTTCTGCGGATTTGACGGAAGTTGAGTCCACTTTGGACTTCGAGTTAATGGAGGCTTTCGTTTGAAGGATATCTTTAGACCTTCCGAAGTCACTCCTCTCACCCAAGGGTCGTCCGTAATCGACGCCCATTCTTGTGAAAAGCTTGACAACCTTCCGCCAACCGGTACGCGATAGAGGTTTAAGCCATCACCTCCTGGACCTGCGAGGCCTGCGGTAGGAGAAACCACGTCCTCCACGACCCGCACCTCGTCCCGTCGACCTCGGGGCGTCCGACCGGTTGTCCCGGCCCGAAGGACGTCCCGAACATGAGTCGCTACCCTGACGGTCTCTCGAATAAGGCCAAGAGGACGCACCGGAACCTCTATAGGAACCTCTCTTGGGCGCATTAGACCCAGAAGTGCCTGTCTTATTCTTGTCTGCCGTATCTGACTTCTTAGAAGCAGATTTGAACAACAGAGAATCCGAAGCTTTCTTTGTAATTTTATCATAAATAGCAGAAAGCTTGCCGTCAAAGAGAAGTTCTCCGGAGACCGAAGCGACTCTGAGAGAGTTCTTCACCTTAGTATCCACGAGTGTGGATGTAGCTAGGGCTGTGTCACGTCTAACCAACTCCAGGTTTGCCACTGAAAGGGCGGAGTTACACGTGGAATAAGCTACTGCCCTTGAAAGAAGTCTTAAAGAGGATTGTATATCCTGAAATTCTTTCCCTTGAAGGCGCAATGATAATGCCTTAGTAAGGTGATTTGCGTAAGATAAGGCATCTAAATTGGCTCTGTTAGACGAAATAGCTGTTTCCAACACCGCGGTTGGAATAGAAGCCGACGACGGTAATGATAGCTCTAAGTCTTCCGCCTCGTCGTCCATACGCAGAGGAACTCTCGGAATACCCTGTCCTGCCGTGTCGAATTTATTCCTTGCATTAATGAAAGGCAGGTTGAGAGTATTGGCGGACAAGAAACCTGCTTTCCCCGTTCTGGAAGCAAGTTTAAATATAGCGTTGTTCAATAATTCAAATGTTCTTGCAACATTATTGGACTGCGACGGAAACTCGGGAGCGATGTCCCTGAACCGCTCAAAAAATTCAGAGTCCAATGACGCTATAATCCTCTTGTCCGGAACCGCAGCAGTCTGGCCTGACGGAACAACTTGAGGGAGAAAGTGCCGGATGAAGTCCACGGCAGCTTTATGTTGTTCCGAAAGGGATAGCTCCAAATCATCTGTATCCCTTTCACCATCCGGTCGGACCTCATGATGCTCCCGGTCGTCCGCCCCGGATGCTTCGGCAGAGCGTACCGACCCAGCGCCGTCGGATAATTCCTGATCCGACACTGTTTCTGTCGGCTGCTGGGAAGCTGCGATAAGTTGTGCTATCTGCACAAGTACGTCCGGCATCGAGACCTGCGGAGGCGCAGTCTTTCGCTGCTTCGCCGAGGGCAGCTCCGCATCAGATGGCTCCCGCATACTTTTTCTATGCGAACGTCCGGAGTCCATCGGTCTCGTGTCCCTGGCTGCCGGATGGTGTGACCTGGTCGCCAAAGAATCCCTGATCGGCGAAGCTGGTAAGATATCGGCGGTCATGCAGCCAAGGTGCGGTCGTGTGCGCTGACGAGAAGAAGAAGCCTGAGCAGTCTCCGCGGACTGCCTATACAACGGAGCGTCCCGAGCGACGGACGTATGCTCCGCTTGCGACACATTTTGTACCACAACATCTGGTCCCAGATGTTGTTGTACGAGAGAGGGGCCTCTGTCGCTCGCGGCCCGGCTGGACCTGGACGAGCTAGGAACCGGACTCAAAGGCTTCCTCCGATCTCGCCTACTATCCGCCGTCACTGGGTGTGCACATTGAATGTTTATAGTGCTCGCATCACCCAACATTTCCTCCTGGACCGCATCGGACGAACCCGGCTGCCGAACCATTCGGTGAATGGACGCTACACCGGGCGAGCTAGCGGACGACATTTGTTTAATCTCCATGAGCACTTTTGCCGCTAGCTCTGTATTCATTTGTGACGACGGAAGCGCACTTGCAGAAGATAACATGGAACCATCACCCTGTTCTTGTTCCTCTGAAATAGAAACTGAGAGAGTAGAGTGACCTTGCGGAGAAAGAGCCAGCATAGCCCTTTCTCCAGAAACAACATACCGTGACACACGTTTCCAATGTTTGTCATCCCAATATTGACATACAGAACAGGGATTAGTGCGAGAACACTGACTACAATTAATACAATGATCATGAAAGTCAGAGGAAGATTTCTTCCTATTACAATTTGAACAATATCCTTTCATTGTGAAAAGTCAAAAACAAGTCCTAGTTACTCGCACAAACCCCTGACACAAAGATACATAATAACATGATCCATAAATAATGAAAAAACAATTGTAAATCAAAATAATTTTGAAAAAATATTTTTTCAGCGAAGCCCAAGTTTCTGAAAAGTAACGTTGAGCCCCGATGGATCCGATGGCTAAGTGTGGTCAAAAATTTTAAATTTATATTAAATAATTAATGCGACACTTACGGATAATAGAAATGTATCTTATAGTGAGATAAACTACACCAAAGGCAAACAGCCCCCCTCAAAAAAGGCTGTTGCCAATGTAAACAAACAGTGTAAAACACCAGAAAAACATGACTCCAGGCACTGAAAAAACTGGCCCGAAATCAGTCATCAAAATTGCACTCTATCTGATGCAAGACAGAGACTCCCAGCGGAGAATCTGCATAACATCAGATGGAAGATGCAGAACACAACGTTTATACACCCATGGGTGAAAACGTAACTATGGGGAAAATAACAGAAAACATTCTGTAACCAAGCAACTCTCCCAAGAGAATTTTAGAAATGAACTTTCTCAAAAATATGCCAAAAGCATGGGAGAATTGCAAGGGGGGACTTAGAAGGCCAGGGGAGAGGAAACACTGAATAAGCAGTGCAACTTTTTAGCAAGAATGACAACAAGAGGCCCATGCCTCGGAAATAGGCAACTTAACATAATTTCATAAAAAATTTTAAGTACAGCCCTGATTATTTTTTGTCACTCCTTTTTCCTCTCCTCCTTCTATATCCTCCTTAGAATCACCATTTCTCCAATAATTTTGTGTCTGGCATCCTTTAAACTGAGATTTACAAGCACAAAGATCAGTGAGATGTTGACTGATGAAGGGCCAAACAGAGAATGATAATTGGCGCCAATTTCGGGACGTCCTTGACACTGCGCATGCGCAGTAGGGGCGAAGTATGGAGGTCCTATAGGACATGATTTCTTTTGGTTTTGGATGCAAATTTTGGGGATTGGGGGGCAAAATTTGTGTTTGGCCCTGGTTTTGTTAGAGTTAGCACCAGCTAAGTCTGGGTCATTGGTACAGTATAAAAATATATTTTTTTCTGCAAACTTTATAGATGTTCCATATTTTCAAGACATGCATTACCATACCCTAAAGTTTCAACCCTCTACATTAGAAACAACTGAGGGAGGAGTTGATTACACTATGAAGGTACCCTCAATTAAAAAACACAGCAAATTTTCTCTAAGTCTATAATGGACAATAATTTTGTGAAAAATATTTTTCCAGTAAACTTTATAGATGTTGCACATCTTCATTGTGTGTATAACCATATCCTAAGGTTTCATATCTCTATATTGCAAACTGTGGAAGGCGGTGATTACACCATCAATGTACCCTCAATGACTGTGAGGAACCCTCAATTAAAACAAGATGCCCCAAGGGGAATTAATCAATCACCCGACTAAGTGGTTCAAAGAAGTATTTTGGGTCACATTCAATTAGTCATAGTTCATCAACACTACAGAGAAATGAAGTCATGAATTTATTCATAACTCTAATGTCCATATCAGATGATTATCATCATACATGTAAGTCTTCCTGACTGCTTCCAGTTCTATCAGCTGCAGACAAGCACTGCCAAACATGCAAGCATTGTTATGTCACTGCATTTTGAAAAGTAAACTTTATGGTAAAACACTAAGGAATGGATTTTAACAACCTTGAACCTAACCTCCCCTCCCCCCCCCCCCCAACAGAGAGCCCAAATATTAACCCATGAACTCGATTTGAACAAACTTAAATCTGACACCCTCCCCCCCCCCCCCTCCCCTTCATATTGCACTAAGGAAAAATTCAGACTCCCACACAGAGCCCAAATATCAACTCAGGGACCTGATTTGAACAAACTTAAATCTGACCCACCTACAGATGTTGTATACCAAATATGAAAGGATTCTGAGTGGTGGATCTGAAAAAGATGATTTTTGATGAAATTTCTTCATACTGCACAAAGCTAAAATTCGGGTTCCCACAGGGAGCCCAAATATCAACCCAGGGACTCAATTTAAGCAAATTTGAATCTGAATTATATTTATTTATTTATCGGTGTTTAAGGTCACATACTTATGCACGATGGCTAAGCATGGCCATGACAGTTTTATGGGTGGAGGAAGCCGGAGTACCTGAAGAGAACCACCGAGCATCAACAAGCAACTGTCAGCACCTCAACATTCTAACTCTGTTCAAGCTCAGCTCAAGCAGGGTTACTGCGGTTGAAGACATATGCACCATCGCTGTGCAGTATACCTTATTACACGGCAGGTGGATCTGAAGAGGATTTTTTAAGAAATTTCCTCATTTTGCACAAAGTTAAAATTTGGGTTCCCACAGGGAGCCCAAATACCAAGCCAAGGACTCGATTTGAACAAACATGAATCTGACCCACCTAGAGATTTCACATACCAAATATGAAAGAACTCTGACTGGTGGATCTGAAGAAGAAGATTTTTAAAGCAATTTCCTCATACTGCACTAAGTTAAAATTAGGGCTCCCATGGGGACCACATTTGAACAAACTTGAATCTGACCCACCGAGAGATGTTGTATACCAAATATGAAAGGATGTTGACTGGTGGATCTAAAGAAGAAGGTTTTTAAAGACATTTCTTCATATTGCACTAAGTTAAAATTCAGGCTCCAACAGAGAGCCCAAATATTAACTCCAGGACCCGATTTGAACAATTTGAATCTGACCCCCCCCCCCCCCTAGAGATTTTGTTTACCATATATGAAAGCATTCCAACTGGTGTATCTGAAGAAGAAGATTTTTAAAGAAAATTCTTCAGATTGAACAAAGTTAAAGTTCAGGCTCCCATAAGGAGCCCAAATATTAACTCAGGTCTGACCCCCCACCCCCCCCCCCCACCCCCAGAAATGTTGTATACCAAATATCAAAAGATTCTAACTGATGGTTCTGGAGAAGATATTTAAAAAAATGGTTTTCCAATATATGGGTACTATTGGAGTTATGCCCCTTGTGGCACCCCCTGTGGATAAGGTAACTTTATTTGAACAAACTTGAATTGACATATACTAGTTATAAGGAAGACGTACACCAAATTTTGTTCAATTTGGTCCAGAAGTTTGCGAGAAGTCGATAATGTAAAGTTCATGCCAGACAGATGAACAACAGACAGAAAGTGATCACTTAAGGTCCCCCTGACTTTTGGTCAGGTGATCTAAAAAAAAAGCTGGACATTTTCTAAAGCCTACAACAGGCAATAATTTTTGAGAACAAATATTTCTTCGGCAAACTTTATAGATGTTGCACATCTCCAAGGCATGTATAACCATAACGTAAAGTTTCAACTCTCTACATAAGAAACTGTGGGAGGAGTTGATTACAGCATGAAGGTGCCCTCAATTGAAAAATATTGGAAATTTTCCTAAGTCAATAACAGAGTAACGGACAATACTTTTGTGAAAAAAACCCATTTTTTCGGCAAACTTCATAGATGCTGCACATCTTTAGTGTGTGTAATCATATCCTAAGGTTTCAATTTCTACATTACAAACTGTGGAAGGAGTTGATTACACCATGAAGGTACTCTCAATTTAAACAAAAATTTAAAAAAGACTGGAAATCTTCAAAATCTATAACAGGCAATAACTATGTGAAGAAAATATTTTTCCAGCAAACTTTTTAGATGTTGCACAGCTTCATTATGTGTGTAACCATATTCTAAGGCTTCAAGTCTCCACATTACAAATTGTGTAAAAAAAAAAAAAACACTGGAAATTTTCTGAGTCGATAAAGTGCGATAATTACAAAAACATTTTTTCTGCAAACTTTATAGACGTTGCATATCTTCCAGGCATGTGTAACCATATCCTAATGTTTCAACTCTCTACATTAGCTACTGTGGGAGGAGTTGATTATACCATGAGGGTTGATAAAGAGCAATAACAGTGACAAAAACATAGAGTTGTCTGACCTTCTACCATGGCAATAGGCTGAATGTAGTTTTGCATTGTACAAAATTTCAGATGGATGACTGTCTTGAAAAGTGTGAGCATACATGTAGTGTATGATACAACTTATGATGGACAGACTGATGGACTGATGGACTGCTGGACACAAGGAATACTATATACCCCCCAACAGGTAGGTGGGATATAATAAATGAAGGACATTCAAATTTCTTCAGCGGAACAAAAGTTTTGAGGTGATGTATGCAGCCCTCGAAATTGGCCACAGCAATCAGCACTGCCGTGGTGAATGCTGTAGTAAATTAGTTTTACCACAGCACATTAATGCTGTCGTAACATTTTCCACAGATGCTCAATTTATAATATTTCAATAAAGTGTATTAGGAATCATGAGCAACGTACCACCCAAAATATCCTTGTGCAACACTCTTAATTATATAACTCAAGTATTGAATATCAGGACTGGCAGTTACCTGCCAGTCCTGATATTCAATGCTTGAGTTAGGAAAGGCTACATGCACTCCTAGTACTTGATTTGTGATGTTCTTTAGTTCAAACCATATTTATTTCCAAGAAGCTAAGTGAACAAATCTTAAACTATACAAACAAGGTCATGGATTAGACATAAAGCCCGAGACTTACAACTCATCATCTGATCCTCATAATGTACAGAATTGATTTTCGTGTCTGTGATTGCTGTGGCAATGCCGTGGGAAATGGAATTTACCACAGCAATTGATTGCCGTAGTAAAATATTCCTAACGTCAAGGGCTGTGTATGTTTTTCATAAAAAAGTACATTATTCTTGTGATATACAGTTTGTCCTTTTATGTATGTGGATGATGGTCCTACATATACACCATTCAAATTCTGTTGGCGCACGGTGTATTGGGTACAGTGGATCAGTTTGACAGCAGATCCACTGTGCACTGATCACTACAGAATTGATTTTCGTGTCTGTGATTGCTGTGGCAATGCCGTGGGAAATGGAATTTACCACAGCAATTGATTGCCGTAGTAAAATATTCCTAATGTCAAGGGCTGTGTATGTTTTTGATAAAAAAGTACATTATTCTTGTGATATACAGTTTGTCATTTTGTCCCTTTATGTATGTGGATGATGGTCCTACATATACACCATTCAAATTCAGTTGGCGCACGGTGTATTGGGTACAGTGGATCAGTTTGACAGCAGATCCACTGTGCACTGATCACTACAGAATTGATTTTCGTGTCTGTGATTGCTGTGGCAATGCCGTGGGAAATGGAATTTACCACAGCAATTGATTGCCGTATTAAAATATTCCTAATGTCAAGGGCTGTGTATGTTTTTGATAAAAAAGTACATTATTCTTGTGATATACAGTTTGTCATTTTGTCCCTTTATGTATGTGGATGATGGTCCTACATATACACCATTCAAATTCAGTTGGCGCACGGTGTATTGGGTACAGTGGATCAGTTTGACAGCAGATCCACTGTGCACTGATCACTACTATGTTATACTGGCCAATATTTAGATTTCTGCTGTTGTTGAGGAAAAGGTGGATGTGGATGTGGTAGTGAATAGCAGTTTTTTTATATTTGTAAATTCAATAATAACTGAATGGCATGAGCTCTACACATCACACACTTTAATTTAGAGTGAATGGGTGGTGGTCTGACCTGTTAACCTCTGAATATGACGGTCAGTGAGATATTGGTGAGCTACGGTATGGCCCCACAGACTGTCACTTACCACGGGTGGGCAATATATCCACAGAGGCAATAATATTAGATTCGAAACACTAATTATAAAAATAATCAACAAAAATTGAGACTGCGGCCTGGGGCGACCACCCATCTGAAAATGACGGGCTTGGGGGCACAGCGTGACAGAGACATGCCACAAAGGGTTGAGTGGGTGGTTGGTCTGAGAGGGGGTGTCTCACTCCCTAGAATGGAGGTCCCCACCCCCCTCCCCCAGGTGAAAATTGTCCAGACAGTGAATCTGGGGTAAAATTTGCTTCCATCTGGAGGTACATGTAATTATCTGTGCCTGGAATGAACAGGTCCAACACCAAACACTGTATCAGTGTTTTCCTTTTTTGTGTCTCAATCAGTGAACCTAGGAGGCAGAACATGTGTTAGATGGAAGAAAATAGTTGAAATGGGGTTTTAATGGGGGCTACACTGAGCAGCCCAAATCCTCTCCCCCTCACTTTGCCACTGAATATAGACACTGCCTTCAGGAACCATTATTTTATTTATTTATTGGGGTTTAACAACACTTTTGACAGCCAGGGTCACCAAGTGTCAGACAGTTTTACGGGTGGAGGAAGCCAGAGTACCAGGAGAGAACCACTGAGCAACCGTTAAACTCCTCAACTTACTAACTCCACACAAGCAGGGTTAGCATGGGTAAAAAAACAAGTGCACCATCGACATGCAGTACATCCTAGTACACAATGCCACCGTGCCCCCACGTTGGCAACTAGTATTAAGTTTCTTTCCCAAGGATACAACACGGTGGCACCAGATGCCACAGGTGGGATTCGAACCGAGGATCTCTCGGCTTGCAGACTGTGTCTCTACCTACTAAGCCACCATGCTCCCATCAAGAACCATTGATGCCTGCTACAACTACAGTACGTGGAGAGTGTATTATCACTAAATCACCTGCAGAGTGGAGATTCCACCCAAGCAATAATTGCAAATTTGTTGAAAAGCATAACCAGCACAAGGAAAAGTTTCAGCCAATGGACCTCCGGGTTAAACCCGGAGGTCCATTGGCTGGAACATTGCTTGTGTTTCTTGTCGATATGTACACAATTTGAAAGTTATAGCTTGGGTGATAACTCCACTCCGCGGGTGATTTTGTCGCTATCCACTCTCCCCATACTGTACATGTATATGTGTTGAAGTTGATTAGTCGAATACATCGGTTTAGTGTATACACAAACAACCTTCATTTTGATGTATAATTTGTGTATACATGTATTTATTTAATTTATGGAATTGTAAGGTGCTACATAAGAGAGAGAAATATGTTCACTTTGAAATTACCACCTCTGATATTCCATAAACTCAAGTTAAATATACACAAAATATACATGAAAATGAAGGTTGGGGGTACAGAACACGAAAACTATATGTAATCAACTCATCAAGTTGACAGCAGGCACCAGTGGTTCCTGGAAGTCTGCTGCCGAATTCGTACCTGAACTGATAATAAAATACTGTTTCCGAACAACTTGTGGAAAATGTGCTTCACATATCCAAGAACAAAGCTAGACATTCAAAACACTTCAGAATTCTGAATTTCAGCAATAGTACTGCATTTGGGAAAAAGACAAAACTGACTCCATTTTTCATTGAAGATGGATTCCATGTTCGACAGAGATGCGCAAATCACTCGATACCATGAATTTCCATCGAAAAACAATATCATAATTCTATGAAATTTCAACAGGCATCATGATTCCTGCATGGAATATGGCAACCGTGTAGTCTCTATATAACAATAGTATGCTGTATAACTAGTATGCTGTATTAAGACGATCTTTCTCATTATTTGATTTTAGACGGCATTGTATATTGATGCTTTTTCTGTCTAATGACCTTGATCAGAAATCAAAGTATTGTAATATGTAAACAAAGCCAACAGTTTGGAAATTTACCCCCATGAAGCTCTGTCACTGCATTTTGAAGAATTTTGATGCCCTAGTTTTGTTTTTCGATATCAACTCAATGGTTGATTACATCTATTTTTTGTGGTCTGTACATCACAACCTTCATTTTGATGTATAATTTGTGTATATTTAATTTTAATTTATTTAAACAAATTTCTCCTACTTTAAATATATAGCACCTTAAGGTGCTATATACGTAATGGAATTTTGTTTATTTTGAAATTTTCACCACCAATATTCCTTAAATTCAAATTAAATATACACAAAATATACATCAAAATGAAGGTTGAGATGTATAGAACATGAAACACATATGTACACAACTCATAGAGACAACAGCAGGCACCACTGCTTCCTGGAAGTCTGCTACCATATTCGTACCACAACTGATAATACAATAATATTTTGTGAGAACAACTTGTGGCCAAATGTGCTTCACATATCCAGGAACAAAGCTAGGGCATCAAAATCCTTCAAAAACAATGACAAAGCTGTATGGAGGGAAATTCCAACACTGACGGTTTTGTTGACATTGTAAATTCACTTTCGATTTCTGGTCAACATCATCGGACGGAAAACGCATAAAAAATAACGCTGTCTAAAACCAAATAATGAGAAAGATCGCCTTAATATAGTATACTACTATTACAAATGTATATAGAGACTGCACAGTTGACATATTTTATGCAAGGTATCATGCCACCTGTTGAAATTTCTTAGAATTAGGATTTTGTTTTTCGATGGAAATTTGTGGTATCGAGTGATTTGTGCATGTCCATCGAACATGGAATCCATCTTCAATAAAAAATACAGATAGTGTTGTCCTTTTCCCAAATGCAATTCTATCGCTGCACTGTAAAGTGTTTTGAATGTCTAGCTTTGTTCTTGGATATGTGAAGCACATTTGACCACAAGTTGTTCATGTGAAATATTATTTTATTACCAGTTCAGGTACGAATACAGTAACAGACTTCCAGAAACCAGTGCTGTCTGCTGTCAAATCTAAGAGTTGATAAAAAGTAACAGCACATGGCACTAAACAAATTGCTAATTGAAGGAAGGATTTGACAGGAAGCTTGTCTTATATAGCACTCCTATTAAATACCAAAGGCCACCGATGGCTACTGAAGGCCACCCCATATAACTAAAACTGTTGCATTTAAAAGCATTTTTGAAGTCAAACAATCTTTATTTATTGTACAGCAAACGTTTGTAACACTCATATGATTAAATTGGACAACCTAAAGTTACCCTAAATTAGACTAGGGTGGATGTTTATAAAGCTGCTTTTCGGGGTATTTCAAGGTATTGGGGAGGGGGATAACTAGATTTTCAAATTCGATCTTCGCTTACCCCCTGCAAGCAGAGACCAGTGTTACCAATGACCCCTTAATTCATACTGTTTCAAACGAAAATGCAGTTAATTCAGTCTCTACTGTTGTCTAAATCTATTTATTTTACAAAAGCTGATAATTATAACATTTCAATTTTAGTGAGATTATTGGTGGCCTTCGGTGTCGCTTTCATTCAGAACAAAACAAAACGGTGTTTTCAATTGAAGACAAAATTGGTATCGTTCGGATGTTTGGTAATATTTTCATTTTTTACTTCGAAACATAGCTTATCATATGGCCGTCATGGGAATGAGCTCGTTTCCAAGGGGTTCTAAGCTATGTTTTTAAGCCAAATAGAAACCCCTTTCGACCCTCGGCAATAACTGTATTTAAATTTCTTTCATTCATGTCTAGCGCTCTAGAGGAGGAAAGAGAATTCAGAGCTTTATCAGTGCGTTTCTATAAAAAAAACAATTCTGTCTCCATTCAAAGTTACAAAGAGAAAAGAAATCGAAACTTAAGCCTTGCCTGTTCTATATGAAATGAAATGAAAAGTTTCAGCGCGCGGAAGGCACACATGGACGATGTGGGATTGAAATCCCTTGCGACCCAAATAATTTTATTTTACAGACTGAGTTCCAAAGTTCTCAATGTGTAGCGAGGCAATCCTCACTGACTGAACGCGCTTTAATTCTATTGAAAATTTTTAACTTTCTGAAACTTATTTTGTTTTTCTATTACGAGTTTGGAGTTCGTTCAGATCAATCATTAGTTCACTATTTTGGAGTCTACTGAGGGTTTTGTTTTGTAGGTCTTTCAATCGTGTTTTGATAGGTTCTATTTTTAAACGTTCACTCTACAATAAATAGAGTTTGACTTCAAAAATGCTTTTAAATGCACCAGTTTTAGTTACATCAGGTGGCATTCAGAAGCCATTGACAATTTTGTCTTCAATTTGAAAACACCGTTTTTTTTTGTTCTGATTGAAAGTGACACGAAGGCCACCTGTAATCTCATTAAAATGATAAGGGAGATGTTGTTATACATGTAATTATCAGCTTATGTAAATAAATAGATTTAGTCAACAACAAAGACTGAATTAACTGCAATTTTTTGAAACAGTATGAATTAGGTATGGTCATCAGTAACACTGGTCTCTGCTAGTGTGGTGTATGTGGAGATCGAATTTGAAAATCTAGTCCCCCCCAATACCCTGAAATACTCCCGATAAACAGCTTTATAAACATCCATCCTAGTCTAATTTATGGTAATTTAGGGTCACCCTTAACATCGCAGGTTGCTGCAGGGTGCCGCAGGACCCTCTAAAATATTTGTTTATAACTAAAATATTATTATATTTTAAGACTAAAGTCAGACTGTGTCACTGTTCCCTATGGGGAAGGGAGGGATGGGGGTGGGGGGTTAGGCTGAAAATTTCCAACAGCATTTCTGTAAATATTAGGAAATTGGCTGAAAAACCTCCATTTTGCACACAAATTCTAGTAAAATAAAGCAAAAATTTCCGATAGAGATTACCATGGGGGGGGGGCGACCCTTACCCCCCCCCCCCCTTCTATCGTCGGGTCCGGATGAAGTAGTGCTGATTGGGAGGGACCTGCGGCCAATTTTTAAAACAATTCTGTTGCATTATGCCAAATAAATAAACCTACGGCATCCTGCGGTATTATGGGTGACCAGTAATTTAGAGTTGTCCGATTTCAATCATGCTTTACAGTGCGACAGTAGGTATATTTAGAGTGGCCATTAGTGACAGTGGCCTTCGGTAGCATTTGAAAATAGTTTCTTTTTTAAATAAAACAATTAATTTGAAGAACGAGTGTTACAAACGTTTGACTTCAAGAATGCTTTTAAATGCAACAGATTTAGTTACGTTGGGTGGCCTTGGTGGCCATTGGTGGCATTCCGTGACCTTTGGTAGCCTTCGGTATCTAGTAGGACCCTTATTTTTATACTCGGGAATTTCTGGCAGTAAATTATTTTCCCTCACTTACTATAGCAAAATTATATTTAGAAATGCATATCATCTGTGGACGGTTTGTATTAAATATGTGATGGTGGAAGCGGTGTCACTAAATACCGTATCTGACCGAATCTGACTTGAAATACCGAATTCGACCCCAAAAAGATTAATTAAAGATACTTTCAATTTACTTTCTTACTATTCTGTGATCTAGTGAATATAAAAATCATTTTAAATGAAAAAAGTTGCGGTAAAAATTTTGTGTTTTGGAGTCATTTGTGAGGTGTCATAAGTGAATGAATTAGAGCTGGGAGGTTAACCGCAAAACAACTCGGTTTCGGTTATGAAAAAATAACCGACAACCGAGACTGACGATAAACTGAAAAACCGACTTTCTCGGTTATTTGAATGTCACGTGAGAATTAAGTTTTTACGTGTTTTTTTCTGAAGCAATTACGGTCGAGAAGAGCCCTATATGGGAACACTTTATCAAAACTGATAAAACTTCAAAGTCGGCTGAGTGTATTAACCCAATTTCCGCTAGTGACTCATTGTGTTAGCTACAAATTATTTTTAATTAACTGCGGCAGAGACCGCGAGAGTTCGTCCTTAAAGTTCGTTTATATTATTTCCAAGTGTCAACGACTCGACAAAGTTTTTACACACTCAGGGAGAGTTTATTCAATCATTATTTAGTTCATACATCTTAATTTTTTTGTTATTTTGGTTTAGAATCTGTTTAATAAAAAAACCGAAACCGAAACCGTAACCCGACTCTTTTATTAAAAACCGAGTTGTAACCGAAACCGACCCAAAATTCAATAACCTCCCAGCTCTAGAATGAATTCCATTATCCAATTTATTAGGCAGGTTCAAATAGCCTCTTTGATAATTGCCGACGTGTGACTTGTTTTAACATACATCAGATTATCACCGATTAGTGTTTGTTCAGCAGCAGGGCTGCATCAAGTTGTTGCCATTTTCAAAATTTCGTAGAAAATTAGAGAGAGAGAGAGAGAAAGTAGGGATGGATGGGTGGATGGATTGCAAAAATCTTCAACTCGTTCACAGTTTATAGCGAAATTTACGAAATGCATCCCGTAAAGTAGGTCTGGATCTCGTTAAAGACTCAGACCAGAGTCATCAGACGTAATTTACTGAACTCATTCCGTAACTTTCACTATAAACTGGGAACTCATTGAAGATAGTTAAATTATGGCCTTACTGCTGCAGTTTGCATTATGGCACAATAACATTTATTGTCCCAGAGTATTGCTGTTACTACTTATAATAAAATCTTTATTAATTAGGGGACAATGGATTTGTTAATTGGACTTAATTATGATGGTGTTATAAGCAATAACACAGGAATAATTCCAAATGAATTATTCAGCAGTTATTACTTATAATACGATCATAATAATAATTACGCGCCGGGACAGAAGGGACAACCCGCCATTTGACTCAATTATGATGGTATTATAAGTAATAACATATGAATTATTCAGATGTTGTTACTTATAATACGATCATAATAATAATTAAGTGCCTGGACATAAGGGACAATGGATTGAGGTCCATGGGTGTTGTAAAAATGCAGGTCACTCCCCAGACAATTTATATGTCGGTGCCAGGCTGAAAGATAAAGAAAGAATTGGTAAATAAACAGATAACATAGCAATGATTTCACTTGTAAATAAGCAATGGTATCAAGAGTTTTCAATGCTGTGATGAATCCATATCACGCTGAAACAACATGTCTTGTCATTTGATTTTTTCGCATTAAACAAATATCATTCCTCTTAGAGGGTACCCAACTGAAACAACACGCCACTTCTGACTGGTCTGTACATACTACCATTTCAGTATAGAAGTACAGTACAGGGAGAGTGGACTGCAACAAAATCACCCGCGGAGTGGAGTTATCACCCAAGCTATAACTTTCAAATTTTGTACATATCGACAAGAAACACAAGCAATGTTTCAGCCAATGGACCTCTTTTCTTGTGCTGGTTATGCTTTTCAACAAATTTGCAATTATGGCTTGGGTGGAATCTCCACTCTGCAGGTGATTTAGTGATAATACACTCTCCACATACTGTATTATTAGTTTAATTCAGTCAGTATGGGATGTGTTAATAAGGTCAATGTGGATTGTGGATAATTTTCGATAAAATTGGATAATTTTCGATAACAAAGTGAGTAAAATTCTTTTTTATAAACTACTATCCCCCCAATTTTATTTTCAAATATCAGAAAAAAATCAGGACAACCCGCCCCAAAAATAGGCCTGGGGCGGGTTGTCCCTGATCCACCTGGGGTGGCATGCGTGATCAATAGTTCAGAGATCCGAACGTAGTGGCTACCCCTCTACGTTCAGATTCTTCCCATTCAATCCTATAGAAAAAGTTCCCATCAAGTTTTTATGGGAACTCAAAACTCGAAATTAGGGATATATATCAAGCTTTCCTCCATATTACCGGCTGCAATCGATAGTACACGTATTTCCTAACATTTGGGCAGAGTTTATTGATCCAAACTATGTTTTATTCTTTAATTGTCGTCATTTGAGTACCCGTGAGGCGTCAACGGAGATTTCGAAATCGGCCATGTTTTTGTTTAAATATAAAACAGTAAAAACAATAACCTGGTAATGGTGCCGAAACGAATAGACCTTTTTATCGATGTGGAATCGGAATCTCAATCGCAATTGCGCAGAGGGGGTTGATAAGCTGCTCTGTGCGAATGTGACCGAGTTTGATGACCTTCTCTGCGCGAATGAGATCGAGATTCCGATTCCACATCGATAAAAAGGTCTATTCGTTTCGGCGCCATTACTGGGTTATTGTTTTTACTGTTTTATATTTATACAAAAACATGGCCGATTTCGAAATCTCCGTTGGCGCCTCACGAGTACTCAAATGACGACAATTAAAGAATAAAACATAGTTTGGATCAATAAACTCTGCCCAAATGTAAGGAAATATGTGTACTATTGATTGCAGCCGGTAATATGGGCGAAAGCTTGATATATACCCCTAATTTCGAGTTTTGAGTTCCCATAAAAATTTGAGGGGAACTTTTTCTATAGGATTGAATGGGAAGAATCTGAATGTAGAGGGGTAGCCAATACGTTCGGATCGCTGAACTAGCGTGATCAAGAGAAGTGAGAAGTATATATAATTACATTTTGGAGGGTCAGATTCGGTATTTCAAGTCAGATTTTGTATTTAGTAGGACCCGGTGGAAGCGGGGTTGAGTTAGGTGAAATATCTGGGGGCGTTTTCTGTCGTTTTGGTCAGGGACATTTTATCAATAACCTCCCAACCGGGTGCGCCTTTATACCGCAGGTCCCCGATTTTACAGCAGGCTACCGCAGGTCCCTCAAAATTACCGCAGGTCCCTTGTTTTGCGGGGTATTATCTTTGTTTTAACTAATAGTTCGAGGCAACTGTCGTCTCGTTGATATTTAGGGGTATTTTACACCAAAAATCAATAATAACGGAGCATATTTTTCCATTTACGCTATATAAACAACATAAACTTATCACGCTCTTCGTGTCAAAACAACGTGTGCAGACCTATAAAACTATAACTAATATTAAAACTGTCTTCTATTGTACATAACATTCCGATATGCAATTCATCAGGCTTTCAGAGCTTGCCATGTGTCAGGAAAATTACCCATGATGGCATCCCACCCCATGTGGCCCCCGCCACACTCGGGAACATGATTCAAAATATTTCAGCGTTGCAACTTTTTAACACTACTATATCGTATTTCTTGGTTGCGGCTTTTTGGTAATTTATTGCATTTACTGGGCATAAAAGGCAGGCTGTCGAGCATGACCACAGGTCCCAAAATCTACCATAAACTACCACAAGTCCCTTCTTTCGCAAAACAAGATGGCTGTTTCTTCCACAAGTCGAGGGACCTGCGGTATATTAAAACTTTATCACAAGCTAGCACAGGTCCATATGAATTATTTCCCTGCCCCCCCCCCCCCCCCCCAAAAAAAAAAAACTCTGGCAATGTACCAGAGTTTTATGGGGAGGGGGGCGAGAGAGGGCTACCGCAGGTCCCTTTCAGTTTTTCCCCTCATCTTCACTATCTCCGTCATTTACTGCAGGTTAATACTGATAAATGTTTTGTTTCGCGGGGAATCAGGGATGAGACCGGTCTGCGCCGTGGGGGTATCCTTACCACAGGTCACTAAATCCTTCGCATATTTATTTTTAATATACCGCAGGTCCCTCGTTTTGCTGTTACTCCCACAAATCGAGGGACCTGCGGTATATTAAAAACGTTACTATCACAAGCTACCGCGGGTCCTTTTTTAAGTATTTCCCTGCGGCTTGTTAGAACTATCGTGATCTAACATAAGTCCCCTGGTCATCCCACTCCAAGCCTCACTATTAGGGTGAAAAATTCATGAAACAAGGAACCTGCGGCAGAACAAAACTATCAGAAGCTATTGGAATTGGGATGCATTACCATGTAAAAAAATTATAATGAAACTGTTGATGATCAAAACTGGTTATCTTAACATATTTTTAATATACCGCAGGTCGCTTGTTTTGCTGTTACCTTCACAAAACAACGGACCTGCGGTAAAATAAAAGCTACCGCAGGTCCCTTTTAGTTTTTCCCCTCATCTTCACTCTCTCCGTCATTTACTGCAGGTTAATACTGATAAATATTTTGTTTCGCGGGGACTCTGGGATGAGACCGGTCATAGTTTCTGACAGTTTTATTGTACCGCAAGTCCCTTGTTTTGTGAATGGTTGATCGCATTGCCTAGCATTTTGAGCGGTGGGAGTAGGGGTCGGGGAAATAATTGAAAGGGGAACTGTGGTAGCTTGTGATAGTTTTAAAATACCGCAGGTCCCTCGATTTGTGGAAGTAACAGCAAAACGAGGGACCTGCGGTATATTAGAAATAAATATGCGAAGGATTTAGTGACCTGCGGTACAGGATACCACTACAGAGCAGACCGGTCTCACCCCAGAGTCCCCGCGAAACAAAACATTTATCAGTATTAACCTGCAGTAAATGACGGAGAGAGTGAAGATGAGGGGAAAAACTAAAAGGGACCTGCGGTAGCTTGTGATAGTTTTATTATACTGCAGATCCATTGTTTTGTGAAAGTCACAGCAAAACAAGTGACCTGTGGTATTATTAAAAATATATTATAATAACCAGTTTTGGTCATCACTAAAAAATAGTTTAATTTTTTTTTTTTTTTTTTTTTTTGTCTTGGTAATACATCCGAATTCCATGCAATAGCTTCTGAAAGTTTTTGTTCCACAGCACTGGCAGGTTCCTTGTTTCGAGAATGGTGTGGTACATTGCTAGAATATTTTTTTTGGGGGGGGGGGGGGGGGGGGGGCAGGGAAATAATTCATATGGCCCTCTGGTAGCCTGTGATAGTTTTAATATACCGCAGGTCCCTCGACTTGTGGAAGAAACAGCCATCTTGTTTAGCGAAAGAAATCTATTTGAAGGGACTTGCGGTAGTTTACGATCGATTTTGGGACCTGTGGTCAGGCTCGACAACAGGCCTTTTATGCCCAATAAATGCAATGAATTACCAAAAGCCATGCCCCGAGAAATACGATATAGTAATGTCACAAAGTTGGGCTAACCTGCATCGCTGGAATATTTTGAATCATGTTTCCGATTGTGTGCGTGTGTGTTGTTTAGACACGAAGAGCGTGATAGCGTGAATAGAAAAATACGCTCCGTTATTATTCATTTTTGGTGTAAAGTACCCCCAAATATCATCAAGACCACATTTGCCTCAAAATGTTAGTTAAAACAAAGATAATACCCCGCAAAACAAGGGACCTGCGGTAATTTTGCGGGACTGCGGTTGTTTAGACGAGAAGAGTGTGATAAGTTTATGTTGTTTATATAGCGTAAATAGAAAAATACGCTCCGTTATTATTGATTTTTGGTGTAAAATACCCCCAAATATCAACGAGACGACAGTTGTCTCGAACTGTTAGTTAAAACAAAGATAATACCCAGAAAAACAAGGGACCTGCGGTAATTTTGAGGGACCTGCGGTAAAATCAGGGACCTGCGGTATAAAGACACACCGCGGTCTGTCGTTTCACCCAATTACACCCAATTAACACCCAATTAACACCCTAACACCCAATTAACACCCAATTACACCCAATTAACACCCAATTAATACCCAATTAATAAAAACGTCAAAAAATGTTTTTTGGGGTGAATTCTAGGAACAAGACCATAGTGCGCCGATCGAACCCGTTACTATGTATTCATGACATACGCGATGACAGAATACCCCACCACCCCCCTCCCCCACCAATACGGTCACATTGACTGTGTGAGAAAGAATTGGTTCTAACAAAATTAGCAACATAATGCTGCCAGTGTCGCTGTACATTTTATATGTTGAGATATTGTATATTAATGACATACGCGATGACAGAATACCCCCCCCCCCCCCCCCCCCCCCCCCCAATATGGTCACATTGACTGTGTGAGATAGAAATGGTTCTAACAAAATTAGCCTCCCCCAAATTATATTACAGACTACAGGATACCCCCCCCCCACCACCACCACCACCCATATTAAGCCACATCCCAATTATTTATTAGAGTAAGAGTAATACTAGTCCACACTAGGACCAAAAGTACGAAAATATGTTTGGGGTTTGATCCATCTTTTTGAGTCAAAATTATATAACAGACTTGGATTCAAGTTTGGACTATGGTAAGACGTGTGCATGTACTCCCTTTCTGGAGTTGCATATAATTTTACTACATATTCGTGCCATACGCGATGACAACGTATCCTTCAATCCCCCCCCCCCCCCCACCCTCCGAACCCCAACCATCGTACCCGTACATATTTTCCATCCTACACCTCCGTGGTTACCTAGCAAAAAAATGGACCCCCCCCCACCCCCACCCCATACACACACACTTTCACAATTTTGTTACATTATATTAAAACAGCTTAGGGCCCCCTCATTGTAACAAGCCTCTTCTGTTCGTTCCAATGATTGGTCAGCAGCTATGCTTTTGAGACCAAAAATGGAAAATTTTAATTCTGCAAGATTTTTTGTTGTAAGTGTCGTCTGCTATCAGCGTTGGGTAAACTTACTAAAGGGTTACGTTAGGGGGAGTATTTTCTTAGTTTTCAGGTTTCAATATTATAATGTTGTTTGAATTTTCTATAGCAGCTTAGCTCAAACTGTCCGGCGAAGTAACGGGTTCGATCGGCGCACTATAGTCTTGTTCCTAGAATTCACCCCAAAAAACAATTTTTTGACGTTTTTATTAATTGGGTGTTAATTGGGTTTAATTGTGTGTAATTGGGTGTTAATTGGGTGTAATTGGTTGTTAATTGGGTGTAATTGGGTGTAATTGGGTTTAATTGGGTGTAATTGGGTGAAACGACGGACCCGACACACCGTCCCAACCTTGCCCGTCGTTATCGGTAATTAGTAAATGCGTTTTCACAAACTCACACTTTTGGTATGGTACCAAATGTTGCCCTCGAAGCAAACCGAGAAAAGATACATTTGATACATAACCCTGAAAACGAACTTAATGTCGCCAGTGTCATTCTTTTCTTGTCATTGCGATTTGACCAGAAAAACCAGCAAAGACCCCAAACAAAATCGTCAAAGGTCTGGAAATTAGCAAAATATGTTCGTAGATATGTCCACCCGCAGATTGCGAAATATTGTAATAACAGGTGCACGCCAGAAGCTCACCCGATACGGGATCATTGCTATTCGACCTCGCGCTTTTCGGCCTGATGCTTTTCGTCCCAAAGCTTTTCAGCCTCGGGCTTTGACGCTTTTCGGCCTTGGGGATTTCGAGTTTTTTCAGGTTCTTTCATGGACATTCTCGAGTCTCGACATCCATTGAATTTCAAGCGAGCAGATGAATGAAATGGTTCGGGGTCACCCTTATAAAAAGTACCATGGTAAATCCAAAAATATCCTGGTATTACCAGGGTATTTTGGGATTTACCATGGTACTTTTTTATAAGGGCAATTCGGCCTTGAGTCGATTCGGCATGAGTCGGCTCGGCCGAGTCGATTCGGCCTAAGTTTAGTAGGCCGAATCGACTCACTTTTCAGGCCCAATCGACTCACTTTTTAGACAAAACTTATAAACTGTTTAAAAGTGTATTTTAAATGTATTTCTATAAAATAAGTAACAATTGATAAAAAAAGGGAATTTCTTCACTTTTTTATTTGATACGAATAATAATATTTACCTTTTATGCCAAGAATAAAAAATCCACCAAATCCGAGGCCGGGTGAAAAAAATTAAAATCCGTTATGTGAGGAAAGAAAGAATTCACTGACACACAAGACAAAATAAACCAGAACTGATTGCTTTTCAAACTAAGTACATTCAGGTAGGTGTGTGTTATGACAGCAACAAACCAAGTTCATTCAGGTAGATACTCACTTTGAAGGCTGTTCCGAAGGACTGTTTTAATAACAACTAGACATATAAACCAATATGAAAATCGGTATGAAAATTTGTCATTCTCCATGGGAATGTTGTTGTAATAACCGATATTCCCATCGGGTATAACAAACTTTCATTCCGAAATATCGAACCCTTATTCATAGCAGAAATCATAAGTCCCATATTCTCATAGTACTTCGGTTCCTAATCCGTGTACCCAATGAAAATTAGTTTCGATTTTAGTACATCTTCTTGTTTCCAATCGGTTATGAGAAAATGTATTAAAATCGAAACTAATAGATAATTACCAGGTCGGGATAGTAAGAAAATGAAAGTATGTTAATGGAAGTTTCCTAGAAATCTGTCAAGTTTCACAATATGGTCTAAAGTAAAATCCCATTCAACTTTCCTTGGGGCCGAATCGACTCAGACCGAATCGACTCGGGGTCGAATCGCCTCAAGGTCGAATCGACCCGTTCCCAATGAAATTGCCAAGAGTACACACATTGTCTGGAACGGTGCTACTAAATAACGAACACAAACGAAAACAAGTAAAAAATGGCAAAATATAGGCCAATAAAAGTTTTAAAGGGTAGAGGATGTGTGTACGGGTATATTTTACTCGATTGTGAAATTCTCTCCACTTTTGATGAGTTTTTTGGTCATTAAGAGGATTTAAAATGTGTTGCGTTGAGTTCTTCTGGGGGTGAACTACATGGGCTACACTTGAACTCTACTACAGTCAATTCTTTCACCATTCGTCGGTATTGAGCCCGACTAATACCAGTGTTGCAAATTCTGTGTTGCCATTTACTGCAACCATCACAAATTATTGCTTCTTGACGAGGTCTGACAGTTTGCAAACACTCTACACAATTATTATCGTTATTCATCGTGGTGATGATGTCAAATGATGAATAATGAATGAATGAAAGGTTTTAGCGCGCCGAAGGCGCGCAGGTACGATCTGGGATTTACAAATCCTTTGCGACCCGGTTAACCTTATTTTATTTCACTTGGAGCACACAGACCTCGCTTTCCTATTGCCTCAAATGGGGTCTGAGGGGGAATGCACGCGGTTAGAATTCCCGGCAGTTTACGTTGGAGTGATAGATTGTCGATACTCAATCCCTCAACGCCATTAAGACTATTAAGAGTGGGCTCTATTCGGTTCAAGCTCGGCGATGGTAGAGGTTTGAGTCCCACCATGGTGGCGAGCCAGAATATAATGTGCGATGGCAAATTTAAGGGAAGAAGAGAAAAGAAAACCAAACCAAAGCCGGTTTGGTAGCGGCCCCGGTATATGACCATAGCGGTTACAAAAAAGGAGTGGAGAAAGCTCCAACAGTTTAATTTTGAAAAACCGGGAGTCATCCATCAAGCCTTCTAGATTTCCGAGGTCTAACTTCCTGACTACAGTGGATACAGCAATTATCGGCGTCCGGTCCGTCGTTTCACCCAATTACAATTACAATTACAATTACACCCAATTAACACCCAATTACACCCAATTAAACCCAATTAACACCCAATTAAACCTAATTAACACCCAATTAACACCCAATTAATACCAAACTAATAAAAAAAAAACGTCAAAAATGTTTTTTGGGGGGTGAATTCTAGGAATAAGACTATAGTGCGCCGATGGAACCTGTTACTTCGTCGGACAGTTTTGTTTTGAATACACAATATCTCAATATCTGCACTAGTCGAAACTTAGCCTCACAGGCCGTGATATAATGTTTTAGTTTAGTTTAAACAATATTTATTCATGAATTATAATATTACACATACAGGTAAATGATAATTGCACAATGTTCAATGCCGGGCTGGTGGGGCCACCGATGGCGATATTGGGCTTGAAGTTTGTAAACAGTGTTCTATGATGTATGGGGACTGTCGCTCGGTGAGATATGGAGAGGTATGTGCAAACTGCCAGGAAATCCTCCGCCTACTTGAGACGATTGTTAAGTTTGAGGGGGGAGATTGCTGAGCTGAAGGGAAAACTTGGTAGGGCGGGGCTGTCTGGAGTTACGCCTGTGAAAGTAGCTTTCCGAGAAGGATGGAAGGTTGTCGGTGGTTCCAAGAGGAAACATGGGGGTAGAACCTTTGATGTGAATGAGGTAGGTGATGAGGTGGGGGCTGCTAGAAAAGTACGTAGGACAGATGAGGGGGGCCCAGGCCGGAGCAATGCTGTAAAGCGTTTGGCGTGGACTATCAAAAGTGGTAGGAAAGGGGGGCCAGAGAAGCAGGTAGATAGGGGTGTAAAGTCCAAAGGCAGTGGGGAGTGCAGCACCAGAAACAGATTTGATGTGCTCGATTCGGAAGAGACAGAGGGGAGATGGAGGTAGTTGCAACTGATAGTAGCTTGGGGTCTAGGCCAGGAAAAAGGAGGAGGGATACGGGAGAAGACCAGGGGAGTAGTCCATGTAGTTCAGGGCCTGGAAAGAGACGGAGGGACAAGGATAGGAGTAATCCTAGGTCAAAGATACCGATACCGATATTGATTCCGAGTGGGGCTGTTGGAGAGGAAGAGGACGCTGTAAACAATAGGAGACTAGAGGAGATAAATAGGGCGAGGGCCAAAAGTAAGTTGGTGGTTGCGGGAAGTAGCATAGTTCGGGGGATCGACAAGGTTGTCTGTGGTCCGGACAGTAAAAATAGAACAGTTCTGTGCTTTCCGGGGGCTAAAGTGGAGGACCTGAGGGATAGAGTGGACGGTATTGTAGCTGGGTCGGGGCCTGATCCGGTAGTGGTATTACATGTGGGGTCCAATAACATCAGGGAGAGGAAATCAGTTCGTTTGGTGGACACATACAAGGACCTAATTAGTAAGCTACTTAGCAGGAATGCTCGGACCATCGTTTCAGGGGTGCTCCCCGTTATGGGTGGTGGGAATGAGAGGAACTCGCGGATTATGGCACTAAACGAGGAGCTGGAAGAGCACTGCAAAGACTTGGGAATACATTTCATTGACCACTGGGATTCATTCTGGGGACAAGGAGAGTTGTATGGGCGAGACGGATTGCATTTAAGTAGGATGGGTACAGACCTGTTGGGCCAAAAAAATTTACAGGTGACTGGGCCTTTTTTGGAGAAAAGGGGGGTAGGGGACCACAGCCGATAACCCAGAGGGGCACAAATGCTGGGAACATAGGAAGAACAACAAACATGCACAACACAGGGACATACCAGGGGTATAATAATGTGCCAGTGAGAACAAAAAAAAACAAAGATTCATTAAGTTTGGGTACTGCAACATCCAGGGTCTGCACAAGAAAGTAAGCGAAATATCAACAATGATGGTCGAAGGAGACTTCGATATAATGGGTCTAAGTGAGACGTGGATACGACGGGATGAGCGGGTTGATCAGATGAAGGGTTGCGTGTGGATAGGAGCTGGGCGAACTGAGGGTCAGAAACGGGGTGGGGTGTTGGCATCTACGCTAAAGAGGAATTACAGCCCTCATTGATTACAGATCTCACAGAAGCAAGGACTCAGATTCCAGTATCCAACGAAATAGTATGGGCAAAAATCAAGTTAGGAAGCAGGAGTGTTGCCGTTGGTGTTGTATACTTAGCAGTGGGGGGAAGTAAGCCTGAGTGGAATGATTCAATATATACAACTCTTAGATCGAATATCACAGAGCTTGGAAGCAGAGGGTTCAGTATTGTCCTAATGGGGGACTTCAATGGGCACATCGGGGATAAGGAGGAGGGCATACAGGGAGGTGATAGGAAAATTAACACGAATGGGAGGAAGATGTTGGACCTATCAAAAGAGCTTGGTTTAAAGATCCTGAACAGGGATGCGAAATGTAAGGGTAAATGGACCTGGGAGAGGAACGATAAGAAAACAATAATTGATTATATACTCACTGACATTAGCGTATGGAGGGAGGTTATAGATGTAGAAATAGATGACGAGGGAAAAAATGACTTGGGTAGTGATCACAACCTGATAACAGTTAAGATTATGGGCAAAAAGACGAATAGAGACAGAAATATCTTCAAGGAAGTTTGGGGACTAAAACAAGGAACCGACTGGAAGCAGTTTCGGGAAAAACTAAAACCAAATCTTGAATGTATACCTAGGGATGCAAATGTCCAGAGTATTTCAGATGGCATAGTAAATAGCCTAACAGAGGCAGGGAGGGATTGTATAGGAAGGGTGAGGGTCCCAACGAGAGAACTTGGATACAGGGTTAACGAGGGACTGAAAAAGGCTGTAAAAGAAAGGAAGGTAAAATGTGCTGCTTACAGAAGAAGTAGGAAGCTTAAAGGGGTGGATAACAATGACACGAGACTAATGAAAGGAGAATATGAACTGGCACGGAGAAAGGTGAATGAGATAAAGAATAATAATAGGAAGGAGCACAATTGCAGTCTTGCTAGAACAATAAAGAAAACGGGGGGTTCGAGCTCAAACGTATTTTGGAACTGGATAAATAAACGGGGGAAAAGTAGTGTGCAGAGTATCAAAGTGGATGGGGAAAGTACAGAAGATAAAGGCCGTATCGCTTCAGAGTTAGTCAAGCACTGGGAAAAGATAAACGATAGACGATGGGGCAGTGGGTCCCCACCAAAAAGAAATACACTGGTGGAGGAGAACCTATCCAATCGTGTATGTAGCGAAATAACGGCAGAAGAAGTGCGGAACGTGGTCTCGAAATTAAAAAATGGTAAAGCGGGAGGGACTGATGAAATTCCGAACGAATTCCTCAAAAATGGAGGGGAGGCACTTATTGAAGTCCTGACAAACCTTTTCAACCTGGCTCTGCGAAAGCAAGAGGTCCCCAGAGAGTGGAGGGAAAGTAAGGTGTCGCTCATACACAAAAAGGGGGATAAGGAAGTTCTAGATAACTATAGGGGGATATCAGTTAGTAGTAACATCGGAAAAGTATTCTGTAAGGTCATATACGGTAGACTAGAGGAAGTTATTGAAGAGAAAGGTTTTTTAGGAGAAATTCAAAATGGTTTCAGGAAAGGACGAAGAGTCACTGATCACCTATTTACACTCACCCAACTGATAGAATCAACAAAGGCTGAAAAGAAAAAGGTGTTTCTGGCATTTCTAGATGTGAAAAAAGCGTACGACCGAGTGTGGAGGGAAGGTATGTGGCGAAAGCTCGAGGGCATCGGACTGGGGGGTGACTTTGTGGGAATCATGAAAGCACTGTATACAGATGTGCAAAGCCAACTCAGTCTAGGGAGTGTCACTACAAAACGAGTCCCTATGGATATAGGCCTCAAGCAGGGGTGTATCTTTTCACCGATTTTGTTTGCATTGTATGTTAAAGATTTAGGGGACGAACTAATTCAGAGTGCGGAGGGGATAAATGTTGGAGACATAAAGATACCAGGCTTATTCTTTGCGGACGACATGGTGTTAATGTCTAGAACTGAACAGGGGCTAGAGAAACTGCTGGAAATTGTTGGTAGATATGGGAACACTTGGCGGCTCGAACTAAATGAAAATAAAAGCAAGGTAATACCCGTTGGACGCAAGGTAGATATGACGAAGAGATGGAGAGTGGGGGAGTTCTCAATCCCCGAAGGGGAAAGCAAACAAATCACTGTAGGAGAAACGGGAGAGTATGAGTATCTAGGGGTAAGCATAAATATAACGGGAAGAGGGGTGTACAGAAATTACTCAGCCAAACTGATTCTGAAGGGGAAAAGAATTCTGAACCAACTAAAACTTTTAGGGAAAAATAGTTTCAATAAGGTCTTTGTGGGGAAAACACTGTGGGAGAGGGTGGGTTTACCAAGTATAACGTATGGCACGGACGTGATTCTATTAAACCAAACCGTTATTAAGAAGTTGGAAAGTACTCAGAATGATGCCGGCAGATGGATAACAGGGTCGAGTAATGCTGCAGCTTTGGAAGCAGTAAGGGGGGAGCTTGGGTGGATGAAAATCAAGGACAGGGTAGATTTGGGAAAACTGTGTTACTTTAACTACTTGAGAAACCTGCCTGACAACCGGTGGTGCAAATTGATGCTCGATACCATTTGGAATTCTAATATAGAAACGGGGTGGTCAAAACATGTGAGGGAACTAATGGACAATTACTCTATAGAGGTCACAAACATAGAAGTAGGAATGAAAGAAGGCAAAAGGTTTGTCAAAGAGAGAGTCATGGAAGACTGCAATCGAAACTGGCGAGCAGGGGTTAGCGTGAAAAGATCACTACAGGGGTTACAATATAAAGAAAAGTCAGCTTTTGAGAAGTACCTAGATGGCACCTTTGGAGGGTCACTGCTGTTCAAACTGAGATCAAGATCACTGGAGCTTCGGGTAAAAATTGGGAGAGATGGGGAAAAGGGATGCCAAATGTGCCACTCTGGAGTAGTGGAGACCCTGGAACATTTTCTCTTGGAATGCCCACAGTATATACCTCATAGAATAACATTTACTGGAAGAATAATGCAGAAGTGGGGTGAAGAAACAAAGGATAGATGGCTGAAGGGGGACACGAGGGAGAGGGTAGGAATGCTTATTGAAGAAATTGAAAAAGAGGAAGTGAGGGACACTATTAAGCAGTTTATATCTGAATGCTGGGAGGAGAGGAGGGGAAGAGGGGGCGGGGTGCAGGGGGAATGATGGCCTTCTCTTATGAGGACCGCGACAAATCAGCGGCTGGCCAAAGAGTTATTATTGTTACAACGTTCATGGATACTTGTAATACAGGTGTATGCATAAAGGTACTTCAACATAGTTGATATACAAGTTGTATGGGTGGGATTCAGCAGTAAGCTATACGCTTATGTTAAGCTGTCTCCCAAGAAAATCTGAAAAAAATTGCAGGTAGTTGCTTGCACTATGTAAAATATTGTTTAAACATGAAATGGAGGTATACAAAAAGAGAGAAGAGAGAAAGGGGGGAGAGAGAGAGAGAGAGAGAGAGAGAGAGAGAGAGAGAGAGGGGGGATAGGGAGTTTTTCAACCAAACTGAGCTGAGCTCAACGCACACCCGACAAATGAGAGTTATTATACGCAACCTCAGAGAATGTGCTGCTAGCGGTGTCATTAAAGCGGACTCACCCGGGATCCACACCTGAGCCGCCATTAACGCGCGTGCATCTAACATTTACAAACTATCAATCAAATTTAATCTATTAAAAGCCACAAAAAATCTACATATTCTTTACCCTAGACTACCTAGATCGATGCACGCGAGGAAACACAGCACAGGCGCGGAGCCCGAATTGCCCACGACGGCTCCGTCGTAGCCTGGCGTCCTGTGGCACTAACGCTCAGAATGCAAAATAAGGCTGCATTATTCACACTTCAGATGCATGTACTATCCACAATTTGAGAAACGTGCATAGCCGCGCCCACCGGCAGGACCGACAAGCCTCCCCCCCCCCCCAACAACGAATGCGGGAGAGCAACACCTGTCACATCACAAATGCCACTCCCCCGCACCCACCGCCGAGAAGAGAGCAGCCCACCAGCCCCGACAACGGCCGCGGCCACACTCGACTCCCAAACCGTCGACACCAAAGACATATATTCCTTGCTGGAAAGTCATCACATCAGTCACAGATGTTTGAATAACGAATATGTGAAATGAAGGTGATAAATCATTCCCCAAAGAACTACAAATGGAAATGACTCACTGGAAGCGCCCACTCAGTGTGATATAATCCTGTACAATTCCGAATACAAGCGCATTTTTGGAGTTGTCCAACCATTCAGACCCAAACAGAAGCGTAGAGAGGTCAAATGTGAAAGGCAATGTATTGATAGTTGAGTCGCGTGCAGCGTCATGTATTGGACAATACAGGAGGAAATGTTCAGTTGTCTCTGGGTCACCACACTGGCACAGTGGGGATGACGATAGATGGTTGTCATAGAGGTGGGCATTGATACCGCTACAATGCAAGCGTAGCCTACAATGATAGATTTGTGCAACACGGGATTTAGCACCAGTGTAAAATATCGGTGGTCGTTGGTTTGCACTATTTAAGAACCTTCTAAAATTTCTGAGGGAGGAATTTTCTTTTACCGAGGTTGGTAATCTGTTCCACTGATTGGTAACATCCGATATAAATGAGGATTGGTATAAGTTAGTGTGACAGAAGGGAATACGGTGGTTAATTGCATATCGGAGATTGTGACTTTGATTGATGGATGCACTGATGGGGGGAACTTTGATAGAGATATATGGAGGTGTTAGCTCATGATACACCTTGAAGAACTGAGTAAGCTTGTGTTTACGGCGTCTTTCTTGTAGTGTATCCCACTGAACTTCAGTATAGAGGAGGCTTCTACTGGCGCTCACAGTGGCACCAGTAACTATTCTTGCTGCCGCTATCTGTATTTTCTCCAAGTCAGCTGCTTGCATTGCTGAGCAGTTGTCCCAGACACAGTCAGCATATTCTAATAGAGGTCTAATGAAAGCAAAATATATTCGTTCGAGGACTTTTTGTTCAAGAGTAAACTTGTGAGCTCTAAGCATATCGGTACGTGACCAAGCTTTAGAGCAAACGTGGTCAATATGGTCATTCCACGTACAATTTTTGTTCAATATTACACCTAAGTGCTTATGACTGGTAACCTCAGTAATTCCTGTTCCACTTAGATATAAGGGTGGATGTCCAGGAACATTAATTTTACGGGATATTAGCATAGTTTCTGTTTTTGAGCATTGAACTCAACCAGCCATGTTTTGGCCCAATCTTCGATTGTTGCCAAATTACGATTGATTAAGACTGCAGCTTGATCAGGATTCTCTACTATGAGATATAAAGATGTATCATCTGCAAATAGACGAATGCTGCTCAGTAAATTTTCCGTAATGTCGTTAATGTACATCAGGAATAAGAGTGGGCCCAGAATGGTACCTTGTGGAACACCAGACGTTACTTGTCTCCAGGAGGACACCTCAGAGGCTACCACAACCCGCTGATACCGATCGAAGAGGTAAGATTTTAAAAAACAAAGTAGATCGCCAGATATCCCTATTTTCTCAAGCTTGTGAATAAGACCAACATGCCATACCTTATCAAACGCTTTACTGACATCACAAAAAACAACTCTAACTTCTTTACCGTCGTCAAGGGCATGACAAAATTCATCATAAAGATCTGTCAGTTGTAATACCGTTGAGTCACCTGGGGTAAACCCTGACTGGAACTGGCTCAGTATATTGTTATCACATAGGAAATGCCATAATCTTTTAAACACATACTTTTCAAGTAACTTGCCAGTACAGCTAATTAGTGATATCGGGCGATAATTGGTAACAGCATTAGAAGGTTTCTTTTTTAACACCCGCACCACATTGGCTTTTTTCCATAATTGTGGAAAATAACAGTTTTTTAAAAGGATATTAAATAATGTCGTAAGTGGTACACATAATGAACTTCTGCATTCCTTCAGGAGCCGTGGACTTATGAGGTCAGGGCCGGACGCCTTCGATATCCTAATACTCTTGATTGCTTCATACACTTCAGTGCTTACTAACATTATTTTATCAAATGAATGCAGGGCTGGTTCAGATGAGTCGGGTAAAGTTGCATTTGTGTCATCCAATGTTGAAATGGAACAGAAGTATAAAATGTTTTAGTTTGGTAGGCAAACATCCTCCCATGTGCCAAACCGAAACATTATATTACCGACTGTAAGGCCAGGTTTGGACGAAATATAGCCTATACAAGATGGGCACTCCCACTAATTTCAATAAGGACCCGAGAGCTGATAGAGAGGCCATAATATAATGTTTTGGTTTGGTTGGCCAACATCCTACCTACGAAACCACAAAATTATATTACGACCAGTGAGGCCTAGTGTGGTCTAAATATAGGCCTACACAAGATGGATGAGAACCGATCTATTGTTTCTATATGTGTTTGTGTACAGATTTGTGTTTTGTTACAAACATGTGCTTCTGTAAATAATGTTGCTTTTCTGTACAATAAGCCCCTGCTGTATGTGCTCAAATCGTTATTTGTTAAGGTTTTACATTTTATGAAATAAATTAATAACAGAAACGGCTGTTCTTGTTTCTCCAATACACTGATACGATGTCTTCCTAAAGGCACTATCTCTGCCTAGGCCACGTAGTAATGTGTCATGTTACGGAGTCAATTCTACTGCAGGGGCGGCGAAATGTGTCAAAAATAGTGTGGGGGTGGGGGAGGGTAGTGAGGGGGTGGGGGGTGGGGAGTGAGCTATCAATATTTCCATGGAGGTCCCGAAAGTTGAGAGAAAGAGTGGTTATGGGTGGCACCATTTTGATTTCATATAAACTGGTCCAAACTTGACATCACAGGCCGTAATATAATATTTATCCTGTGGACGTAAACTTATATTTGACTACGCCACGGCCCAGGAGGTTTGGACTATATATACACACCATTTGCAGAAACCATTTCACATTAGTGGGGGTGGGGGGGGGGGGGGGGGGGGTTCTCCTAAACTAACTGAACGATATCTGCCTGTTCCGACTTAGTTAGTACTAATGGGTCAAGTTCGACTGGCGCGCTGTAGTCTTGCTTCGAGAATTTGTCCCAAGAAACAATAACTTCGCAATTCAGTGGACGTATATATTAATTGGGTGTTAACTGGGTTTAATTGGATGTTAATTGGGTGTTGATTGGGTTTAATTGGGTGTAATTGGGTGTTAATTGTGTGTAATTGGGTGTAATTGGGTGAAGCGACGGATCCTCGGCGTCAACTTCCATTATTAGTACATTTACTGATGCTGGATACCATTTGGAATTCTAATATAGAAACGGGGTGGTCAAAACATGTGAGGGAACTAATGGACAATTACTCTATAGAGGTCACAAACATAGAAGTAGGAATGAAAAAAGGCAAAAGGTTTGTCAAAGAGAGAGTCATGGAAGACTGCAATCGAAACTGGCGAGCAGGGGTTAGCGTGAAAAGATCACTGCAGGGGTTACAATATAAAGAAAAGCCAGCTTTTGAGAAGTACCTAGATGGCACCTTTGGAGGGTCACTGCTGTTCAAACTGAGATCAAGATCACTGGAGCTTCGGGGAAAAATTGGGAGAGATGGGGAAAAGGGATGCCAAATGTGCCACTCTGGAGTAGTGGAGACCCTGGAACATTTTCTCTTGGAATGCCCACAGTATATACCTCATAGAATAAAATTTACTGGAAGAATAATGCAGAAGTGGGGCGAAGAAACAAAGGATAGATGGCTGAAGGGGGACACGAGGGAGAGGGTAGGAATGCTTATTGAAGAAATTGAAAAAGAGGAAGTGAGGGACACTATTAAGCAGTTTATATCTGAATGCTGGGAGGAGAGGAGGGGAAGAGGGGGTGGGGTGCAGGGGGAATGATGACCTTCTCTGATGAGGACCGCGACAAATCAGCGGCTGGCCAAAGAGTTATTATTATTATTACTGATATGGGTATCGACAGAACGTCCATCTTTATATACAGTCATCCAGATATAAGTTTGGGGTTTGTTTATTTTCCGCGGACCATTTGATCATTCTCACAGTCATTTTATCAACTGACACAAAGAGAGAGAAAAGATTGTTAATTTGTTATTAATTTCCGAGAGTGCCAATCAGCATTATTGCTGGATTAAAAATATGAGTAGATTGTTGTCGAAGCAGATTACTAAACATAATGGCGAGAGATTTTTCTGTCTCAACTGCATGAATTCATTCCCTCGTCAAGAATCGTTGACGTGTCATCTGGAAAATTGCAATGAAAAGTCAAGCGTTGCCAACGAAATGCCTAAACCTAATACTTACTTGAACTTTTGCAACTACAAAAGAAGATTAGAACCTCCATTTGTTTAATTGGGTGTAATTCATTCCCTCGTCAAGAATCGTTGACGTGTCATCGGGAAAATTGCAATGAAAAGTCAAGCGTTGCCACGAAATGCCTAAACCTAATACTTACTTGAACTTTTGCAACTACAAAAGAAGATTAGAACCTCCATTTGTTTAATTGGGTGTAATTGGGTGTTAATTGGGTGTAATTGGGTGAAGCGACGGACCCTCGGCGTCATCTTCTATTATTAGTACATTTACTGATATGGGTATCGACAGAACGTCCAACTTTATATACAGTCATCCAGATATAAGCTTGGGGTTTGTTTATTTTCCGCGGACCATTTGATCATTCTCACAGTCATTTTATCAACTGATTAGTAATCATTTGACTATTCTTTAATAAACCAATCTGTTTGATCATTCTTTTTATGGTTGTTTTGTTGTTTTAACAACATTTGCAACATTACTCATGAATCCAATTTCCATAAGTGTTTATCTAAACTCTCAAAACAAATTAATAAAACAAAGAAAAGTTTTGTTCATCATTACAATTGAGTATTATTATTATGAAAAAACGAGACATAGAAATTTAGAACAAACATAACAAAATAATTAGCTTTTATCACATTACAATTGAGTATTATTATTATGAAAAAACGAGACATAGAAATTTAGAACAAACGTAACAAAATAATGAGCTTTTATCACATTACAATTGAGTATTATTATTATGAAAAAAATAATGAGACATAGAAATTTAGAACAAACATCTTTCGGATTTTTGGTCCGAAGTCACCAGAATGGGCCGAAGTCACTCTGGTCCGAAGTTACCAAGGTCCGAAAGTCACCTGATCCCCTTTGATGTGTGCTCTATAAAATATAACCAATTTGAAACATCTACATTCATTACTGAATAAAGTGAAATGCAAAGCTGATAGATCTTATTTTAATGCATGTATATACAAATCTAGAGCGAGTGTGTGTTTCTCGATGCATGTGATTCTATTCAGCTCTGATTGGAATGAATTTAGAAAGCGAGGTAGTACTGGTTTTCTAATGTATAAAATTATTTATTTTTTTGCTTTTTACTGATGGGACTCAGTCGTCAAATGTTTTTTTTTTAGGTGAAGGTATAAACTATTAGTATACCCCCCCTCGGCTTCTTATTCACCAGAAAAATATTGCTTTTGCCTAGAACATTTGTGGTGTGCATTAATCGGGGATAGGTAAATTCAATCGGATGACGACTGTGTCGCAATCCGATTGAAGTTATCTGTCCGCCTTCTTTCTGGTATCATTTCGGCTTTTTATTCACCAGGAAAAATATTGTATCCGCCCTGAACTGTTACATCGCCAATGGAAATATTTAGTGTGTCTTGCTAGGTCAACCATTTATACCCCCCCCCCCCCGGCTTCTTATTCACCAGAAAAAATATTCTATTTACCCTGAACATTTGTGGTGTGCATTAATCGCGGATTGGTAAATTCAACCGGATGACGACTGTGTCGCAATCCGTTCGAAGTTATCTTTCCGCTTTCTTTCTGGTATCATTACGGCTTTTTATTGACCAGAAAAATATTGTATCTGCCCTGAACAGTTACATCGCCAACGAAGATATTTAGTGTGTCTTGCTAGGTCAATCATTTATCCACCCCCCCCCCCCCCCCCCGTCTTCTTATTCACCAGAAAAAAATATTGTATTTGCACCGAACATTTGTGGTGTGCTTCAATCGCGGATAGGTAAATTCAACCGGATGACGACTGTGTCGCAATGCGATTGAAGTTATCATTCCGCTTTCTTTCTGGTATCATTACGGCGTCTTATTCACCAGAAAAAAACTATTGTATCTGCCCCAAACTGTGACATCGCCAATGAAAATATTTAGTGTGTATTGCTAGGTCGATAATTTATACCCCCCCCCCCCCCCCAATAATGCATTGGTGTGTCTTGCTAGGTCAATAATTATACCCCCCCCCCCCCCCCCTCAGTAATGCACTGGTGTGCTTTCAACCTTTCAACTATCGCGAAAGAAATTATTTAGCGTGTCTTGCTAAGACAATGATTTATATCCGCACTACACCATATATGCATTGGAGTGCTCCCAACCGCGGTCAGGTAAATGCGATTGAATTTATATTTCATGTGCGTTAATCGCGGATAGGTAAATTCAACCGGATGACGACTGTGTCGCAATCCGATTGAAGTTATTTTTCCGCTTTCTTTCTGGTATCATCACGGCTTTTTATTCACCAGAAAAAATATCGTATCTGCCCTGAACTGTTGCATCGCCAATGAAAATGACGACTGTGTCGCGATCCGTTTGAAGTTATCTTTCCGCTTACTTTCTGGCATCATTACGGCTTTTTATTCACCAGAAAAAATATTGTATCTGCCCTGAACTGTGACATCGCCAATGAAAATATTTAGTGTGTCTTGCTAGGTCAATCATTTATACCCCCCCCCCCCCCCCCGGCTTCTTATTCACCAGAAAAATATTGTATTTGCCCTGAACATTAAACGGGGATAGGTAAATTCAATCGGATGACGACTGTGACGCAATCCGATTGAAGTTATCTGTCCGCTTTCTTTCTGGTATCATTACGGCTTTTTATTCACCAGGAAAAATATTGTATCTGCCCTGAACTGTTACATCGCCAATGAAAATACTTAGTGTGTCTTGCTAGGTCAACCATTTATACCCCCCCCCCCCCCCCCGGCTTCTTATTCACCAGATAAAATATTCTATTTTGCCCTGAACATTTGTGGTGTGCATTAATCGCGAATAGGTAAATTCAACCGGATGACGACTGTGTCGCAATCCGTTCGAAGTTATCTTTCCGCCTTCTTTCTGGCATCATTACGGCTTTTTATTGACCAGAAAAATATTGTATCTGCCCTGAACAGTTACATCGCCAACGAAAATATTTAGTGTGTCTTGCTAGGTCGATAATTTATAACCCCCCCCCCCCCCCCCCCAATAATGCATTGGTGTGTCTTGCTAGGTCAATAATTATACCCCCCCCCCCCCCCCCCGGCTTCTTATTCACCAGATAAAATATTCTATTTTGCCCTGAACATTTGTGGTGTGCATTAATCGCGAATAGGTAAATTCAACCGGATGACGACTGTGTCGCAATCCGTTCGAAGTTATCTTTCCGCCTTCTTTCTGGCATCATTACGGCTTTTTATTGACCAGAAAAATATTGTATCTGCCCTGAACAGTTACATCGCCAACGAAAATATTTAGTGTGTCTTGCTAGGTCGATAATTTATAACCCCCCCCCCCCCCCCCCCAATAATGCATTGGTGTGTCTTGCTAGGTCAATAATTATACCCCCCCCCCCCCCCCTCAGTAATGCACTGGTGTGCTTTCAACCTTTCAACTATCGCGAAAGAAATTATTTAGCGTGTCTTGATAAGACAATGATTTATATCCGCACCACACCATATATGCATCGGAGTGCTCCCAACCGCGGTCAGGTAAATGCGATTGAATTTATGTTTCAGCTTTCTACATTATATTTACATTATGGCGTATTTTCCATCGGCTATACTTATTGCACTTGCATCCGAACTGATACACCCCTAATGCACACTAGTCGTGTGTTTTACGAATGCATTTATCATTATTTAGGCCTGTCCATCTTATTATGCAATGAATTGCGTGACTGGAATCGCGGATGGGTAAATTCAACCGGATGACGACTTTGTCGCAATCCGATTGAAGTTATCCATCGGCTTTCTTTCTGGTATCATTACAGCTTCTTCTTCTTTTACACCAGATTAAATATTGTATCTGCCCAGTACTGTGGCATCGCCACCGAACATATTTAGCGTGTCTTGCTCTTTGAACACAGGGCAGCCTGTACACCGTGTAAGTTAATGTGTTGGTTCAATATTATGACTACCTCCGCTCTAACCCCACCCATCAACATGCAGTGTTATAGTTCATAAACTTCTCTGCAGTCCCCATGCAATGGCCCGATTTCAATCGCCGACAGATGGGTTTGATCGGGTGGCGATTGTGTTGCGGTCCGAACAAAGTTATCTCTCCGCTTTTCACCTTGTATCACTTCAACATTTTACTCTACGGTACAGAAGTTATTGTATTTACATGTAAACCGTGACAACCCTCATCGCAACAGTGTCGCAACCCGTTTGAACTTTTATTTCTTGTTGTTCTTAAATTCGGTATTGTGTTTCCGTCATGGCTTCAGTGTTATGGTAAGTTATGACAGCCTGGTTGCGACATAATATCGGAATTATCTCTTTTTGAACATAGGACAGTCTGTACACTGTGTATGTTAATGTGTTGTTTCAATATTATGATTACCCCCACTCAGACCCCACCCATCCACATGCAGTGTCATAGCTGCAAAGCCGGATGGAAATCGGTAGACAGAACCAGCAGAACCAGCAAGACAGAACCAGTAATTGGCCTTGCTGGTTCTGTCTACTAACCTCCATCCACCAATATCAAGTGCTATAGTTGCAAAATGGAAAACCTCCGTTTTTCTCCCGAAAATACTGTTGCAGGTTTTGACTTCTGACTGTATTAGGGAAATATTGAAAACAGAAAGTGTTCTTCGAACCACATCAAGAGAATTGCAGGTTTGCGTCAGACTCATCAACTATAGGTGGGACGCCCTTGTTTTCTTCTTGTAAATGCTTTTATTGTTCTCATCCCTATTCACTTTGAGACATCTGTTGCAAGATGAACCTTTTAACATGGGTTGGTCCCCCTTCTCCATGCCATTATCCATACCATTCTATTACATAGGCGTAGAACTTCCTTCCAGCCAACTTTCGACACCTTTCGTGGCAGGAAGGATTTGTTTCTCCTTTTCACTTGTGACACGTTTCTGTGCTAATGGTATTTAATCCCCGATGAATCCCGCGCAACACATACTTACCATAAACAGTTCACTTCTTGTATTACATCAGTCACAGTGGTCCAATGAGTATTTTTTTGCAGTGAGTACACCGGGTCAGGTGTACCATCCTTCACTGATTGTCAAATTGCTCTTAAACTGATACAACGAACATCATCCACGTGTCAAGGGTAAGCTTTGGCTTTGTATAAGCAGAACTACAACCCATACCTATACATAGCACAGTTATTTTGTATATACTTACTTATCCTCGTCTCCTTTTTGTTTATTGACTCTTGTATCTTCTACCATCAACTCTAATATTTCAACACCTTATATTCTACACTACATCATTCTTTCTCAATACAACTTGAACTCAGTTTGTTCCGGAAACTAAATGCATTTACAATGTGTGCACTGGAACTATACCGCGCCAGGATTGGCAATTTCAAGCTTACAATCTATTCCAGCAGCTTAAAGCATTGCTTGCTAAAAGATATATCTACTTGTATCCTGTTTTACTTACTCTTGCGTCTCAGTGGTGTTGACCTGCACGATAGCTTTACTGCCATGTCTGCTCTGTTTTTCGCGCAATCCAGAGAAACTGATACCTCCCTCTTAGATAAGTCTGCTGAAACATTACCAAGCCGTTGCAAGTCTCCGAATCACCAGAAGGCTACGTCAATATTGAAAGCAGTAACCACGGCTATCCTGTTCACTTCGTTTTCCCTCTATGTGATCAAAAGCTTATTATTGTCCGGAGACATTGAAACCAACCCTGGTCCAACCACTCTTAATTCAGATCACGACCGGAATATTCTAAAAATTGTTCATCTTAACATCCAAAGCCTTAAACCTAAACTTGATATTGTACAATGTGAATTTGCACCACACGACATTTTGGCTCTAACCGAGACATGGCTGCAAAATGGCGATCCAACTTCCGATCTTCAACTCCATGGCTTCCATGAACCATTGAGATACAATCGCTCGTCAAGGGGAGGTGGGGTTGCCATTTATATTAAAGACGGTATCTCATTTCGACACAGACCGGACCTTGATACACCGAATACAGAGTGTCTATGGGTCGAAATATTTACAAGACAGAGCAGGTCCTTACTGTTAGGGGTATTTTACCGTCCACCCAATAGTCCTCCAGACTCATGGGATGCCATATCAGCATCCATCGAAAAAGCCAGAGACACGTTAATTAGTAACCTAATTATCACAGGTGATTTTAACGACAACCAAATGGTATCTTCGAAAAGTAGCTTTTCTGAATTAACCAGTTACTTTCACCTCAAACAGATTGTGAGTGAACCAACTTGTTTCACCGAAACATCAGCTACATTGTTAGACCTCTTTGCTATCAGCGACACAATCAACGTGAAAGCATGCGAGGTCCTTGAACCACTTATTCCAGACATGATTCGCTACCATTGTCCAATCTCAATTGAAGTCGAATTCTTAAAACCTAACCCTTCCTCTTTTAAGAGAAGGATGTGGCTTTATTCTCAGGGCAATTATGAAGAATTGAACCAGGCTCTCTCCAACACCGAATGGAACTCTGTCTTTGATAATCCATGTCTTGATACTATAGTCTCTAATCTCACCGACAAAATACTTGACACTGCATCCAAACATATACCGAACAAAATAGTTACATCGAGAATGGGCCAACCGAAATGGATGCATAATGAAATAAGACTTCTGATAAGACAGAGAAAACGCTTGTATCGCACTGCTAAACGAACTAATCACCTGCACGCCTGGGATAAATATAAACTTAAACGGAATGAAGTTATATCGGCTATTAGAAAGGCCAAAGCCCTGCATCTTTCTAAAGTCCAGTCCACATTGAGAAGCAACGAAACCCCAGCATCACTGTGGTGGAAGACCCTAAAATCACTAATCAGCAGCAGTAACGCAACAGGATTTCCTACTTTGGTCTATTCAAATAAAATGTACTCATCAAGTGTTGAGAAAGCTGAAGTGTTCAACGAATATTTCAGTTCTATCTCAACAGTTGATGATTCGAATGCTTCCCTTCCAGACCCACCACCACATGCTTCACAACGTATTGATAGTATCACCCTACAGTGCAGCGAGGTATATGCTGCAATGAAATCGATAAAGGTGTCCAAGGCGTCTGGTCCTGATAAAATAAGCCCGCGTCTCCTTAAGGAATGTAAATCCTCTCTATGCGAACCACTCTCAATCTTATTTAATATACTTCTGAAAAATTCATACTTTCCTGCACTCTGGAAAAAAGCAAATGTCACCCCTATCCTAAAAAAACAACCTTCCAACTCAGTTACTAACTATCGTCCTATATCATTGATCAGCTGTGTTGGCAAAATATTCGAAAAATGTGTTTTCAAACGCTTGTGGCAGTTTTTGATTGAAAATAATATTCTTAGTCAATTTCAGTCAGGTTTTACACCTGGAGATTCAACTGTCCTCCAACTGACTGACATATATGATGAATTTTGTCGCGCACTCGATGAAGGCAAAGAAGTAAGGGTAGTTTTCTGTGATGTTAGTAAGGCCTTCGACAAAGTATGGCATGCTGGTCTTATCTACAAGCTGGAGAGTATTGGTGTCTCAGGGGATCTACTGTTGTTTTTAAAATCGTATCTGGCAGATAGATCGCAGAGAGTTGTGATAGCCTCGGAGACATCTTCATGGAGACCCATCAATGCCGGTGTTCCCCAGGGGTCGATACTTGGGCCTTTACTGTTCTTGATATACATTAACGATATAACCAGAGACTTACTTAGTTGTATACGCCTGTTTGCAGATGATACTTCCTTATATCTAATCATTGAGAACCCAGAGCAAGCCTCAAACATAATCAACCATGATCTGGCGTCAATTGAGCATTGGGCCAAAACATGGTTGGTTGAGTTCAATCCCAACAAAACAGAGAGTATGCTAATATCACGCAAAAGCAATCCCAACTCTCATCCACCTTTATATCTGGGAAGTTCTCAGATATCGGAAGTTACCGAACATAAACATCTGGGGGTCATACTAAATAGCACATGTACATGGAACGACCACGTTGACCACATCTGCGCGAAAGCCTGGTCTCGCCTAGACATGCTGAGGAGACACAAATTTTATCTCGATCGAAGTGTCCTAGAAAAAATATACTTTGCCTTTATTAGGCCCCTTCTGGAATATGCGGATACTGTCTGGGACAATTGTTCTGTATCCAATATTGCGGACCTAGAAAAAATCCAAATTGCAGCAGCCCGAATCGTCACGGGAGCAACAGTCAGTGCTAGTAAATCTTTGCTGTATTCGGAAACACGATGGGACACCCTACAAGAAAGACGCCGCAAACATAAATTAATTCAGTTCTTCAAAATGTATCATTGCATGTTACCTCCACATATCTCCAACAAAGTCCCCCCACTCGTCTCCGAGACGAGCTCGTCACTTAGTCTTCGCTCGAGTCATAACCACCGCGTTCCCTTTTGCCGAACCCAATTGTATCAGTCATCTTTCATCCCAAACGTTACAGATCAGTGGAACAAGCTCCCCTTACCTGTTCGCGAGAACACATCACTGATCAACTTTAAAACTTTTCTGAGCGATGGGAACCAAAGACCCCCAAAGTTCTTCAGTAACGCGAAATCTCGCGCGGCTCAAATATATCATTGCAGGCTGCGACTGCATTGCAGTAGTCTTAACTCTCACCTATATGACAATCATTTATCACCCAGCCCCTCTTGTCAGTGTGGCGAGAGCGAAACTACTGATCACTTTCTCCTGCATTGTCCAATGTTCTCAAACGCTCGTAACTATACGATTAATTTACTCCCCTTTGAAGTAGACTCATCCACACTCTTGTTTGGCTCTGAGTTCTTGAATAATGAGGACAATCGCCTTATTTTCGAAGTGGTCCATGATTTCATTCTATCAAGCAAGCGATTTCATTGAGATGCAACTCAATACTACGTCCCACCAGGCCCCATCGGGAGTTCCGTTCTGTCCACCTGGTAACATAGGATCAAATGACCAATATCATGAGTGGAAGGACCCTTCACGCGTTATGGCTCGACACCACTGAGGCTAGTATGCAAAACGCTTATCAAAGGAACTAAAAGTAAGAATCAAGTCGCGTAGTTATTACGGTATGAAGTTTTAGTTCAATATATCCTGTATTCAAGTTGGCGGAAATAATTGTGTTCTGTTCTTTTCTCTGAACTTTCTCTTCTCTTCTTTTTTTCATCGTTTATTCCGGGACTTTCTTGTCTTTTCCCATTCAACTTCAAGTCTAAACAATCCCACGTATCGTTGCCGGACGGCCGAGGCGGCCCTCGTCTCGTATTTAAATATTATTGGCTTCCAGCAACTTTGTCTAGATTAATGTAGATTGAAGGGGAACATGGGGGCCTCGGCCTTCATGCAACGATACGTGAGCTCTTTTGCCGATTTATACCACCTGAACGAGTAGTTTTTTAATGCGTTAGGGAGACGACTTATATAAGCTTTAAGCTTTCTGTCGAATCCCTTTTCTACACATCAACTATCTTTACTACTTCTATTTATTGGTTTCTTGTATACTACTGTATTTTGTATCTTGATAATTTATTTTTGGAACAAGTATTGTGAACTGTATACATTTAACTTATTCTTCAATAAATACTGTTTAAACTAAACTATTAGTTCAGATGCGATGTACCTAATCGTCTTCATTTATTTTTTTGTGTTAAATGTTTTTTGTGTTAAAAAAACTGAATTTCATTTAAAAAAAAATTGGTGTTTTTCATTAAAAAAAATATACATATATTAAAATAAGAAGTTTAAAAATTCACAAAAGGCTTTTTTTTAAAAAACTTAAAATAATATATATATTAAATAAGAAGTTTAAACATAAAAAAAAATGCCAAAAACAACAATGTCTGACGTGGAAAAGTTATATTCGTCTACCGTAGCCGAGTTGAAATAATACTGTCGAAATCTAGGAATGAAAAAAAATTACAGCTGTTACAGAACCAAAGGACAATTGATTGAAGTCATGCGTGAGGAGACCTATGATCTACCACTGGTGACATTACAAGCCAAAATATGTCAGTCATTGAATTTAAAAGGTGTTAAACACATGAAAAAGAGGAATGCATCGATCGTTTACTCGATGGAAAGGGAGTGGACGAAAGATATACGACAGCAACAAAAACTCGAATCGCGAAAAAAATGAGAACGCAGCAGTGACGAAACACCGTCAGCAAATGACTGTGGAAACTGAGAAGAAGACTGTTAAATGAAAAGTGGACCGACAGGTTTCGAAAGAGAACAAAAATAAAATGAAAAGTGATGCAGTTTGAGAAGATGATTCATTAGGAAAAAACGATGGATGAAGTCTTGAGAGCGCTGAAAGAAAACAAAGGATTCGATGCGATAGGGGGAACCTTAATCAAAGCATTAGAGAAATTGTTGATTCCAAAAGAATGAGATGTCGTCATTAAAAGGATATTTTAAAACTTTTGATGCGATTCCCGATCTCGCAAATCTCGATCCTGAATCGTTCATGGAACGGGCGAAGGGTGGAGTGTTGGATGTATTTTGAGAAGATCTAGATAAGGGTCTAAAAATAAAAATGATTTTGCACAGTCTCTTGAAAAGGGTAAAAACGAACTCGGGTGAGAGCGTGGTGGAAGATGCCTATTTCCAATCTAAAAACGAGACTGTGTTTAGAGACAACAAATTATCCGATGTTTACGGAGTGATGAAAGACAAGATGTTGGAATCTAAACTCATCTCAAGAGAAGTGGTTGGCCATTCGAGAAGGTATTGAATCTCCAGATTCAGTGGACAGACATGATCCTTTGAGAACATCTTCCTATATAAAATTGCCTTATTTCGTATATAATAAACAAGCCGTGATTAATGTGAAAAATAAAGATGATAGCGAGTGTTTCAAATGGATGATCACATACGCCTTATATCCTGTAGAAAAGTACGTGGAGACTTGTAAAAATCTCGATTGGATGGGAGTGCCTTTTCCGATGCGGTTGGAAGACATCAAGCATTTCAAAAGGCTAAATCCCACCATGGCCATGAACATCTTGGGGATACGACAATGAAAAGCGAATAGTCTATCCTCTCAGACTGACTTCACACAAAGAGAGAGAAAAGATTGTTAATTTGTTATTAATTTCCGAGAGTGCCAATCAGCATTATTGCTGGATTAAAAATATGAGTAGATTGTTGTCGAAGCAGATTACTAAACATAATGGCGAGAGATTTTTCTGTCTCAACTGCATGAATTCATTCCCTCGTCAAGAATCGTTGACGTGTCATCAGGAAAATTGCAATGAAAAGTCAAGCGTTGCCAACGAAATGCCTAAACCTAATACTTACTTGAACTTTTGCAACAACAAAAGAACATTAGAACCTCCATTTGTCATCTATGCCGATTTTCGAATGTCGGGTCCTTTTTTAAGTATTTCCCTGCGGCTTGTTAGAACTATCGTGATCTAACATAAGTCCCCTGGTCATCCCACTCCAAGCCTCACTATTAGGGTGAAAAATTCATGAAACAAGGAACCTGCGGCAGAACAAAACTATCAGAAGCTATTGGAATTGGGATGCATTACCATGTAAAAAAATTATAATGAAACTGTTGATGATCAAAACTGGTTATCTTAACATATTTTTAATATACCGCAGGTCGCTTGTTTTGCTGTTACCTTCACAAAACAACGGACCTGCGGTAAAATAAAAGCTACCGCAGGTCCCTTTTAGTTTTTCCCCTCATCTTCACTCTCTCCGTCATTTACTGCAGGTTAATACTGATAAATATTTTGTTTCGCGGGGACTCTGGGATGAGACCGGTCATAGTTTCTGACAGTTTTATTGTACCGCAAGTCCCTTGTTTTGTGAATGGTTGACCGCATTGCCTAGCATTTTGAGGGGTGGGAGTAGGGGTCGGGGAAATAATTGAAAGGGGAACTGTGGTAGCTTGTGATAGTTTTAATATACCGCAGGTCCCTCGATTTGTGGAAGTAACAGCAAAACGAGGGACCTGCGGTATATTAGAAATAAATATGCGAAGGATTTAGTGACCTGCGGTACAGGATACCACTACAGAGTAGACCGGTCTCACCCCAGAGTCCCCGCGAAACAAAACATTTATCAGTATTAACCTGCAGTAAATGACGGAGAGAGTGAAGATGAGGGGAAAAACTAAAAGGGACCTGCGGTAGCTTGTGATAGTTTTATTATACTGCAGATCCATTGTTTTGTGAAGGTCACAGCAAAACAAGTGACCTGTGGTATTATTAAAAATATATTATAATAACCAGTTTTGGTCATCACTAAAAAATAGTTTAATTTTTTTTTTTTTTTTTTTTTTTTGTCTTGGTAATACATCCGAATTCCATGCAATAGCTTCTGAAAGTTTTTGTTCCACAGCACTGGCAGGTTCCTTGTTTCGAGAATGGTGTGGTACATTGCTAGAATATTTTTTTTTTGGGGGGGGGGGGGGGGGCAGGGCAATAATTCATATGGCCCTCTGGTAGCTTGTTATAGTTTTAATATACCGCAGGTCCCTCGACTTGTGGAAGAAACAGCCATCTTGTTTAGCGAAAGAAATCTATTTGAAGGCACTTGCGGTAGTTTACGATCGATTTTGGGACCTGTGGTCAGGCTCGACAACAGGCCTTTTATGCCCAATAAATGCAATGAATTACCAAAAGCCATGCCCCGAGAAATACGATATAGTAATGTCACAAAGTTGGGCTAACCTGCATCGCTGGAATATTTTGAATCATGTTTCCGATTGTGTGCGTGTGTGTTGTTTAGACACGAAGAGCGTGATAGCGTGAATAGAAAAATACGCTCCGTTATTATTCATTTTTGGTGTAAAGTACCCCCAAATATCATCAAGACCACATTTGCCTCAAAATGTTAGTTAAAACAAAGATAATACCCCGCAAAACAAGGGACCTGCGGTAATTTTGCGGGACTGTGGTTGTTTAGACGAGAAGAGTGTGATAAGTTTATGTTGTTTATATAGCGTAAATAGAAAAAATACGCTCCGTTATTATTGATTTTTGGTGTAAAATACCCCCAAATATCAACGAGACGACAGTTGCCTCGAACTGTTAGTTAAAACAAAGATAATACCCAGAAAAACAAGGGACCTGCGGTAATTTTGAGGGACCTGCGGTAAAATCAGGGACCTGCGGTATAAAGACACACCGTCCCAACCTTGCCCGTCGTTATCGGTAATTAGTAAATGCGTTTTCACAAACTCACACTTTTGGTATGGTACCAAATGTTGCCCTCGAAGCAAAACGAGAAAAGATACATAACCCTGAAAACGAACTTAATGTCGCCAGTGTCATTCTTTTCTTGTCATTGCGATTTGACCAGAAAAACCAGCAAAGACCCCAAACAAAATCGTCAAAGGTCTGGAAACTAGCAAAATATGTTCGTAGATATGTCCACCCGCAGATTGCGAAATATTGTAATAACAGGTGCACGCCAGAAGCTCACCCGATACGGGATCATTGCTATTCGACCTCGCGCTTTTCGGCCTGATGCTTTTCGTCCCAAAGCTTTTCAGCCTCGGGCTTTGACGCTTTTCGGCCTTGGGGATTTCGAGTTTTTTCAGGTTCTTTCATGGACATTCTCGAGTCTCGACATCCATTGAATTTCAAGCGAGCAGATGAATGAAATGGTTCGGGGTCACCCTTATAAAAAGTACCATGGTAAATCCAAAAATATCCTGGTATTACCAGGGTATTTTGGGATTTACCATGGTACTTTTTTATAAGGGCAATTCGGCCTTGAGTCGATTCGGCATGAGTCGGCTCGGCCGAGTCGATTCGGCCTAAGTTTAGTAGGCCGAATCGACTCACTTTTCAGGCCCAATCGACTCACTTTTTAGACAAAACTTATAAACTGTTTAAAAGTGTATTTTAAATGTATTTCTATAAAATAAGTAACAATTGATAAAAAAGGGAATTTCTTCACTTTTTTATTTGATACGAATAATAATATTTACCTTTTATGCCAAGAATAAAAAATCCACCAAATCCGAGGCCGGGTGAAAAAAATTAAAATCCGTTATGTGAGGAAAGAAAGAATTCACTGACACACAAGACAAAATAAACCAGAACTGATTGCTTTTCAAACTAAGTACATTCAGGTAGGTGTGTGTTATGACAGCAACAAACCAAGTTCATTCAGGTAGATACTCACTTTGAAGGCTGTTCCGAAGGACTGTTTTAATAACAACTAGACATATAAACCAATATGAAAATCGGTATGAAAGTTTGTCATTCGCCATGGGAATGTTGTTGTAATAACCGATATTCCCATCGGGTATAACAAACTTTCATTCCGAAATATCGAACCCTTATTCATAGCAGAAATCATAAGTCCCATATTCTCATAGTACTTCGGTTCCTAATCCGTGTACCCAATGAAAATTAGTTTCGATTTTAGTACATCTTCTTGTTTCCAATCGGTTATGAGAAAATGTATTAAAATCGAAACTAATAGATAATTACCAGGTCGGGATAGTAAGAAAATGAAAGTATGTTAATGGAAGTTTCCTAGAAATCTGTCAAGTTTCACAATATGGTCTAAAGTAAAATCCCATTCAACTTTCCTTGGGGCCGAATCGACTCAGACCGAATCGACTCGGGGTCGAATCGCCTCAAGGTCGAATCGACCCGTTCCCAATGAAATTGCCAAGAGTACACACATTGTCTGGAACGGTGCTACTAAATAACGAACACAAACGAAAACAAGTAAAAAATGGCAAAATATAGGCCAATAAAAGTTTTAAAGGGTAGAGGATGTGTGTACGGGTATATTTTACTCGATTGTGAAATTCTCTCCACTTTTGATGAGTTTTTTGGTCATTAAGAGGATTTAAAATGTGTTGCGTTGAGTTCTTCTGGGGGTGAACTACATGGGCTACACTTGAACTCTACTGCAGTCAATTCTTTCACCATTCGTCGGTATTGAGCCCGACTAATACCAGTGTTGCAAATTCTGTGTTGCCATTTACTGCAACCATCACAAATTATTGCTTCTTGACGAGGTCTGACAGTTTGCAAACACTCTACACAATTATTATCGTTATTCATCGTGGTGATGATGTCAAATGATGAATAATGAATGAATGATAGGTTTTAGCGCGCCGAAGGCGCGCAGGTACGATCTGGGATTTACAAATCCTTTGCGACCCGGTTAACCTTATTTTATTTCACTTGGAGCACACAGACCTCGCTTTCCTATTGCCTGAAATGGGGTCTGAGGGGGAATGCACGCGGTTAGAATTCCCGGCAGTTTACGTTGGAGTGATAGATTGTCAATACTCAATCCCTCAACGCCATTAAGACTATTAAGAGTGGGCTCTATTCGGTTCCAGCTCGGCGATGGTAGAGGTTTGAGTCCCACCATGGTGGCGAGCCAGAATATAATGTGCGATGGCAAATTTAAGGGAAGAAGAGAAAAGAAAACCAAACCAAAGCCGGTTTGGTAGCGGCCCCGGTATATGACCATAGCGGTTACAAAAAAGGAGTGGAGAAAGCTCCAACAGTTTAGTTTTAAAAAACCGGGAGTCATCCATCAAGCCTTCTAGATTTCCGAGGTCTAACTTCCTGACTACAGTGGATACAGCAATTATCGGCGTCCGGTCCGTCGTTTCACCCAATTACAATTACAATTACAATTACACCCAATTAACACCCAATTACACCCAATTAAACCCAATTAACACCCAATTAAACCTAATTAACACCCAATTAACACCCAATTAATACCCAATTAATAAAAAAAACGTCAAAAATGTTTTTTGGGGGGTGAATTCTAGGAATAAGACTATAGTGCGCCGATGGAACCTGTTACTTCGTCGGACAGTTTTGTTTTGAATACACAATATCTCAATATCTGCACTAGTCGAAACTTAGCCTCACAGGCCGTGATATAATGTTTTAGTTTAGTTTAAACAATATTTATTCATGAATTATAATATTACACATACAGGTAAATGATAATTGCACAATGTTCAATGCCGGGTTGGTGGGGCCACCGATGGCGATATTGGGCTTGAAGTTTGTAAACAGTGTTCTATGATGTATGGGGACTGTCGCTCGGTGAGATATGGAGAGGTATGTGCAAACTGCCAGGAAATCCTCCGCCTACTTGAGACAATTGTTAAGTTTGAGGGGGAGATTGCTGAGCTGAAGGGAAAACTTGGTAGGGCGGGGCTGTCTGGAGTTACGCCTGTGAAAGTAGCTTTCCGAGAAGGATGGAAGGTTGTCGGTGGTTCCAAGAGGAAACATGGGGGTAGAACCTTTGATGTGAATGAGGTAGGTGATGAGGTGGGGGCTGCTAGAAAAGTACGTAGGACAGATGAGGGGGGCCCAGGCCGGAGCAATGCTGTAAAGCGTTTGGCGTGGACTATCAAAAGTGGTAGGAAAGGGGGGCCAGAGAAGCAGGTAGATAGGGGTGTAAAGTCCAAAGGCAGTGGGGAGTGCAGCACCAGAAACAGATTTGATGTGCTCGATTCGGAAGAGACAGAGGGGAGATGGAGGTAGTTGCAACGGATAGTAGCTTGGGGTCTAGGCCAGGAAAAAGGAGGAGGGATACGGGAGAAGACCAGGGGAGTAGTCCATGTAGTTCAGGGCCTGGAAAGAGACGGAGGGACAAGGATAGGAGTAATCCTAGGTCAAAGATACCGATACCGATATTGATTCCGAGTGTGGCTGTTGGAGAGGAAGAGGACGCTGTAAACAATAGGAGACTAGAGGAGATAAATAGGGCGAGGGCCAAAAGTAAGTTGGTGGTTGCGGGAAGTAGCATAGTTCGGGGGATCGACAAGGTTGTCTGTGGTCCGGACAGTAAAAATAGAACAGTTCTGTGCTTTCCGGGGGCTAAAGTGGAGGACCTGAGGGATAGAGTGGACGGTATTGTAGCTGGGTCGGGGCCTGATCGGGTAGTGGTATTACATGTGGGGTCCAATAACATCAGGGAGAGGAAATCAGTTCGTTTGGTGGACACATACAAGGACCTAATTAGTAAGCTACTTAGCAGGAATGCTCGGACCATCGTTTCAGGGGTGCTCCCCGTTATGGGTGGTGGGAATGAGAGGAACTCGCGGATTATGGCACTAAACGAGGAGCTGGAAGAGCACTGCAAAGACTTGGGAATACATTTCATTGACCACTGGGATTCATTCTGGGGACAAGGAGAGTTGTATGGGCGAGACGGATTGCATTTAAGTAGGATGGGTACAGACCTGTTGGGCCAAAAAATTTTACAGGTGACTGGGCCTTTTTTTGGAGAAAAGGGGGGTAGGGGACCACAGCCGATAACCCAGAGGGGCACAAATGCTGGGAACATAGGAAGAACAACAAACATGCACAACACAGGGACATACCAGGGGTATAATAATGTGCCAGTGAGAACAAAAAAAACAAAGATTCATTAAGTTTGGGTACTGCAACATCCAGGGTCTGCACAAGAAAGTAAGCGAAATATCAACAATGATGGTCGAAGGAGACTTCGATATAATGGGTCTAAGTGAGACGTGGATACGACGGGATGAGCGGGTTGATCAGATGAAGGGTTGCGTGTGGATAGGAGCTGGGCGAACTGAGGGTCAGAAACGGGGTGGGGGTGTTGGCATCTACGCTAAAGAGGAATTACAGCCCTCATTGATTACAGATCTCACAGAAGCAAGGACTCAGATTCCAGTATCCAACGAAATAGTATGGGCAAAAATCAAGTTAGGAAGCAGGAATGTTGCCGTTGGTGTTGTATACTTAGCAGTGGAGGGAAGTAAGCCTGAGTGGAATGATTCAATATATACAACTCTTAGATCGAATATCACAGAGCTTGGAAGCAGAGGGTTCAGTATTGTCCTAATGGGGGACTTCAATGGGCACATCGGGGATAAGGAGGGGGCATACAGGGAGGTGATAGGAAAATTAACACGAATGGGAGGAAGATGTTGGACCTATCAAAAGAGCTTGGTTTAAAGATCCTGAACAGGGATGCGAAATGTAAGGGTAAATGGACCTGGGAGAGGAACGATAAGAAAACAATAATTGATTATATACTCACTGACATTAGCGTATGGAGGGAGGTTATAGATGTAGAAATAGATGACGAGGGAAAAAATGACTTGGGTAGTGATCACAACCTGATAACAGTTAAGATTATGGGCAAAAAGACGAATAGAGACAGAAATATCTTCAAGGAAGTTTGGGGACTAAAACAAGGAACCGACTGGAAGCAGTTTCGGGAAAAACTAAAACCAAATCTTGAATGTATACCTAGGGATGCAAATGTCCAGAGTATTTCAGATGGCATAGTAAATAGCCTAACAGAGGCAGGGAGGGATTGTATAGGAAGGGTGAGGGTCCCAACGAGAGAACTTGGATACAGGGTTAACGAGGGACTGAAAAAGGCTATAAAAGAAAGGAAGGTAAAATGCGCTGCTTACAGAAGAAGTAGGAAGCTTAAAGGGGTGGATAACAATGACACGAGACTAATGAAAGGAGAATATGAACTGGCACGGAGAAAGGTGAATGAGATAAAGAATAATAATAGGAAGGAGCACAATTGCAGTCTTGCTAGAACAATAAAGAAAACGGGGGGTTCGAGCTCAAACGTATTTTGGAACTGGATAAATAAACGGGGGAAAAGTAGTGTGCAGAGTATCAAAGTGGATGGGGAAAGTACAGAAGATAAAGGCCGTATCGCTTCAGAGTTAGTCAAGCACTGGGAAAAGATAAACGATAGGCGATGGGGCAGTGGGTCCCCACCAAAAAGAAATACACTGGTGGAGGAGAACCTATCCAATCGTGTATGTAGCGAAATAACGGCAGAAGAAGTGCGGAACGTGGCCTCGAAATTAAAAAATGGTAAAGCGGGAGGGACTGATGAAATTCCGAACGAATTCCTCAAAAATGGAGGGGAGGCACTTATTGAAGTCCTGACAAACCTTTTCAACCTGGCTCTGCGAAAGCAAGAGGTCCCCAGAGAGTGGAGGGAAAGTAAGGTGTCGCTCATACACAAAAAGGGGGATAAGGAAGTTCTAGATAACTATAGGGGGATATCAGTTAGTAGTAACATCGGAAAAGTATTCTGTAAGGTCATATACGGTAGACTAGAGGAAGTTATTGAAGAGAAAGGTTTTTTAGGAGAAATTCAAAATGGTTTCAGGAAAGGACGAAGAGTCACTGATCACCTATTTACACTCACCCAACTGATAGAATCAACAAAGGCTGAAAAGAAAAAGGTGTTTCTGGCATTTCTAGATGTGAAAAAAGCGTACGACCGAGTGTGGAGGGAAGGTATGTGGCGAAAGCTCGAGGGCATCGGACTGGGGGGTGACTTTGTGGGAATCATGAAAGCACTGTATACAGATGTGCAAAGCCAACTCAGTCTAGGGAGTGTCACTACAAAACGAGTCCCTATGGATATAGGCCTCAAGCAGGGGTGTATCTTTTCACCGATTTTGTTTGCATTGTATGTTAAAGATTTAGGGGACGAACTAATTCAGAGTGCGGAGGGGATAAATGTTGGAGACATAAAGATACCAGGCTTATTCTTTGCGGACGACATGGTGTTAATGTCTAGAACTGAACAGGGGCTAGAGAAACTGCTGGAAATTGTTGGTAGATATGGGAACACTTGGCGGCTCGAACTAAATGAAAATAAAAGCAAGGTAATACCCGTTGGACGCAAGGTAGATATGACGAAGAGATGGAGAGTGGGGGAGTTCTCAATCCCCGAAGGGGAAAGCAAACAAATCACTGTAGGAGAAACGGGAGAGTATGAGTATCTAGGGGTAAGCATAAATATAACGGGAAGAGGGGTGTACAGAAATTACTCAGCCAAACTGATTCTGAAGGGGAAAAGAATTCTGAACCAACTAAAACTTTTAGGGAAAAATAGTTTCAATAAGGTCTTTGTGGGGAAAACACTGTGGGAGAGGGTGGGTTTACCAAGTATAACGTATGGCACGGACGTGATTCCATTAAACCAAACCGTTATTAAGAAGTTGGAAAGTACTCAGAATGATGCCGGCAGATGGATAACAGGGTCGAGTAATGCTGCAGCTTTGGAAGCAGTAAGGGGGGAGCTTGGGTGGATGAAAATCAAGGACAGGGTAGATTTGGGAAAACTGTGTTACTTTAACTACTTGAGAAACCTGCCTGACAACCGGTGGTGCAAATTGATGCTCGATACCATTTGGAATTCTAATATAGAAACGGGGTGGTCAAAACATGTGAGGGAACTAATGGACAATTACTCTATAGAGGTCACAAACATAGAAGTAGGAATGAAAGAAGGCAAAAGGTTTGTCAAAGAGAGAGTCATGGAAGACTGCAATCGAAACTGGCGAGCAGGGGTTAGCGTGAAAAGATCACTACAGGGGTTACAATATAAAGAAAAGCCAGCTTTTGAGAAGTACCTAGATGGCACCTTTGGAGGGTCACTGCTGTTCAAACTGAGATCAAGATCACTGGAGCTTCGGGGAAAAATTGGGAGAGATGGGGAAAAGGGATGCCAAATGTGCCACTCTGGAGTAGTGGAGACCCTGGAACATTTTCTCTTGGAATGCCCACAGTATATACCTCATAGAATAACATTTACTGGAAGAATAATGCAGAAGTGGGGTGAAGAAACAAAGGATAGATGGCTGAAGGGGGACACGAGGGAGAGGGTAGGAATGCTTATTGAAGAAATTGAAAAAGAGGAAGTGAGGAACACTATTAAGCAGTTTATATCTGAATGCTGGGAGGAGAGGAGGGGAAGAGGGGGTGGGGTGCAGGGGGAATGATGGCCTTCTCTTATGAGGACCGCGACAAATCAGCGGCTGGCCAAAGAGTTATTATTGTTACAATGTTCATGGATACTTGTAATACAGGTGTATGCATAAAGGTACTTCAACATAGTTGATATACAAGTTGTATGGGTGGGATTCAGCAGTAAGCTATACGCTTATGTTAAGCTGTCTCCCAAGAAAATCTGAAAAAAATTGCAGGTAGTTGCTTGCACTATGTAAAATATTGTTTAAACATGAAATGGAGGTATACAAAAAGAGAGAAGAGAGAAAGAGGGGGGGGGGGGGGGGAGAGAGAGAGAGAGAGAGAGAGAGAGGGGATAGGGAGTTTTTCAACCAAACTGAGCTGAGCTCAACGCACACCCGACAAATGAGAGTTATTATACGCAACCTCAGAGAATGTGCTGCTAGCGGTGTCATTAAAGCGGACTCACCCGGGATCCACACCTGAGCCGCCATTAACGCGCGTGCATCTAACATTTACAAACTATCAATCAAATTTAATCTATTAAAAGCCACAAAAAATCTACATCTTGTTTACCCTAGACTACCTAGATCGATGCACGCGAGGAAACACAGCACAGGCGCGGAGCCCGAATTGCCCACGACGGCTCCGTCGTAGCCTGGCGTCCTGTGGCACTAACGCTCAGAATGCAAAATAAGGCTGCATTATTCACACTTCAGATGCATGTACTATCCACAATTTGAGAAACGTGCATAGCCGCGTCCACCGGCAGGACCGACAAGCCTCCCCCCCCCCCAACAACGAATGCGGGAGAGCAACACCTGTCACATCACAAATGCCACTCCCCCGCACCCACCGCCGAGAAGAGAGCAGCCCACCAGCCCCGACAACGGCCGCGGCCACACTCGACTCCCAAACCGTCGACACCAAAGACATATATTCCTTGCTGGAAAGTCATCACATCAGTCACAGATGTTTGAATAACGAATATGTGAAATGAAGGTGATAAATCATTCCCCAAAGAACTACAAATGGAAATGACTCACTGGAAGCGCCCACTCAGTGTGATATAATCCTGTACAATTCCGAATACAAGCGCATTTTTGGAGTTGTCCAACCATTCAGACCCAAACAGAAGCGTAGAGAGGTCAAATGTGAAAGGCAATGTATTGATAGTTGAGTCGCGTGCAGCGTCATGTATTGGACAATACAGGAGGAAATGTTCAGTTGTCTCTGGGTCACCACACTGGCACAGTGGGGATGACGATAGATGGTTGTCATAGAGGTGGGCATTGATACCGCTACAATGCAAGCGTAGCCTACAATGATAGATTTGTGCAACACGGGATTTAGCACCAGTGTAAAATATCGGTGGTCGTTGGTTTGCACTATTTAAGAACCTTCTAAAATTTCTGAGGGAGGAATTTTCTTTTACCGAGGTTGGTAATCTGTTCCACTGATTGGTAACATCCGATATAAATGAGGATTGGTATAAGTTAGTGTGACAGAAGGGAATACGGTGGTTAATTGCATATCGGAGATTGTGACTTTGATTGATGGATGCACTGATGGGGGGAACTTTGATAGAGATATATGGAGGTGTTAGCTCATGATACACCTTGAAGAACTGAGTAAGCTTGTGTTTACGGCGTCTTTCTTGTAGTGTATCCCACTGAACTTCAGTATAGAGGAGGCTTCTACTGGCGCTCACAGTGGCACCAGTAACTATTCTTGCTGCCGCTATCTGTATTTTCTCCAAGTCAGCTGCTTGCATTGCTGAGCAGTTGTCCCAGACACAGTCAGCATATTCTAATAGAGGTCTAATGAAAGCAAAATATATTCGTTCGAGGACTTTTTGTTCAAGAGTAAACTTGTGAGCTCTAAGCATATCGGTACGTGACCAAGCTTTAGAGCAAACGTGGTCAATATGGTCATTCCACGTACAATTTTTGTTCAATATTACACCTAAGTGCTTATGACTGGTAACCTCAGTAATTCCTGTTCCACTTAGATATTAGGGTGGATGTCCAGGAACATTAATTTTACGGGATATTAGCATAGTTTCTGTTTTTGAGCATTGAACTCAACCAGCCATGTTTTGGCCCAATCTTCGATTGTTGCCAAATTACGATTGATTAAGACTGCAGCTTGATCAGGATTCTCTACTATGAGATATAAAGATGTATCATCTGCAAATAGACGAATGCTGCTCAGTAAATTTTCCGTAATGTCGTTAATGTACATCAGGAATAAGAGTGGGCCCAGAATGGAACCTTGTGGAACACCAGACGTTACTTGTCTCCAGGAGGACACCTCAGAGGCTACCACAACCCGCTGATACCGATCGAAGAGGTAAGATTTAAAAAAACAAAGTAGATCGCCAGATATCCCTATTTTCTCAAGCTTGTGAATAAGACCAACATGCCATACCTTATCAAACGCTTTACTGACATCACAAAAAACAACTCTAACTTCTTTACCGTCGTCAAGGGCATGACAAAATTCATCATAAAGATCTGTCAGTTGTAATACCGTTGAGTCACCTGGGGTAAACCCTGACTGGAACTGGCTCAGTATATTGTTATCACATAGGAAATGCCATAATCTTTTAAACACATACTTTTCAAGTAACTTGCCAGTACAGCTAATTAGTGATATCGGGCGATAATTGGTAACAGCATTAGAAGGTTTCTTTTTTAACACCCGCACCACATTGGCTTTTTCCATAATTGTGGAAAATAACAGTTTTTTAAAAGGATATTAAATAATGTCGTAAGTGGTACACATAATGAACTTCTGCATTCCTTCAGGAGCCGTGGACTTATGAGGTCAGGGCCGGACGCCTTCGATATCCTAATACTCTTGATTGCTTCATACACTTCAGTGCTTACTAACATTATTTTATCAAATGAATGCAGGGCTGGTTCAGATGAGTCGGGTAAAGTTGCATTTGTGTCATCCAATGTTGAAATGGAACAGAAGTATAAAATGTTTTAGTTTGGTAGGCAAACATCCTCCCATGTGCCAAACCGAAACATTATATTACCGACTGTAAGGCCAGGTTTGGACGAAATATAGCCTATACAAGATGGGCACTCCCACTAATTTCAATAAGGACCCGAGAGCTGATAGAGAGGCCATAATATAATGTTTTGGTTTGGTTGGCCAACATCCTACCTACGAAACCACAAAATTATATTACGACCAGTGAGGCCTAGTGTGGTCTAAATATAGGCCTACACAAGATGGATGAGAACCGATCTATTGTTTCTATATGTGTTTGTGTACAGATTTGTGTTTTGTTACAAACATGTGCTTCTGTAAATAATGTTGCTTTTCTGTACAATAAGCCCCTGCTGTATGTGCTCAAATCGTTATTTGTTAAGGTTTTACATTTTATGAAATAAATTAATAACAGAAATGGTTGTTCTTGTTTCTCCAATACACTGATACGATGTCTTCCTAAAGGCACTATCTCTGCCTAGGCCACGTAGTAATGTGTCATGTTACGGAGTCAATTCTACTGCAGAGGCGGCGAAATGTGTCAAAAATAGTGTGGGGGTGGGGGAGGGTAGTGAGGGGGTGGGGGTGGGGAGTGAGCTATCAATATTTCCATGGAGGTCCCGAAAGTTGAGAGAAAGTGTGGTTATGGGTGGCACCATTTTGATTTCATATAAACTGGTCCAAACTTGACATCACAGGCCGTAATATAATATTTATCCTGTGGACGTAAACTTATATTTGACTACGCCACGGCCCAGGAGGTTTGGACTATATATACACAACATTTGCAGAAACCATTTCACATTAGTGGGGGTGGGGGGGGGGGGGGTTCTCCTAAACTAACTGAACGATATCTGCCTGTTCCGACTTAGTTAGTACTAATGGGTCAAGTTCGACTGGCGCGCTGTAGTCTTGCTTCGAGAATTTGTCACAAGAAACAATAACTTCGCAATTCAGTGGACGTATATATTAATTGGGTGTTAACTGGGTTTAATTGGATGTTAATTGGGTGTTGATTGGGTTTAATTGGGTGTAATTGGGTGTTAATTGGGTGTAATTGGGTGAAGCGACGGACCCTCGGCGTCAACTTCCATTATTAGTACATTTACTGATATGGGTATCGACAGAACGTCCATCTTTATATACAGTCATCCAGATATAAGTTTGGGGTTTGTTTATTTTCCGCGGACCATTTGATCATTCTCACAGTCATTTTATCAACTGACACAAAGAGAGAGAAAAGATTGTTAATTTGTTATTAATTTCCGAGAGTGCCAATCAGCATTATTGCTGGATTAAAAATATGAGTAGATTGTTGTCGAAGCAGATTACTAAACATAATGGCGAGAGATTTTTCTGTCTCAACTGCATGAATTCATTCCCTCGTCAAGAATCGTTGACGTGTCATCTGGAAAATTGCAATGAAAAGTCAAGCGTTGCCAACGAAATGCCTAAACCTAATACTTACTTGAACTTTTGCAACTACAAAAGAAGATTAGAACCTCCATTTGTTTAATTGGGTGTAATTCATTCCCTCGTCAAGAATCGTTGACGTGTCATCGGGAAAATTGCAATGAAAAGTCAAGCGTTGCCACGAAATGCCTAAACCTAATACTTACTTGAACTTTTGCAACTACAAAAGAAGATTAGAACCTCCATTTGTTTAATTGGGTGTAATTGGGTGTTAATTGGGTGTAATTGGGTGAAACGACGGACCCTCGGCGTCATCTTCTATTATTAGTACATTTACTGATATGGGTATCGACAGAACGTCCAACTTTATATACAGTCATCCAGATATAAGCTTGGGGTTTGTTTATTTTCCGCGGACCATTTGATCATTCTCACAGTCATTTTATCAACTGATTAGTAATCATTTGACTATTCTTTAATAAACCAATCTGTTTGATCATTCTTTTTATGGTTGTTTTGTTGTTTTAACAACATTTGCAACATTACTCATGAATCCAATTTCCATAAGTGTTTATCTAAACTCTCAAAACAAATTAATAAAACAAAGAAAAGTTTTGTTCATCATTACAATTGAGTATTATTATTATGAAAAAACGAGACATAGAAATTTAGAACAAACATAACAAAATAATTAGCTTTTATCACATTACAATTGAGTATTATTATTATGAAAAAACGAGACATAGAAATTTAGAACAAACGTAACAAAATAATGAGCTTTTATCACATTACAATTGAGTATTATTATTATGAAAACAATAATGAGACATAGAAATTTAGAACAAACATCTTTCGGATTTTTGGTCCGAAGTCACCAGAATGGGCCGAAGTCACTCTGGTCCGAAGTTACCAAGGTCCGAAAGTCACCTGATCCCCTTTGATGTGTGCTCTATAAAATATAACCAATTTGAAACATCTACATTCATTACTGAATAAAGTGAAATGCAAAGCTGATAGATCTTATTTTAATGCATGTATATACAAATCTAGAGCGAGTGTGTGTTTCTCGATGCATGTGATTCTATTCAGCTCTGATTGGAATGAATTTAGAAAGCGAGGTAGTACTGGTTTTCTAATGTATAAAATTATTTATTTTTTTGCTTTTTACTGATGGGACTCAGTCGTCAAATGTTTTTTTTTTTAGGTGAAGGTATAAACTATTAGTTCAGATGCGATGTACCTAATCGTCTTAATTTATTTTTTTGTGTTAAATGTTTTTTGTGTTAAAAAAACTGAATTTCATTTAAAAAAAAATTGGTGTTTTTCATTAAAAAAATATACATATATTAAAATAAGAAGTTTAAAAATTCACAAAAGGCTTTTTTTAAAAAACTTAAAATAATATATATATTAAATAAGAAGTTTAAACATAAAAAAAATGCCAAAAACAACAATGTCTGACGTGGAAAAGTTATATTCGTCTACCGTAGCCGAGTTGAAATAATACTGTCGAAATCTAGGAATGAAAAAAAATTACAGCTGTTACAGAACCAAAGGACAATTGATTGAAGTCATGCGTGAGGAGACCTATGATCTACCACTGGTGACATTACAAGCCAAAATATGTCAGTCATTGAATTTAAAAGGTGTTAAACACATGAAAAAGAGGAATGCATCGATCGTTTACTCGATGGAAAGGGAGTGGACGAAAGATATACGACAGCAACAAAAACTCGAATCGCGAAAAAAATGAGAACGCAGCAGCGACGAAACACCGTCAGCAAATGACTGTGGAAACTGAGAAGAAGACTGTTAAATGAAAAGTGGACCGACAGGTTTCGAAAGAGAACAAAAATAAAATGAAAAGTGATGCAGTTTGAGAAGATGATTCATTAGGAAAAAACGATGGATGAAGTCTTGAGAGCGCTGAAAGAAAACAAGGGATTCGATGCGATAGGGGGAACCTTAATCAAAGCATTAGAGAAATTATTGATTCCAAAAGAATGAGATGTCGTCATTAAAAGGATATTTTAAAACTTTTGATGCGATTCCCGATCTCGCAAATCTCGATCCTGAATCGTTCATGGAACGGGCGAAGGGTGGAGTGTTGGATGTATTTTGAGAAGATCTAGATAAGGGTCTAAAAATAAAAATGATTTTGCACAGTCTCTTGAAAAGGGTAAAAACGAACTCGGGTGAGAGCGTGGTGGAAGATGCCTATTTCCAATCTAAAAACGAGACTGTGTTTAGAGACAACAAATTATCCGATGTTTACGGAGTGATGAAAGACAAGATGTTGGAATCTAAACTCATCTCAAGAGAAGTGGTTGGCCATTCGAGAAGGTATTGAATCTCCAGATTCAGTGGACAGACATGATCCTTTGAGAACATCTTCCTATATAAAATTGCCTTATTTCGTATATAATAAACAAGCCGTGATTAATGTGAAAAATAAAGATGATAGCGAGTGTTTCAAATGGATGATCACATAAGCCTTATATCCTGTAGAAAAGTACGTGGAGACTTGTAAAAATCTCGATTGGATGGGAGTGCCTTTTCCGATGCGGTTGGAAGATATCAAGCATTTCAAAAGGCTAAATCCCACCATGGCAATGAACATCTTGGGGATACGACAATGAAAAGCGAATAGTCTATCCTCTCAGACTGACTTCACACAAAGAGAGAGAAAAGATTGTTAATTTGTTATTAATTTCCGAGAGTGCCAATCAGCATTATTGCTGGATTAAAAATATGAGTAGATTGTTGTCGAAGCAGATTACTAAACATAATGGCGAGAGATTTTTCTGTCTCAACTGCATGAATTCATTCCCTCGTCAAGAATCGTTGACGTGTCATCAGGAAAATTGCAATGAAAAGTCAAGCGTTGCCAACGAAATGCCTAAACCTAATACTTACTTGAACTTTTGCAACAACAAAAGAACATTAGAACCTCCATTTGTCATCTATGCCGATTTCGAATGTTTCACCATGAAAATGAATTCTTTCTTTGACCGACGAGCATAGGAGTTACGCCAAAAAACATCAGAAGCACGTACCTTCAGGCTTTTGTTATTACGTGAAATGTTCTTTCGATGATCGAGAATCGTCAGGTCCATTCATCTACACTAAATGTTCAGATGATGAGGACATGGCTAAAAAATTCATGGAAGAGTTAGAATCGAAAATTCAAGAATTATACAACAAATTTAAAAAAATCCAAAGACATGATCATCACGCCAGAGCAACAGCGAGAATACAATGAAACCACTGAATGTCACATCTGTAGACAACCATTCGATAATGAGTCTGACAGTAATAAAAAAAAGTTAGAGATCACGATCACTACACGGGTCTGTTTCGTGGCATTGCTCACAACAAATGTAATTTACGATTTTGAGATGCTCAATTCTATCCGGTGATATTTCACATTGTCCCTGTATCTGTATGCATCACGTCTTCTAATTGGTCAACATGACCGAAACAAATAGCCATGGTATCGGCTATCTTCAAACATGCAGGTGATAAGAGCACACGCTGTTGTTCCCCATTTATCACTTGAGAAAGATCCAGGTGTTAAAAATAAACTTTGACCCCAACTGGGTCACATCGATTGCAGAAACTCCTATTAGAACTGTTAAGTTATATCCAACTTATTGTTGTATTGTAATGAATATTAATACAAATTAAAAAAACATTGTTGCAGCCCTATGAGCAGAAGCACTTGTTGGTTGTCATATTCGATAAGAACTGAACAGACTGAATCGGGTTCGCAAATATACTTTTGCACCTTGCGGGGTGTGAACATCAAGGGGACCAACTCATATGTTTATCTTTGATATCGCTTGAGCAGATTACAAAATGTTAATCCCTCGCTTCGCTTGTCACTCCGATGGAGACATTGTTTGCAAACGGATTGAACTCACGCCTAAATCCACTGTCAAATCAAATAATACTACTGCACGACTTTTTAGAGAGTATTTGTGAGAGAAAGACTTTGACACTGAATTTGAATTGGTTTTAAAACTTCACCAAAGTGAAAAACTTCTCCATGTGTGACCTGGTCTCTAAACAGCGATTTAGAAATAGACTTGGTCTATTTATAGTTTTGCTGTGACGTTTGTTTTGCTGTTTGGTTCAAAACCTGAGGCTCAGTGTGGGGTTTAAACTTCATCGCCTGAGTCTTAATGTGGGATCATATTTTACATCTCGGTATTATTTCTGTGTTAGAAGGTGGGACAAAATCATTATCTCAGGCAACATCCAGGGTACATGGAGAGTTAATACCTGGATGTCTCCTTTTCAGCCATTCGGCTTGTGCCTCATGAGTGAAAACCGACATCCAGGTATTAAATCTCCATGTACCCTGGCTTTTGCCCGAGATAACTTATAATCTCTCAGGCTATGATAGTCACCTGTTCATGAAAAATATGGATGCCAGCAAGGGGGATTTGAGCTGCATCGCACAAAGCGACGGAAAACACATTACCTTCACTAAATGGAAGGTTGTTGATAAAAAGATAGTCGACGATGGATCAATTCCCATCCATAGAAAGATACATTTCATCAACAGTTATAAATTCATGTTGGCTAGTCTGGAAAAAATTGTCGACAGTTTGAATAGGGAAAGATTTAAAATTTTGAGCAAATATTTTGATCATCAATGACAATTGATGGACATCATGTTGAGGAAAGGCGTCTACACTTACGATTAGTGAGTGATCTCGAGAAATTCGATGACGTCGCTCTACCTCTTGAAGAAGATTTTTATTCAAAATTATACCAGTCCAACAAATCTGATGATGATTACGAACACTCGCAAAAAGTGTGGAGATTATTCGACATGAAATCCATGAGAGATTATCATGACCTCTATTTGAAAACCGACAGTCTTTTCATGGCTGATGTGTTTGAAAATTTTTGACGAGCGTGTCGTTGATATTATGAACTAGATCCGGCTTGGCATTTAACAGCACCCAGACTTGCCTGGGATGCTCTTTTGAAGATGACCGAAGTTCGATTGAAATTATTAACGGATGTCGATATGTTGCTCATGTTTGAAAAGGCCGTGACTGGTTGCGTCTATGATTTCCACCAGATATGCTAAAGCTAATAATTCTCAAATGGGAAAAGATTTCGATTTGGAAAAACTGAGTAAAATACACACTTTCGCACTTGAACATTATTCCGCGACAATTGAACAACAAAATCGAGAAGATGAATATAGTATGACTGAAGACATCAAAATGTTGTAAGTTAAAAAAACTTGTGAATTATAAATTACAAAAAACAATAAAAAAAATAATAAATAAAAAAAATCATATCTATGAATAAGAAAATAAAACACATATCCGTAGAAGGTGTTGTCTTATCCAACAAACCCCTATCCAACATTGATTTGTCGAAAGTGGCAAAAGATTTAAAAATCAAACATTTTCGTGGTGTGTTTTCTAGAGATGCCTTACCGAGAACAAAAGACAATGATTCAGAATGTGGAATTTTAAATCTGGATGATATCGGAGGTGAGGGCACGCATTGGGTCGAGTGTTTTTCGAACCAGAATAAAAATTATTATTTCGATAGCTATGGAATCTCATCGTCGATAGAAATAAGAAAACTATTTAACACCAGTTATTTGCAATACCGAACGAGTGCGAGTGCCGGATCGAGTATTTTGTGGTCACAGGTGTCTCTACATTATCAAGAAATGGTCAGAAGGAGATCACTTTCAGGATATTCTCAACGATTTAAATTAAAGGAGGAGAAAGATAAAAAAAAAATGATATATATATATGAAAAAGGAATATAAAAAAAATAAAGTTACAATTGAAATAAAAACAAAAAAATCTTAAATAATAACAAAATAAAACAAAACAAACCTGACAGTTGATAAATTTGGTTGCGCTGATGATAATGAAGGTCCCTCTAGAAAGAAAAGAAAAATGGTTGACGTTGTTGGTGGCGGTGGTGACATTGACAACTTGGATGAACAATACATCCGGAGATATGAAACTCAAGAAGAACCTTTAAACTTAAACAATAAGAAAACTACTATCTTCCTGAACCGATCGATCTGTCAGATGCCACGACTAAAAATACGTCGATGGAGGAGACGAAAATTTCCAGCAGAAGATGAGAGATAATTACGTGAATAAAGACATGACAGATGATCTCGACTTGAAATCTAAACAAGTTATGAATGTAGCCAATCCTAGAGATTTGACTGATGATGTCACCACTAAAAGATATGCGGACAACGCTCATGCAACATTCAGTAAACATCTGAGAGATCGCTACATCTTAAAGTGATGCTGTGTGAATTGAATGTGAATTCTAACAAGATAATTAACGTGCCTGTTCCCACAAATCCTAACAGTGCAGCGACCAAACAATACATAGACGTGGAACTGAGAAAGAATAACGTTGACGAGGTAGAAATGAAATCGGATCTGGATGCAGGATTCAACAAGGTATTGAATCTGTCCCAGATCAATGATGCGGACAAAGACTCAACGGCAGTCAACAAAGGCTATGTGGATTCTGCCCTACAGAATTGTCAATCCTATCTGAAATCTCAAGTCGACGAATTGTATCTGAACAAAAAATCCGAAGGAACCATGGAGTCCGGAATCGACATGGCTGGTTACAATCTATTCAGTCTCGATGACAAACCGGAATTCGCTTCCAGCATGGTCAGCAGACAGTACTTGGACGAAAATACGGTCTGGAGAAAGGGTGATATCATGGAAGGCAAACTGGACAATCAAAGTGATTGCTGGATGATGGAATACTAGCCGTGTCACATTGTCTCATTCTAAATCCCACCGGTAATTTACTCTTTGATTCTATGATCTTGTAGATACGTACTTTCTCTGCAACTGAAGGCAGCACGTGCAGAACAAACCAAGATATCTTGTTCAGATGTATCTTACACGCATCGGTCACGGTGGGTCTCATGATTGCTTCATCATTTCCTTTTCAAATCAACATCAGATTGTGTTTGAATCTGTAGAGAATCTTATTGTAATCTTCTGGGAATTCGAGTTTCAGAGGTATCCTGAATGAAAACGTTCCTCTGGGTCTCGAGGTCTTGACGATATAGTCGAATCTGATGGCAGCACTGGCATTAGCTGCACTCATGTCTGTGACGGCATCTTTCATCCACAATTGATTGACTTCTTTTAGATTTCGAAAAATCATCCGGATACGTCAATAATCCGAAGATAGTGCTGGCCTGTCCGGGATGAAACACAGATTCTATCTCTTGTCCTGAGAGCATGTACTTTATATTACGGAACAGATGCATCATGCCATTATTGGCTAGAGTGACTACGACGTCATCGGTGTAATCACATCCGTCTTCCTTGGTGAGATGTTCACTATGTATCACTATGTAACTTTCACTGGGGTGGACGAACAGATCTTGAGTCTCAACGTTGATTCTTATGTCACCGGCATTGTTCAGGCTAGTTCCAGTCACAGGTTCGTACTCATGGACTTCGTATTCTTGAATGCTTTCATCTCTCAATAGACCTTCTGTTATATCTAATATATTCATCATGTTTGTTTTTGTGTTAATTCATTTGCTTTTTTTTATTTTAAATTGTTTCTTTTTAAATTGGCTAGTGGAACTGGTCGAAGAATACAACAACACACGACATGGTTGTGTGTTGTTGTATTCTTCGACCAGTTCCTCTAGAACATCGATATATTTCTTGGTCTTATTGGCCATGAAATACTTGTACATTTTTTCCTTCATGGTTCTATTCCATTGTTCGATCACGTTAGCTTTCCCTTTGTTTTTGATGCATGAACATGACTGTTGTAAAATTCCTTCCCCTTGTCCACCCACAATTTATCGGTTTTTTGAAAAGACGATGCAAATATGCTCTTCAGAGCCTCGGCCATGCAAGCTTCCGATTTATTCTGTATAGGTCTCATCCATCCATATTTCGAAAACACGTCGATGACCATTAGTATGTATTTAACACCCTCATTCCATCTTGAAACTGATTTCATGTTGACCAGATCTGATCCAGACCCTTCATGAACACCCTTCTCTTTTGAAATTTACGCATGACAGGCTTGTTTAGTTCGTTCGCCAATGCATTCATTAATAATTTTTTCTGGACACTTTTTTTTCATAACCCTATCCGAATTGACATTTGGTACCAATCACTTTACCAACCAGTCTCTCTCCCCTAGTTTGATTCAGTATATTTTTCATTTGTGTCGACATGTTTTTATCGCAAATTTGATTACCAGTCTTGACGTCGGGATGTTTAGCATAGCACAGATCATGAGCATAAGTGGATGAATCCACCCTATTAATGGATTTGCTCCAAGATTTAGGAGTCAGATCTTGATTCAATCTCTTATTTAATTTTGTGCCCGGTCCCGTGAATTGATGTCCTGACAGATGCATTTCGATGGGTAGATTATTAATCAATTCATTCATCAGGCCGACACCATGTTTGACGAATTGCGTCTTGGTCAAACCACACATTTTACACGTTCCGTGAAGCATGGGTCTGTTATTTTTTGTCAGTACTTTTTTAATGTTCACTGTATCGGTAATTCTCTTGCATTTGATGCAATACATTTGTTTGGGTTTTTTTTGTATATATTTCATTATTTATTTTTCGTATTTTTTTAATTTATATATATATATAATTAAATTTTTTTTATTTTCATTTTATATATATATTTTTTCAATCAATTGCTTCCGGAATCTTTTTGGGATCCAGCAATTTATGAAACGATCATCTTGCTTCTTCCCTACCTTTTTTCATGAGAGAATCCTTGATTTGTTCCCTGATGATCTGACGACTCTTGACTCTTATATTCGCTTTCATGACTTCGTATTTTGGTTTTTCGTTCAATATGTCGAGGAATTCACAGCCTGAAATCGTACCATCTTTTGATGCTGGGGAGATCTTATCTGACACAGTGTCAATCTTTGCATTGGCTAAATGCTGGTGTTTTCGTGCTTCGTGACCTTTACTGATAATTTCTAAGCAATTAAAGTTCCGATCGTACTCACTAATTTGACAGCCAAAGCCAATCATTCTATGGCTAACACAACCAGAAAAGCAATGACGGTGGCTGATAATAGACTGATTCCGGAAACATTCAAACCCCTAGAGGCTGTGATGAGAGTCAAATCCACACCATTCACAAATTTCTCTAATCTCGAATATTTCTTATTGAGCGAACAATGAGAATCTCTCTCTTGCATCAGATATGATTGAATTCTATTGATTTGTTCAATTCGATACCTCTGCACCACTTCATCACTTTCTGCTTGTTTTAGCAGTGTGGTGATAGATAAGGTGCCGTGGGCTCAATATTCAACTTCTCTAACAATGGATAGATTTTTTAACTTCGAAGTTTCATTTTCTTATTCTATATATTTTTTATATCTATTATTTTTTTTGTATTTGTTTTTATTTTCATCCCTTATTATTTAACAAAAAAAAATGTTAGTGGTCACATCCTTTTCAACCAAAATTCCAAAACACGTCCCCTGTCTTCGGTGGTGAGACCTTGATGTGCTTACTTCAACTCTTTCGAATTAGTGGGTTCAGGTTTTTTGATGCAAATTGCTTCCAACATTCGATCACGTCATCACGTCAGACGTATTCCAATGCAGGCATGAAATACGTGGTGACGAGGTCTTCCCCTTCCATTGTAAAACACGAATGATTAATGTGGTTAAAATTTCTCTCCTCCCGACAGCCAAGGCATCTTTCATGCAAGATGTGAGGAAGTGTTGTTCATTCGCGCAGATCGCATAAGCTCTACACAGCGCCCTTCAAAGAAACCAAGCTCTCGATTCCATGTAATCATTCGTTTTACTCATAATTATTATTACATATATATAAAAACAAAAAAAATTTCTATTCTTATTTTTTTTCTATTATTTGTTTTCATATTATTTTTTTCTTTTTTTTTCTTTTTATATATTACGTTTTTTTGTAACGACACATTCTATTCTTCACATCATCAACTGAATGAATGAATACTTCTCGTCTATTATGATCGTGCGTATTGTTATAGGAAAGAGCTGACATTTTTTTCGAAAGAAGGATTTTACGCTTTTCGTATTTCGATAAAACCATAATTTTTTTATCATCATCATCATCATTAGAATGATATGGGAAATAATTAATAATGATTTTTAACATTTCAACAAATTCGATCCATGATCTATTTGACGCGAATGAGTGTAATCTGCGAATAAGTTCAACACATGAATGGATTTTTCAATATTTTCGTCACCACCACCACCACGATCGAATAGCTTAACTACGTTTTTCATGCAATAAATACTGTAATGGTATTTCACGTAATTGTAACATTCTACAAGTTCACTTCATGTTTTAAAGGATCTAGGATATCTATAATCATGTGGTAATCTTGGTAAGACACATTTTTTTTATTCGAACACTTCATCGCTTCGATATTTTCGAAAATAGCTTCGATTTAGGAATATGAATAACAATATTATCGAAAACAATGTTCCATACATGTTTAAACCCGCATCGAGTATGATTTGTTTCAATTGAATTCTTTCTTATGCATACTCATTTAAATGTTTGGAAAAAGCTAAAAGCTTTTCCTAATATGAACGTTTTGTTAACACGTCTGTTGGAAGATGTTTTCTCTTCTTTTGCTTCATTTTTTATTTTATTGTTTTTCTTTTTTAATTGTTATTTTTTTATAATAAATTACCCAAAAGGGGAGTAGTCCAGGTAGCTCAGGGCCTGGAAAGAGCCGGAGGGACAAGGATAGGAGTAATCCTAGGTCAAAGATACCGATACCGATATTGATTCCGAGTGGGGCTGTTGGAGAGGAAGAGGACGCTGTAAACAATAGGAGACTAGAGGAGATAAATAGGGCGAGGTCCAAAAGTAAGTTGGTGGTTGCGGGAAGTAGCATAGTTCGGGGGATCGACAAGGTTGTCTGTGGTCCGGACAGTAAAAATAGAACAGTTCTGTGCTTTCCGGGGGCTAAAGTGGAGGACCTGAGGGATAGAGTGGACGGTATTGTAGCTGGGTCGGGGCCTGATCCGGTAGTGGTATTACATGTGGGGTCCAATAACATCAGAGGAAATCAGTTCGTTTGGTGGACACATACAAGGACCTAATTAGTAAGCTACTTAGCAGGAATGCTCGGATCATCGTTTCAGGGGTGCTCCCCGTTATGGGTGGTGGGAATGAGAGGAACTCGCGGATTATGGCACTAAACGAGGAGCTGGGAGAGCACTGCAAAGACTTGGGAGTACATTTCATTGACCACTGGGATTCATTCTGGGGACAAGGAGAGTTGTATGGGCGAGACGGATTGCATTTAAGTAGGATGGGTACAGACCTGTTGGGCCAAAAAATCTTACAGGTGTCTGGGCCTTTTTTGGAGAAAAGGGGGGTAGGGGACCACAGCCGGTAACCCAGAGTGGCACAAATGCTGGGAACATAGGAAGAACAACAAACATGCACAATACAGGGACATACCAGGGTTATAATAATGTGCCAGTGATGACAAAAAAACAAAGATTCATTAAGTTTGGGTACTGCAACATCCAGGGTCTGCACAAGAAAGTAAGCGAAATATCAACAATGATGGACGAAGGAGACTTCGATATAATGGGTCTAAGTGAGACGTGGATACGACGGGATGAGCGGGTTGATCAGATGAAGGGTTGCGTGTGGATAGGAGCTGGGCGAACTGAGGGTCAGAAACGGGGTGGGGGTGTTGGCATCTACGCTAAAGAGGAATTACAGCCCTCATTGATTACAGATCTCACAGAAGCAAGGACTCAGATTCCAGTATCCAACGAAATAGTCTGGGCAAAAATCAAGTTAGGAAGCAGGAGTGTTGCCGTTGGTGTTGTATACTTAGCAGTGGAGGGAAGTAAGCCCGAGTGGAATGATTCAATATATACAACTCTTAGATCGAATATCACAGAGCTTGAGAGCAGAGGGTTCAGTATTGTCCTAATGGGGGACTTCAATGGGCACATCGGGGATAAGGAGGAGGGCATACAGGGAGGTGATAGGAAAATTAACACGAATGGGAGGAAGATGTTGGACCTATCAAAAGAGCTTGGTTTAAAGATCCTGAACAGGGATGCGAAATGTAAGGGTAAATGGACCTGGGAGAGGAACGATAAGAAAACAATAATTGATTATATACTCACTGACATTAGCGTATGGAGGGAGGTTATAGATGTAGAAATAGATGACGAGGGAAAAAATGACTTGGGTAGTGATCACAACCTGATAACAGTTAAGATTATGGGCAAAAAGACGAATAGAGACAGAAATACCTTCAAGGAAGTTTGGGGACTAAAACAAGGAGCCGACTGGAAGCAGTTTCGGGAAAAACTAAAACCAAATCTTGAATGTATACCTAGGGATGCAAATGTCCAGAGTATTTCAAATGGCATAGTAAATAGCCTAACAGAGGCAGGGAAGGAGTGTACAGGAAGGGTGAGGGTCCCAACGAGAGAGCTTGGATACAGGGTTAACGAGGGACTGAAAAAGGCTATAAAAGAAAGGAAGGTAAAATGCGCTGCTTACAGAAGAAGTAGGAAGCTTAAAGGGGTGGATAACAATGACACGAGACTAATGAAAGGAGAATATGAACTGGCACGGAAAAAGGTGAATGAGATAAAGGATAATAATAGGAAGGAGCGCAATTGCAGTCTTGCCAGAACAATAAAGAAAACGGGGGGTTCGAGCTCAAACGTATTTTGGAACTGGGTAAATAAACGGGGGAAAAGTAGTGTGCAGAGTATCAAAGTTGATGGGGAAAGTACAGAAGATAAAGGCCGTATCGCTTCAGAGTTAGTCACTGGGAAAAGATAAACGATAGGCGATGGGGCAGTGGGTCCCCACCAAAAAGAAATACACTGGTGGAGGAGAACCTATCCAATCGTGTATGTAGCGAAATAACGGTAGAAGAAGTGCGGAACGTGGTCTCGAAATTAAAAAATGGTAAAGCGGGAGGGACTGATGAAATTCCGAACGAATTCCTCAAAAATGGAGGGGAGGCACTTATTGAAGTCCTGACAAACCTTTTCAACCTGGCTCTGCGAAAGCAAGAGGTCCCCAGAGAGTGGAGGGAAAGTAAGGTGTCGTTCATACACAAAAAGGGGGATAAGGAAGTTCTAGATAACTATAGGGGGATATCAGTTAGTAGTAACATCGGAAAAGTATTCTGTAAGGTCATATACGGTAGACTAGAGGAAGTTATAGAAGAGAAAGGTTTTTTAGGAGAAATTCAAAATGGTTTCAGGAAAGGACGAAGAGTCACTGATCACCTATTTACACTCACCAACTGATAGAATCAACAAAGGCTGAAAAGAAAAAGATGTTTCTGGCATTTCTAGATGTGAAAAAAGCGTACGACCGAGTGTGGAGGGAAGGTATGTGGCGAAAGCTCGAGGGCATCGGACTGGGGGGTGACTTTGTGGGAATCATGAAGCACTGTATACAGATGTGCAAAGCCAACTCAGTCTAGGGAGTATCACTACAAAACGAGTCCCTATGGATATAGGCCTCAAGCAGGGGTGTATCTTTTCACCGATTTTGTTTGCATTGTATGTTAAAGATTTAGGGGACGAACTAATTCAGAGTGCGGAGGGGGTAAATGTTGGAGACATAAAGATACCAGGCTTATTCTTTGCGGACGACATAGTGTTAATGTCTAGAACTGAACAGGGGCTAGAGAAACTGCTGGAAATTGTTGGTAGATATGGGAACACTTGGCGGCTCGAACTAAATGAAAATAAAAGCAAGGTAATATCCGTTGGACGCAAGGTAGATATGACGAAGAGATGGAGAGTGGGGGAGTTCTCAATCCCCGAAGGGGAAAGCAAACAAATCACTGTAGGAGAAACGGGAGAGTATGAGTATCTAGGGGTAAGCATAAATATAACGGGAAGAGGGGTGTACAGAAATTACTCAGCCAAACTGATTCTGAAGGGGAAAAGAATTCTGAACCAACTAAAACTTTTAGGGAAAAATAGTTTCAACAAGGTCTTTGTGGGGAAAACACTGTGGGAGAGGGTGGGTTTACCAAGTATAACGTATGGCACGGACGTGATTCCATTAAACCAAACCGTTACTAAGAAGTTGGAAAATACTCAAAATGATGCCGGCAGATGGATAACAGGGTCGAGTAATGCTGCAGCTTTGGAAGCAGTAAGGGGGGAGCTTGGGTGGATGAAAATCAAGGACAGGGTAGATTTGGGAAAACTGTGTTACTTTAACTACTTGAGAAACCTGCCTGACAACCGGTGGTGCAAATTGATGCTCGATACCATTTGGAATTCTAATATAGAAACGGGGTGGTCAAAACTTGTGAGGGAACTAATGGACAATTACTCTATAGAGGTCACAAACATAGAAGTAGGAATGAAAGAAGGCAAAAGGTTTGTCAAAGAGAGAGTCATGGAAGATTGCAATCGAAACTGGCGAGCAGGGGTTAGCGTGAAAAGATCACTGCAGGGGTTACAATATAAAGAAAAGCCAGCTTTTGAGAAGTACCTAGATGGCACATTTGGAGGGTCACTGCTGTTCAAACTGAGATCAAGATCACTGGAGCTTCGGGGAAAAATTGGGAGAGATGGGGAAAAGGGATGCCAAATGTGCCACTCTGGAGTAGTGGAGACCCTGGAACATTTTCTCTTGGAATGCCCACAGTATATACCTCATAGAATAAAATTTACTGGAAGAATAATGCAGAAGTGGGGTGAAGAAACAAAGGATAGATGGCTGAAGGGGGACACGAGGGAGAGGGTAGGAATGCTTATTGAAGAAATTGAAAAAGAGGAAGTGAGGGACACTATTAAGCAGTTTATATCTGAATGCTGGGAGGAGAGGAGGGGAAGAGGGGGTGGGGTGCAGGGGGAATGATGGCCTTCTCTTATGAGGACCGCGACAAATCAGCGGCTGGCCAAAGAGTTATTATTATTATCTTAAATGGCGAATTCGGACCCAACAACAAACCTTCACCGATCGGGTCCACATTCTCTCCGGTCTTCAGGTAGAGACCGTCTCTGTGGAAAGCATCGCCACTGCCCTTTTTCACGGGTTCTAGATACAATCCTTTACCTTTGACGTCTACACGACACATGGCTCGACCTTTCTTCAAAAACAGTCCGTTTCCCCTCTTCTTCAAAAACAACCCTCTACCCATTAATTTGTCAACTTCCAAACTAGCGAGTCTTGAGAGAGCTCCCACGCTCAGAGCTGGCAACACCATCTTCGTGAGAATGGGTAATGCTTTGGCAGTGAGTCCTGCCAATAGCAGTAAGGTAAGAAACCGCCTTTCATACTCAGATTATATTCCAATTGAGTGGGATTCAGTCTCACCATCGTCCCCTTTTACGAATCGCTTTCTCCATCCTTTTGATTTGAGTTTTAGTCCAGGCAATCCGATCGCGACCGCCACACTCCAGATCTTGAAGATTGAATTCAAATCTAACACCCTCACCTTGATTTCTCAATGCTCTGCGAAGTTTAGTTTAATTATGTATCGACTCATATTTTATTTTTTTTCATTTGATTTTATATTTTTTTTTAATTATTAATATTATAAGTTTCTATTTTTTATTTTTTGTTTCTTATATAATATATAAAATAAAAACTTAAAACTTTTAAAAAAAATATATATTTTTTAAGATATTATTTTTCAAATTATTTATTATTATTTTTTTTTTATATCTCTCTGATGTGAAATCCTATAGTCACCCTCTCTCCGCAAAGATCTAACAGATCACCATTCTGATTTGTCAACGTGGTTTCGATGCTATACAACTAATGTTTCTGATATGGATACCGGGCGAGACGATGAGGTAATTGGTGTTTCTTACCCTATATTGGAGGGCAGTATACACGACGATGGAAATGAGTTAAAATAGCAGGTTAAGAACACATCCGATCCAGGGGTAGAGGTGGATGGTACTTCTGACGCTACAGCAGTTGTGTGTGAACATGATGTTCAAGTCGATGGAATGAGCGAACCATCTGGTGACATACCCTCTGATGCTGACTCCGAGACAAATGATACATTATCGGTGAGACACGAAACTTGGATTGGTTTGACAGCCGACCAATGTGACAGACGACTCAGACGTTTACTTAATTATGTTCAAGACAAGTCGACAACTTAGACTTCAACAGACAGACGCCTGACTATTCCCAAAACAGCAGCTATAGCCAAGAAGCCAGGACAAAAAAAAAAAACAAAAAAAAACGGGTGAAAACATCAAAAAACCCAAACCACAGGCTCCAAGAAAATGAAGGTGGTGTAACCAGTGCAAAAAGCCCCCTCCCCCCCACCCCCCCCCCCCCAAAAAAAAAAAAAAAAAAATGAGCAGAAACAATAAATCTGCCACTAAAAAAAAATGCAGAACAAATAAACCTGCAAAAAAAAATCGTAACGTTCAAATGATGTTACAGAGGGCAGCAGCCAAAATTCACTGCCCGCAGTAGCGAAAAGTATGCACCGCATAGCAGCAGATGTTCAAAACACACTGCTGACAGCAGCCAAAAGGCACTGCTATGTCAAAAAAGACAAAGAAGCCAAAATCTGTACGGCACCGGTAGCAAAAATATGCACTGCATAGCAGGAGATGTTCTAAACACACTGCTGACAGCAGCCAAAAGGCACTGCTATGTCAAAATATACAAAGAATCCGGAATCTGTACGGCAGCGTTAGCAAAAATATGCACCGCATAGCAAAACAGAAGCAAAATAAAACTTCCAAAAATGCTTGTACACAAACTAGTAAAGCAATCGATTGAAAAGAAATCGGATCAAATCTGGCAAAAAAAAGCAAATATAAAAAATGAATAAAAAAAACCCTCTAAATCCGCCGGACTTGATTCTGTTAAGTCTGCCGATCCCAAGCCCGGGCAAAGGATGAGGGGAGTTTATGATTTATTTTCGAAAAAACCCTCCAAAAATCCCACGCAGTAATCTACTAAATACCGAGCAGCGATTGTGTGTTAAATGGATTACTGTGAAGGGAGAGAAAATCAGTTCAGCTTATTGAGACATACAAGGACTTAATAACTCAACTGAATGCCAAGAATGCCCAGGTAGTGGTTTCGGGGCTTCTCCCAGTACTAGGTGGTGGGGGCGAGCGTAATTCGCGGATCATTGAGACCAACGAGGAATTGGTGGAGTATTGTAAGGAACTTGGGATACCCTTTGTAGACAATTGGGGATCGTTTTGGGGCAGAATTGACCTATATGGAAGGGATGGTCTCCATCTTAGCCCAAGGGGTACAGCGTTTTTAGGAAGAAATATGTTGCAGGTGGTGGAGCCTTTTTTAGTATAGAGAGGGGAGGGAGGATCAGTGAAGGGGGGAATAATCACAGGAAATGTGTCACGAACCATAGGTGTAAAAATGGGACAAGGGGGATAAGGAAAAGGGACCAAAAATCCAAATCAATAGGAATAGCTTCCCAAGGAAAGCACAGGTACACAAAGTAGGATATACAAACATACGGGTACTAGATAATAATGGGACCAGTAGGCGGAAGCCAATGAACCTTGACACCCTGAAAGTGGGTTATAGCAACATCCAGGGTCTCCACCGGAAAGTAAGTGAAATTGCTGCATTGATTGAGGCAGAGGAGTTTGACGTCATGGGCTTAAGCGAAACGTGGGTAAGATACGAGGAACGGGTTGACCAAGTAAGGGGGTACGTATGGATAGGTGTAGGACGAACGGAAGGACAGAAAAGAGGGGAGGGGTAGGCATGCACATTAAAGAGGATTTAAAACCATCGCTGATCACAGACCTGGAAAACATCAGCACCCCTGCTGAGGTATCGAAAGAAATTGGATGGGTAAGGATCAGTCTGAAAAACAAAAGTATTGCCCTTTGGGTTGTGTATTGTGCGGTGGAGGGAAGCAAACCCTAATGGAATGATTCGATATACTCAACACTAAGGTCCAATATCACCGAATTACAAAACAAAGGGCTCGGTATAATTCTGATGGGTGACTATAATGGCCACATAGGTAATGATGAAGAAGGCATAGAGGGTGGGGACAATAAAGTCAACAGGAATGGAAGGAAGCTGTTGAACTTCACAAACGAGCTCGGTCTGAAGATTCTGAACAGGGACGCGAGGTGTAAGGGGAAATGGACCTGGGAGAGGAACGACAGAAAATCAATAATCGACTACATCCTCACAGATATTAATTTATGGAGGGAGGTGATAGGGGTAGAAGTGGATGATGAGGGTAAAATGGAGGTGAAGAGTGATCACAACTTGATTACAGTGACGATCAGGGCCAAAACTCTAGTAAAAAGCAAAGGAATCTCTAAGGAGATTTGGGAACTCAAAAAAGATGCTGACTGGGCGAAGTTCAATGAAAAACTGAAACCAAATCTTGCAACCGTACCCAAGAGGGGCAGTGTCCAGAAGATGGCCGACGTCATAGTTGCGAGCCTGGTGGAGGAAAGGTCAGGGTGCCAACACGGGAACTTGGGTACAGAGTGAACGAAGAACTGAAAAGGGCCATAAAGGGAAGAAAAGCTAAATGTGCTGCATACAGGAGAAGTAGAAAACTTAAGGGGGCGGAAAGCAATGAGGACACAGTTGCTAAGGAAGAATACCACCAAGCACGAAATAAAGTAAATAAGATTAAAGACGATAATCGGAGAGTACGAACTAGCAGTCTTATTAGGACGATAAGAACGACAGGGGGTCGAGTTCGAACGTATTTTGGAAATGGGTGAATAAACGCAACAAAGGAAGTAACCCGCAGAGTATTAAAGTAGATGGCAGAGTTACAGACGAGCAAGATCAAGTCGCATCAGAACTAGTCAAGCACTGGGAAAAGGTAAACGATAAGCGATGGGGCATGGGAAGCCCATCAGAGTGTCCGAATCAGGTCGAGGAAACCTATCGAGCTTCGTGTGCAGCGAAATTAAAACGGAGGAGGTGCGAAAGGTGATATCAAAATTAAGGGATGGAAAAGCGGGAGGAGTGGATGAAATTCCTAACGAGTTTATCAAAAAAGGGGGAGAGGAACTCCTGGAAAGCCTAACTGCCCTATTCAATCTAGCCATAGAAAATCAAGAGGTCCCAAAGGAGTGGAGAGAAAGTAAAGTGACATTTATACACAAAAAGGGGGAAAAGACGTTTTGGATAACTATCGAGGGATCTCTGTCAGTAGCAACATTGGAAAGGTTTTCTGTAAAGTCCTGTATGGGAGACTAGAGAAGGTGATTGACGAGAAGGGTTTTTTGGGAGAAATCCAGAATGGCTTCAGGAAGGGAAGGAGAGTTACTGACCATCTTTTCACACTATCCCAAATGATAGAATCAGTGAAAGCAAAAAAGAAAAAAATGTTTATGGCCTTTTTGGATATCAAAAAGGCATACGATAGAGTATGGAGGGAAGGTATGTGGCGCAAGCTGGAGGCTATGGGCTTAGGAGGCGAGTTTGTCGGAATTATGAAAGCATTATATAAAGATGTACAGAGTGAACTTAGCCTGGGAAACATTACAACGAAACGTGTGCCTATGGAGATAGGCCTAAAACAGGGGTGTATCCTTTCGCCGATCCTTTCTGCATTGTACATCAAAGGTTTAGGAGATGAACTCCTGCGTAGCGAGGAGGGGGTAGCAGTTGGGGACTTGAAGATCCCAGGGCTATTTTTTGCAGACGATATGGTTCTAGTGTCAGAAAGCGAAGAGGGGCTAACGAAAATGCTGGGAATTGTTGGGAAATATGGGAGCAAATGGAGACTGGAACTTAATGAAAGCAAGAGCAAAGTTATACCTGTGGGCCGCAAAGTGGACCCCACCCGAAGGTGGAGAGTGGATGAGTTCTGCATTCCGGAAGGGAGCAGCAAACTTCTCAGTGTGGGAGAGACAGGTGATTACGAGTATTTGGGGGTAAATATAAACGTTACAGGAAGAGGCATCTACCGGAACCACACAAATAAATTGATTCTGAAGGGGAAGCGAAACCTTAACCAAATGAAACTTATAGGGAGAAACAGTTTCAATAAGGTTTTCGTGGGGAAAACCATTTGGGAAATGGTGGGGCTGCCATGTATAACATACGGTACGGAAGTGGTACCCCTAAACCAGACGTCCGTAAAGAGCTTGGAAATCCTGCAGAAGGATCAGGCCGATGGATAACGGGGTCGAGTAATGCCGCAGCGCTAGAAGCAATCAGGGGTGAGCTTGGGTGGATGAGGATCAAGTACAGGATAGACCTGTTGAAGCTCGGTTATCTTAATTATTTGGTAAATCTCCCCGACAGCCGATGGTGTAAAGTTATGTTCCTGAGAATTTTCAACACAAATATCAAAACGGGGTGGATGGTCCAAGTGAGGGAGCTAGTAGAGAACTACTCATTGGAGATCTCGGACCTGGACGCTGGGGCAAACCAGGGTAAAAAAATCGTCAGAGAAAGGGTCATGGAGGATTGTAACCGTAATTGGCGAGAGGGGTCAAATCAAAGAGGTCTTTGGGTGGCCTGCGTGATAAAGAGAAGCCAGGTTTTGAAGAGTACCTTGATGGCACCTTTGGGGGTCACTGTTGTTCAAGCTGAGGTCGCGATCCCTGGAGCTGAGGAGAAAAATTGGGAAAGACGGTGAAAGGGAGTGCCAGATGTGTAACTTGGACATGGTGGAGACCCTGGAACACTTTCTTCTAGAATGCCCAAAGTATCAATCTAAAAGAATAAGATTCACTGGGAGTATAATGGGGAAGAGGGATGGGAGAATGAAGGACATGTGGTTAGGGGGAGACTCAAAGGAGAGGGTTAATATGCTAATCGGAGAGATTGGGAAGAATGGGACAAGGGATATTATCAAGCAGTTCGTCTCCGAGTGTTGGGAGGAGAGGAGAAGCGTGGGAATAGGGAGGCAGTTGGGAGTACAGGGGTAACCATGGCCTTCTCGTCCGAGAACCGCGACAAATCAGCGGCTGGCCAAAGTGTTATTATTATTATTATTATTGTGCTCAACCTACTAAATACCGAGCTGAAGTTTTCGTCGGGCGCGTTATGCTGTAATATTTATAAATCATCCAATTTTACGCCAACTTGCCCCAAATTGATATTTTACATTTAAATGACCCCTATATACCATATTATGCCTTTAATTTTGCCTAATATGCCTTATTTTTCTACGGTTCAGTTCTACTCGGTATAGCTCGGTATTTAGTACGACCTAGTATTGTATCATCTGCATAAAGAAGAGTAACCAGCTTTAATAAACCAAAAATGGTCTCCTCACTCAGATCGGAGAGTGTTAGACATCTTCTACTTCTACTTTTACCACATAATGACCACCATCAACTAACTGATTATTCTGCCATTTTGATGCGCACACAAGAAAAAAAAACTCCAATATGTAGCTAATTTAGCTTTGCCACCGAAGCTTTAAAAGCCTCGAGTGACGGGGCGGATACGACCATAGGAGGAAGAGCGTTCCAACCCCTGATCGTTCGTGGGAAAAAAGAATATCTGCGGTAGTCATTGGATGCTACTGGTATTTGATAGCTCTTGTCGTGCATGTTTCTTGTTAGACGTCCTGGTGGTATAAGACGTCCCTTTGTTGAGATGGCCACTTTGTTGTTCACTATTTTATAAAAGAGTGAAAGCCTAGCATCCTTTCTCCTTTGATCCAGTGATCTCCACTGTAGGCTGGTTAGCATTTCCTCTACGCTTGAGCTGTTCCCATGTCTATTAGTAACGTATCTGGCCGCTCTTCTCTGGACCATCTCCAGCCTGTCGATTTCTGTTTGGTGGTATGGATCCCAGACTGGACTAGCATATTCGACAAGTAGACGAACTAGTGACTTGTAGGCACTTTCGTTCACAGAGGTTGCATCGATGTTGAGGTTGCGCTTCAGGAATCCAATAGTTTTATTTACCTTTTTACAGATGTTATTTACATGATCATTCCAGCGTAGGTCAGATGTAAAGGTACAGCCAAGATATTTAGCACTGCTCACTGGTTTAAGGATATGGCCATGAAGACTGTAGGCTGTTTCAGTTGGTCACATTTAACAACCAGAAATACTTCTATATCGTTAAAAAAAACTGAAAAAGTATCGACGAAAATTTTTTGCCTTGACGAAAAGGATTGTCCCCAACAGAAATAAGTTCATTTACGCTTGTAATAAACAAACATTTTTTTAATAAGCCAATTTCGAAACTGCCATCTTGGCTTTTAATCTATGCAAGGTCACAGGTCGCGAGGTATAAACATTCCAAGAAAACGCTTTGTTAGCAATGAAATCGCACTGTTTACACCTCGCGACCTGTGACCTTGCATAGATTAAAGTCCAAAGATTGCAGTTTCGAAATTGGCTTATTGCGTGAACGGACCTCCTGTTATGAAATTGTCAAGTTTCACATCAAGAGAGATAACCCCAGCAGTAAAATCCATCCTCAAGTGCCCGGATATAAAAAAAGCCCACATGCTCCAGTTCACAAAGTTTTTGCTTGCAATGAATTTACATCCATTGCCATCGTATGTTTCATGGTGTAATATTAGGTATGTATCATTGATTTATTGTGTAATTTCATGTGACCTTTAATTTGGAACCCATTGTTTTCCATTAATTGGTGTCGTACCATAAATGTTTTGTATTTTTTTTTTTTTTGCGGATCTGCCGTATTTTCATTGCATTTCGCACCTGCCAGGGTGCCGCGACGTGCTGTCATACATTTCCATATATCTGTCTTTGTTGTAGTCTCAATTGATAATTGTATGCCATTGGTATCTGTGTAACTCAATACTCAAGTGTACATTTTCGCACCTGTGATGGTGAAATTTTGAAATCATATTTTGCCGCTGCTGTCAGTCGAGGAATAAATTTTGTCTCCATGGCAGCGGTGGCAACTGTGAACTGAGCCGGATTTCGTTGCGCTAACTAGTAGCGGTCTTGTCTGGTGGAGACCACACACTCCTCGGTATCACTCCTCTCAATTGCGTTGTTGTAAACTTTGATTCTTTTCCACATTTCCTTGCACCATTGCCTGTTTCTTTTTCATATTGTCGTATGCTATTCTTGTTTGTTATTCGGAATTTTGCTGCTTTCTCGTGTTAATTTTGAAAATTGCAAGTTTCAAACAGAAGAAGGGAAGAGAACGCAGTGGGTAAGTTTTCAGGGATCATTTTAATTTTGCTTATTGTAAAAATATCTGAAAATATAAAAATAATTTCTGTTAACTATAGTGAATTGTTATCAATTCCGAAAGTTGGGCCAAGATTAGCCGCTGAAATAATTGTACGGCGAAAAGAAACAGGAGTTCTAACTATGTAGGCCGCGCCGAAAAGTCATATTTTAGGGGCTCTAAGGATATGGTGGCTTTGATAGATTATTTTACAGCCCAATCCAGATGGCCTGGTAAATAATAGGAGCTCTCAGGATATTGACGTTGCACAAAGAGCGTCTACCAATCCAAGTGTAAACTTGGTTAGGGTAGGTTTAGGTCTGGCGGGAGGGAAATATTTTCGTCAGTCGCCCTGACAACACCGCCTACTGACGCCCATGAAACGTCTGACACCCTGAGGAAGTCCTATGACGCTGATCAATCTGCAAAGCGCCATGAACCAATGCCAGAAAGCACGGACGATAAGTCTGTCATTAGACGGAAATTAGACTGTGCTCCCCAAAGGGGAAATGATACAAGCGTCTAAGAGCAGCGTGGCTGAAAAACGTACTCCGGGACAATCACATACCAAAACAGATCAACAGTATGGAGTACAGAGGAGTACCGTTGTGATAATACAGATATACCACAATAAGTTATGGGGACCCCATGTACAAACAACTTGTTTTCAAAGCACATGAAACTCGCTCCTTTTCCGGGTTCACACATCCCTTCTGGACTGGAGTGGAAATTCACCCTATTGATAAACAGGGCGAACAGAAGGCCTTTCCCTCCAAGCTTACAGTCGAGAGACCCCAGGCAAACTGGGATTCGCGTGCCAACTTGCTGGATAAGTACTATTCGCACTATCATGGGGAACCAAAATACCGCAGATGCTCGCCAAAGAAAGCTTCAGAACGAATATTTCACGCAGGCCCAATCGACACACCCAGTTCAGGGTATCATCTACAATCACGGGTTACTACGAAATGCAAAGTGCTGGAATGGCAGAAGTCATAGAACTACACACCACGTCGTAGAACACTAACATGCAAGCAAACGCAGTTCACGAAGTAGGGGTACATAATCATGCACCAGCACAACAAATAACAATAATAAGTGTTGGGACTAACCCATTTGTACCATGTACCATGCATGTGTCAATGTACCCAACGAACAGGGAGGCAATCAAGCACCCCAGCAACATCAGTGCATGTATTATCATCTCACCAAATTTAGGAGCTTATAGTAATGCAGGGTCCCCCAGGAAGGAGTACCGGGTCACCCACAACCGCCTAACACGCCACATGACCAAACAACCATGCAGCGTAAACCATTGTTGCTTATGGGTAGCACATCATTCGCTCAGGGACAGAGCCAGTTAATACCATCTGTCAGTATGGGACTGCCCCAGCTGTTTTTGAAGTTTAGGGACACCCTTTGAAGCAGCAGGATGTACCTGTTTATACTACATGTACAGGTTATGCAGCACTGTATGGTGTGGGATATGACCCATCACAACCTCCACCGATGATGTACAATAATTTAGGTAACCCTGCTATGCTGGGTTGTACGCTTCAGTTTCAGTATCTCATTCCATATCGCCAGGCCCAACACCGAGCTCACAGTTATCGGCCGGTTAGTTCAACCAGGGGTTTAGTAGATTGGGTCACCTTTGCCAAGTGTGAGTGTAGCAACTCCACAGGGATAATTTTAGATTCTTCCTGAGGATCTCAGTTTGCAAGGAACACCCACGTACAACTGGTATGAGCCATTGCCACCTATTGCACCGTGGCACCCCAAATTAATGCTCCTGTCAGCTCCCCATCAAATCTGTATGGGGTGGGACCCAGCAAACCCTTGCCTCCTAGGGGAATGCAGTGTCAGAACCACCACCACCACCACCAATGCTCCTAAGCCCCCTCCTCGACAGACACACACATACTTAATGCCAACACAGGATAGAGGCGGAAACGACTACCATGGGGGGGGGGGGGGGGGGGGGGGCAAAACGATCAGATCATGGGTAACATAGAATGCCAAAATCTCTCGTACGACGGCACAGATTCCCGAAAATCATTCAAATGGAAATTTAAGAAATATGTACAGTCACAACAATGAGGACCAGAAGAGCAAAAGTTGCTCTCTGTAGGTGTCTTAGTGGCAAGGCCATTGGGTATTTTCCAATGCGCATTGAGCAGAACCCAGATATGACAATTTATCGGTTGTTGGCGGACTTGAAAATAGTTTTGGATATCACGACTTGCCAGAAACTACTCAGCTTAGAATTCAACAAACAAAGCAACAATTGTGCCAGTCTCTGGAAGTGTGGACAGATACGGTGCTATCCCTGGCGACCAGGGCTTTCATGGAGTCAATGGAGCAAGCCATTGATCACATCCGATGGCACCAACATAACTATGCTTCAATTTATAACAAGAGGCCATAGCGCCGCGGATGCCTCATCATATCCGATAAACTCTTCAGCAAATTTGAACAAATACCGCCAACTATTAAAACAATAAAATTCACTAGAACTGCTACGGATGGACACATGACTGGTAGTCTAGTAAGACATGTGAGAAGCACTATTGACGAGTTTGGATCTATTGAACAAGTATACATAGCACCCATTGAGGATGATATGTTGTTAGGAATGGATTATCTAACATGATGCTCAAATAGTTATCAATAAAGGTTCCATTTCTTTGAGAAACTATTGACTACCTGCAGTGCAAACAGAAGGTCTAAATCCAATTGTGTTCCACGTGTTATAGTTGAACAGCAGACTGTCATACCCCTAGGTCAATTGTTCTATTTGGATGTGAAATTGTTCCAACCATAGCTGACTTTGTAATAGAGCCATCCGAGCGCCACGCGGCGTTAGTACTCCATAGCATTATGCAAGGACCATGTGTCTCATAAAGTTTGTGTTTTCAACTCGAACGTCCCAGAGCTGATGATAGAAAAGAGAGAGTGCACAAGTAAGGCTTGTATAGTCAGTAGTGTCTGATCTGTTTACAGTTGCTACGAGCAGGCAGATGAGATGTCTATCAGCTTTAAACCCTTCGATATAACCATTGGAAAGACTTTCTCCCCTGGGACACTCCAGACTTTGAAGAGTTTTGAGTCTGATGTAGGGTCAAACTTTACAAATTCTCCAGAACCTGAGATTCTCCATTTGTCTGATCACATTAGTAATTTGTTTGAATGCTCTTCCAGATTGTTTTCAGATGGAAATACATTGCTGTAGGGACAGCTCCTGTGTGAGTTCAAAGACGTATTTGCGAATAACCAGTTTGACATTGGTAAATTTGATAAAATAGAGCATTGCATTGATTGAAGTTGCTCGTCCTATTAAACAAGCGATGTGTCGCACACCTGCATGCTTTGCTGATCACGAGGAGATCCATCTGAAGAAACTCTTGGAAACAAAGGTTATTGGGCCTTCAGTGTCAAATGGGCATCTGCATTAGTTTGCTTCAGACAACGCGACTCAACAATGCGCTGATGCGTCGACTACCGACCTCTAAATGCAGCAACGCATAAGGAAGTCCACCCATTACCACGAATTGCCGATTGTCTAGACACACGAAACGGGAATACGTGGTTTGGGAAGGCAGACTGTTTGGCTGCATATTACCAGACTGGCCGACCTAAAACGGCGTTTATTACAAGATATGGAATATTCAATTTTCTCAAGCTGCCTTTTGAGCTCACTGGATCACCTTTTACATAGCGTAGGATGATTAATCTTGTGCTTCAAGGTTTGAATTTGTGACATTTGTTTAGACTACATATATGATTTGACTGTATTGGAGAAGTTTGAGACAAGTCATTTGGTAAACACTGAGAACGTTTTGTCAAGATTTCGGAGATATAACTTGAAACTTAAACCCAGCAAATGTGATTTTGTTTTCAAAAGACTATAGAATTTTCAGGAAGAACGTTTAGTGAGGAAGGAGAGAAAATGTTGGACTCTTCAATAGAAGTTGTTCAAAAGAGGCCTGTACCTCGGCGTGCAAAAGATGTGGAAAATGTCTGTGGGCTGGTTAACTACCATCGCACTTTCATTAAACATTACGCCGAACTAAAAGGGCCATTGTATGAAGTTACTGGAAAGAATAAGTTCAGTTGGGAAGCTTGGCAACAAAAAGCTTTTGACAGGCTTAAGGCGGTACTAACGTCGCCGCTTGTCTTTGCATTCCCAAACTCAACTGACACATTTATCCTTGATACCGATGTCAGAAACTTTGCAACAGGCGCAGAGTTATTCCAACTCCAAGATGGCAAAGAAAAAGTGGTAGCTTATAGTAGTTTTGTATTGTTACCACAACAAAGACAATACTGCACCACACGCCATGAACTATTCGCGGTGGTGAGATTTACTCATTTGGTAGAAAATCCTTTCTTAGGACTGATCATAGTAACCGAAGGTGGCTAATGAATTTTAAAGAACCACAAAACCAGCTGGTCAGATGGCCGGAGGAAGTTAGCATGTTCGACATGGTTGTCCAACGTCGTAAAGGGGCTTATCACCCAAATGCAGATGCGCTCTCACGTATGCCAGCTGAGGATATTTTCCTTGCTGTAACTTAAGTAAGCTACCTCGTGGTTGATGTAGATACCACATCAGGATTTATAACAACTGGGCAAAATTTGAATTGGATGTGGATGACATTATACCTCTGGCCAAAGGCACGATGAAGTTTCAATCTGACAGATCAAAACATTCCAACAGTAGAACAAGTGACTGCAGAGAATGATGTCTCGAAAGTGTCTTACTTACCTTGGGGATCAGGATTGGACTTGCATGATCCTAACCTGGAGATGGGTTCAATATGCCCGACGAGGGGGTGCACTCATTCAAGTTTGGATTTGGAGTATACCCGAGGTAAACAACCCGCTCCTAGGGTACGACAAACCTCCCAAGCAGATTGCCAGCCTCTTCTGACAGATATCTGAACCCTAGATGAGCTTGTGGAAGCTCAGCGCAACGATGCAGACTTGCTTCCTGTCATTGAGTGACTTACAAATGGGAGGGAACCACAGGTGGCGAGCTTTTGTGTTATAGCGAGGCCACCAAATACATTTGGATAAATCGAAAGAGATTTATCAATAAGAATAATCTGCTCGTTTAGATATGCAAGGCTGAGCGTCAGGGGATAATAATCCCAAGCTTTTTCGCAACTGAAGTTATTATGCGTGCCCATAGTATTTCAGCATCTGGACATCTATGGATAGCTCGATCTAGGGAACGAATCTGCCAGCAATATTAATGGTATGGTATTTCTCAGGACATCGAGACCCACATAGCTGCATGTCCCCAATGTAGTCGAGGCAAAAAGGCTGTTAGACATGCCAAACGGGAACAAGTCACGTACCACGATGGTGCGACCATGGAACGAGTCCACAGGGACTTCCTGGGACCGTTACTACTTAGTCATGAAGGTAACAAATACATTTTAGTGATGACCCAAAGTTGTTTACTGCAATGCGCGAAGCATTACGAATTCACAAGACGCGCGTAATGCCATACCGACCGTTGGCTAACGAGGCTACAGAGAGACAAAACCGTACACTCATGAATGCAGTTCGGTGTTACGTGGATAAAATTCAGAAAGATTGCATGGGATAAGTATTTGCCCCAACTTGCGGGTACAACTCGATAGTCCGTGCACCGACTTAACACCAAACAAATTAATGACAGGGCGATCCACCAGATCTCGTTTTTAATTTTCAGCCAAAGGTCAGTGAATACAAAAGTGCAGCAGAGTATGTTTAATAATTAATTAGAGAGGCCAAACGCTGTCACGAAATTGCGCGAGCAAATTTGAAAGTCACCTGTCAAAAATTGAAGCGAGATTATGATGTCAAAGTAAACAAGTACTATAAGCTAGGCGACCTGGTGTATGTGCTCGACAAAGCATCCCAAAATGGCAAATGAAGGAATCTACGCCTTTTTGGAAAGGCCCAGGCATCATTGGGGAGATTCATTGGAGAGGTCCATACCCTCTACTTGTACAAAGTGTTTTTTCGAAATTCGGTACATGCAGTTAATCACGATCGCCAGAACAAAATGTCACCAATCGGAGCTTACCTTATGGCTTATCAAATGTCTCCAAAGATTTAGAGTGTCTTGTGAAATTTCTGTTGGGAACCAGACAGGTTTGTATTGTATTTGCCGTCAACAGGCTGGGAGCAAATTCATGTTACAATGTGATTTCTGTGACGAGTGGTACCATGGGGAACGTGTGGCTGTCACCCAAGAAGACGCCAATCAAACTGATGTTTACAGGTGCCCAAAGTATTAACTTGTTCACGAAGAGAGTCATTTTGATTCTCTCTTTCAGAAAATGAGCGAATCAGACGAGAGTCGCGTTGAAATCAGTGAAATGTCAGTGGATGTGGACACATCGGGCCCGTAGTTAATGTGGCAGGCCAAAGTTTTGGGACTCCCCCAGTTGGTTCAGATCCTATTGGGGTGTCACATCTGACCCGACCAAATTAAAACTAGCAAGACCCAGCCGGGGACTACCACAGGGGATTTGAGCGGGGTCAAGAGATATTCGCTTGAAAACTGATCCCAATTTTGAAATCATTCGTTGTGTTCTTGGAGAGGAGGAAACCAGTTCCCGGAAGGTCGTATCGCCGGATAGTTCCGCTACTATTGGTAGTAATCCGAGACCCATGGCATCTATTTCAGATGCAATGGAGTGTGAAGATTCCTCTGCGAATACTGAGGTGAAGGGAACTGCTCGTTTGATCCAAGGGTGTAACTATCCGGGAAAAGATCAGAGCGTTCATTAATTAAGAATTATTGTAAGCCCTGTTGGTGGTTGTTAACTCAAAGCCATGGAGATACACCATGGACCTTCTGCGATGAGATCCGGAGAGATCTAAATAAATTTGCTAGGGACATTAGCCCTAATCTACTGGACGACCTGGGAGAAGCAGGTGTTCTCAAAAGGTTAAGGACGACTTTAAATGAGGAATAGGATTCCTGTGCAACCATTTAATAATCAGTCAGAGTGGATTACGTGATATTCAGGCCATGGGTGAAGACCCCGGGGAACCACTCCCTGACGATGGTTTTCGGGTGAGTCCCTGCATTAATTCTAATGCTTGCCCGATTCACTGCAGAGTCTTGGCAGCAATATTGAATGGGGGAGTACACATGGACGTGGACGATTTCCAGGGTCCCGCACTCCACTACATGTGATACACGTGATTCTGAGAGAATTGACCGTGGTCAGATTCCCACTAAAAGATATTATCGAAGCGAGATCGTGCTTCACTTCTGGAACGATCCAAGAACAAGCTCTATGGATTTTCGGCCGCTGTCATAATCTATGATGCATATCACCAGGGCCCAGGTCCCTCGGTGGAAATTGCACTAAGCTACTGTCTAGGAAAGAGAGGAGAAGGGAACATTTTAGACACACAAGAGGAAAGATCGCCGACGAAAAGCAACACAAATCGACCTCGGCCATAATATCTGGCACGGTTGTTAAAACGGAAAAAGCTTCAACGCAATAAGTTATGTTGAAGGACGTTCCTCGCCAGGTCAAGGGACGGCCGCAAATGCAGAAAGCGCCCACTTCGCCTCAGGCCAAACCGTCGCTGGTAGTGGGAATTGGTTCCCATTTTCATACGAAGTCTTTCGTATGGATCATAATGGCAAGTTGCCGACACTACAGAAGTGATCCAAAGGATGGATGTCCCCAAAAATATCCCTGCGACATTGATCAAGATGATGGATGAACCAACCAATTTTTTTAGGAGGGGGGGGGGGGGGGGGCAGGTGATCCCCATACGTATCCGGATATTGTGACCCGACGACTGTACCCCAACTGTAAAATCGCAGTAGGATGCCATCCGAAAAGTACAAGGATTTACAGTCCGAAGCTAAAATGAGTGCCTTACGGAATGTTAATCATCCAGTTGTTACGGGCGTTGGAGAGATAGTTTTGGACCGGTCAGAGTTTTTGTCTGGCAAGGACGCCCTACGGCAGGGTCACTGGTCTGTCGTAGTAACAAGCTAGTCGTACTCTATGTGCGTGGTCCGAATGGACAGAAATTAGTTCATAATTTTAGTTTTACAACTGTTCACATCACAAGGAAGCAGACATACGAGGATCAGGTACTGCTACACCTGCACCGATTCCAAAACTCTCGCCACGCTGTGAAAGCCCGGAGTCAATCGAGGTCGAACACTTATTTCGGCTACATAGGAGCCTGTGCAGCTTTTAATGAGGCACAAAAAGAGGATGTTAGGGCGGCGAACCCCGATAAACTACTTGTTGAGTTGGATGCTCCTCACTTTGGCTCAGGCTGACCGACCAGGGACTACCCCTGTGGTAAAAAGTGAAATTGCCGTGGAGCTGCCGAGGATCTTAGACTGTGCACCAGAAGATGTGCTGCTCATGGCGAATTCCAATGCGCATGCTGTTTATAGAATTCGGTTACTAGAGCAGTAAGCACTAAAGGTAATAGGTGCTGTTCAGCTTCATTAAACTTTAACTGGAAAAAAAAGTTTTACCTTTTTCTGTTTATACCTTACTGGCTTTTAATCTAAATATGTACAGCACCTTAATTTTTTAAATTATAAATTGGGGGGGGGGGGGGGGGGGGGGAGGGCGGGTGGGTGCATTTTTCACAATGCTGACTCGAAAGTTTATCGCTAGTTTTGGGCATGTACTTGGCTATGTGGGGGATATTCGGGTCTAATCATGCATCGTATTACCACTGAGTACTACATGCAGTCAAAAAAATATTTGTGTGATACTACGTTCGCCTTGTGCGGTCGTCTTTGGCCCGAACATTACAAATTATGCATTTGCTGAGTTTGATTCCATGGAGTGGAGTTCATCTGTCTGAAAATAGGGGAACAGTGTTGTGAAATTGTCAAGTTTCACATCAAAAGGGATAACTCCAGCAGCAGTAAGATCCATCCTCAAGTTCCTGGATACAAAAAGAAACCACATGCTCCAGTTCCTGAAATTTTCGTTTGCATTGAATTTGATTGATAGTTCATATCCATTGCCATAATATGTTTCACCGTATTATTTTAGGTATTCATCGTTAATTTAATGTGTAATATCATCTAATCTTTAATGTAGACCCCATTGTTTTACATTTATCCCTGTTTCCACAGAATGCAGTTTTTTTTAACAATTTATGGGGAAAGGGGTTGGGCGTTGCCCATATTTGCAACAAAACTGTTCAGTTGAGCACACTTTTATGCGGCTCCAAAACTTCCAAAAGATAATGTCATCCGTACGTATAATCACCCGAGTCAACTGTAGCCATTGCTTCTAATTAGTCGCAGCATGCACGCTCAACTTTTTGGTCGCACAATGGTTTGCACCACTCCCTTGATTAAATCAAACTATCGCTATACTTTCAAGCAGTACAAATCGAACCATTCCCTGTAAATTTCATAGCATTCTGTGGGATTCTGTACAGATTGCTTTTCCTACTGTCTGGTGTAATCCTCGGTGAGTACTTCTCTAATTGTCCGCTCAATCCACAAAATAATCTGCCCCCCCCCCCCCCCCCCCCACCACACACAGTACTTTTCTCACTCCGACACATGTGGCCCTGGTTGTCGCAGGAGACCGTTTTCTTCTGGCCCCAACCAAATGTAACCGAGTTACGCCTGGACTTTATAATCGTACGAGCATGTATTTTCTTTTAGTCATTGGAAACTACTGTGCATTCTCTAATTTTCCGTGCACTGTGGTTCCTGTTATATACTACTCACATTTTGCTAAGGATCACTCCCCATTCGTCAACATAATTTGTACATGAAAGGAATATGGGTACATTATTTGTTTATGTATTAGGGAGCAGTGACACTTTTAATTGTCTGGGTCATATCAAGTTGTACAAATTTATGGGTAGAAAAAGCTAGAGTTCCCATAGGAAAGCACTCAACAATGCCAAGTAGCTGCCGCACTCTCTGATTTATCATCTTGGTACAAGCAGGGTTAGCATTCCTTGCAGGCATGTGCCCCATGAGAATACTGCGCGTCGACCATAGATGTACAACATGCCAACGTAACACTTACATACAACCAATGCTTACCGCTTGTGTCAGGAGGGTAAACTAGAGTGGCCGAAAGTTACCATTGCTAGTTGTTGTCTCTGGGTACTCCGACTCCCCCGACCCGTAAAACTGTCTGACATGGTATGATAAAGGCTTGTGGAAGTCGGGTTAAAAGTTAATGAACAAATAAACAAATACACATAATTTGACCTTTTTTGTATCAAATATATAGATGGGTTGGAGTGATCCTTAGCAAAATGTGAGCAGTATAGTTAAGTAATGCCATATTTCCCGACGTCAAGCATTTATGCCTATCGTCACATGCTGTGTGTTTCTTAACCCTAATCATAACCTCGACCACCTGCACACCGATGCCATGTAATACCTAAATTTCAAACAGTTGATCTTAACGACAACCTCACTAGGAGTTGAACCAGTTCAATTTTGTTTGACAGAGCTAATTGAATTAGTTAACTTTCTAGATACGTGAAGGGGGAAAAATTCTGCTTTTTATTGCGACATAAGTGTGCTGATGGTTAAATGACTCGAGAATCAACGACAATTAATGTAGCTCTCATGTGGTGTTCTTCTTAATTCTGATAAGCCCTAAATCCACTTTCGTATATTTTTCATTGTGAACAAAGCTATAAACAACAGTCATGCATTAATGTATTGTAATTGTCTGTTAACCTCGTCCCCGCTTCGCTCCCATCTTTCAGAAGCTATCCAGCTTTCTATCTCATATCACAAACTCGAAGAATCACTCCCAGGAATTTCTTGTTTATTATCGTAAATTCTGAATCAATAACACCAATCGTGAATTATCGAACGCGGGTTCTTCAAAGTCAAAACGGAAACGGAGTACTCCCGTTAAATCCGGAAACGGAAAGTTACAAATGTAATGGAAATCATCACATTCACTCCCACTGTAGTTATTTAAAACTGCAGTCCTTATTCATAAGATAGAATCACCATATTATAAGCCAAGTCTCTTCGGTGAATGTCTTATTCTAGTAGAACGTCGGAGAATGGGGGGATCCATTATAACAGGCTGTGGATCTGGTGGTACAGCAGCGGACACAGGTAATTGTTCAGTTGCAGGGCTAACCGTAGCAGCTGCTGTGTCGACAACTGGCCCCTCGCGCTTTATAGTCTCTGGTTGAGGTGAAGTTATTCTCTCTGACAATGTAATGTTTGAATTGGGAGTGACATGAACAGTTTGTGGTAAATCCATGTTTGACGTGCCGATGGGAGCAATGTCTTGAGTTGAAACGGTGCGTTCTTGTCCATCAGGCAATTTGATATACGCATACTGATCATGTGCTTCCGCGAGCTCAACTTTATCGACACACGGATCGTATTTAGAGTTTTTAACAAACCAACACAAAGGAACAAGTCCAGGAGATGTCAGCCATGTTGGCAGAGATGTTCCATTGACAGAACAACACGAGTGCCGGAATAGCCGATCATCCGAAGTATCATTTCTGGATGTTGAAATAAACGATCGAATCGAACGTAGAGCAATGGGAAGGGTCTTTTCCCAAGCAGAAATCTTCAGGCCCCTTGAGTAAAGAGACAATTGAACTGCTTTCCAGATTATTCCATTGTATCGCTCCCACTGCGCGTTACCCTGTGGGTGATAAGGTGTAGTGCGGCTTGACATCCTACCACTTTTTAGCAAGAAGTCTTTCATATCAGCTCTCATAAATGCTGCACCGCGATCACCGTGTATGTATCGGGGCATACCAAAGGTACAAAATAATTGTTTGATACAACTTATAACAGATTTGCCGGTGACATCTGGGTAAGCCGTAGCAAAGGTAAATCGACTATACTCGTCGACAATAGTAAGAATGTAATTGTAGCGTGATGCTGATGGCAGTGGCCCTTTAAAGCAATGCTGAGTCGCTCAAATGTAGCTGTAGCTTTAAGTAAAGTAGAGTCTGGTTTATTGAAGAATCGGGGTTTCAACATGCAACACGTACTACATTCCAGGCAAACTTTTCGAACCTCTTCTGTCGAGTATGGAATGTTTTTACTTCAAACATAATGGAGTAATCGGGTAATACCAGGGTGGCACAGGCAGGTCGTTACGTAACTTTTGCAGACTTTCCATGGATGTATCAAGTTGTAGGCTTGCAACAATCCTTGACATTATATCAGCAACAGTGTTCGGAATACCAGGGCGAAACTGAACATCGAATCTATAACATGAAAGTTCTAATTTCCCCCGTTCTGTTTTATCGTTCTTTATTTTGCACTTATGATTTTCGTGGAATTTGAATGAGACAGCTCGTTGGTCAGTTAAAAGTGTAAAACGCTGACCAACAAGATAATGATGCCAAAGACGAATTGCTTCCACTTTTGCGTATACTTCTTTTTCAACTGAAGAGTGATTGCGTTCACTTTTGGATAACGCACGGGAGAAGAAGGCAACTGGTCGGTTATTTTGATTTAACGCTGCTCCGATAGCAGTGTCGGAGGCATCAGTTTCAATTGTGAAGGGTTGAGTTTCGTCGATCCCAGAAAAAACTGAATCTGCAGTAACTATTTTCACTTTCTCGAAAACGTCCACCTGATCAGTATTGAGGGGGAAATCTTTCAACCACAGTAAGTGGACTAATTAGTGTTGAAAAATTCCTTATCTATTTTGAATAATGAGCGAACATTCCCAATACTCGAGCTAACGATGACCGATTTCGTCGCCTGAGTGCTAGAATGTTCTATATCCCATAGGGGACATAGAACATTCTAGCACTCGGGCGACCATTTGTTGGCACTGGCATTTCGCGTAATGGACGCATTCGGTCGGCATCTGGTTGTAGTCTACCATGACTGATGGTGTAACCTGACAAGCTTATTTCTTTTTTTTGGAATAGAATGACTTATCGTGATTGAAAGACAAGTTATAGTCTTTGGCTGTTTGTTGTAGTTTCTTGAGTTGCTGGTCATGATCTTCTTGAGAATTACCAGCCATTGTGATGTTATCTGCGCAGGAAAAAGTCTGTTTCAAATCATACTGTTCAATCTTTTTATCCATGACCCTTTGGAATATCGAGACGCCATTGGTGACGCCAAAGGGAATTCGAGTAAATTGGTACAATTTTCCGTCAGCTTCAAAAGCTGTATTCTGACGGTCGTTTTTAAGAATCGGTATCTGATGATAGGCTGCTTTGAGATCCAGGGTGGAAATATTTTACTGTGAAAGTGTGTTATCCATTTAATCAATTCTTGGCATTGGGTATGCATCGCACTGTGTGAATCTATTTATAGTTCGCGAGTAATCCACTACCATGCGTTTTTTTACTTGAATTATTTGAAGCAATCACGACTTGAGCCCTCCATGGAGATTTGCTGGTTTCAATAACGCCCTCTTACAATAACCGACGCACCTCGTTGTGACTAAAGTCACGATCACATCACATTTTTCACCACGAGCAGGACCCTGAAACCGAGGACGTGGGTCTTCGCCACAGTTTCCACAATAGGTGTATGGACAACACTGTGGGGGTTTTGCTGGCGAATTTACAAATTGTTTCTTTCGCGTTCCAACTCGAGCAGCCTGCTCAGTATCATTGTCTTTGATTTATTGCTCTTCGCGGTAATACGATGACAAGTCATCACGTTGCTTGCGACCAGTGAGAGACAAAGTATTTAGAGAACGAGTTGGCAAAGAATAGGGGGCATTTTTCTTTTCAGCCATTCATGTGATTTTGCAGTTTCTTTGGCACTTTGTAATGTCAAATCTGCTTTCTCCAATAAACGTTGACGAATAGACGAAGAGGAAAATCCAGATATAAATGCGTCAAACACACATTGTTGTCTGTTTTGATCAGCAGTTAGTGAATCAAACCGACAATCACGAGCTAAAACTGAAAGTTCGTGAAGGTAATACTGAATGTCTTCACCCGGACTCAGTCATCTAGTAGAGAGCAGATGTCTTGCAGCTACCTTATTTGGTCGTTTGTCGTACATTTCTGAAAGACCCGCCATTGAGGTATCGAATGTTGTGAATTGTGCATGTAATGGAAGACCTTTTTGCCAACATTTTTGCGTAAGAGGCGTCATTATTTGTTCTAACCTCTTCCTGTTCCTCTTGATAGCCTTCCAATATTGCTTTCCAATATTCCCACGATAATGGCGCATCATTGTGGTAAGCCTGGAGGAAGTTGTTGTTAGATTTATTATCATTAGGCTTTAATAAGCAAAGAAAACAACACTCGTCTCGCTACATAATTTGGCCGGAACCACAACACCAATCGTGAATTACCGAACGCGGGTTCTTCAAAGTCAAAACGGAAACGGAGTACTCCCGTTAAATCCGGAAACGGAAAGTTACAAATGTAATGGAAATCATCACAGTGCACATGACTTCAACCGTTGGAACCCTGCTTCAGCGGAGCTTGAATAGAGTTAGAATGTTGAGCAGCTGACAGTTGCTCGTCGATGCTCGGTGGTTCTCTCCACCCGGTAAACTGTCACGGTCACGATTAGCCATTTTGCATAAGTATGTGACCTTAAACACCAATAAATAAATAAATAAATAAATAAATAAATAAATAAATAAATAAATAAATAAATAAATAAATAAATAAATAAATAAATAAATGGATCTAATACAGTTCTTGAATTTACCGGAAGACTTTTCACTCGATAAAATCTAGTACAATAGCCAAACAATTGAATGTATTTCCTTCTCGTCCACTAACATTAACATACTTCAGGGACGTAGCTAGAGGTTGTTTACCGAAGGTGGGAGGGGGGCGGATAGATTTATTACTGAAGTTGGGGTCCCAGCAAAATATGCTATAGGCATGTCCCGAGGGCGCAGATCCGTGTTGCAGGGAGGTTCAAGTGGGGGTATCTCCCTGTCGATGGTGGAGGTGACTATAGCTATTCAGTCAGGACCTACTCCTTCCAACTGACTAGCAGTCAGTTGGAAGGAGTAGGTATTGGCTGAATAGCTGTAAATGTATAGGTCTTGTGTAGCCAGGCCATTGTAAGGGAAACCGAATTAACAATAAATTCGAAAAACCGGACCAGTCACAGATTCAAGTTAGAATTTTGGAAAATTTTGTCAGCTGATTGTAATATTCGGAGAATTTGATCAAAAACTGGAAAATCACTTTGACTCTGACCGAAAAAATGTGACAGGAGCAAATTGAATTGAATTCTGTTTTCTAAAATTATCTAAAATTATCAGACAAGCGAATTATGTCGACAGCCAGGACCGAGCTTTGTTTATATCAGTGTGGCCATAGCCGTCCACAGGACTAACTATTGCCACAAATTAATGGCCAACACTTCCATTCTGCGGTGGTCATGTGTATTATACACAAAGTCAATCAGATCTCGACACATTTACTCCATTGGGTCGCGATTTCGCAAATGAAATACTGCGAAATCAAGATCGCTTCAAGGAAACCAAACAAAAATAAGAGTGTTCTCACATTGTGTTCTTCGACGAGTGTGATTCTACAGAGTTGCGGAGAGGAAAGTGGGCTGTGAATTTAGACCGGATCGCGATTGTAACCTTGCTGTACATTCCAGTTATCGGCTCGTACTGTAGCCGACTGTCGTTACGATTTTGTCAGTGTTTCATTTCAGTCAAAAGAAGGCGAGGAAAAGATAAATTTGATAAGAGACGCTGTCGACAGGGGGTCTGGAAAAAATTTGTAGACAAAGGGTCTAAAAAAATTTGTTCCGCCTGCCGGGGACCCACCACCCCAAACCTGTAATTTGTTTCCACCCCTCCCGAGGAGACCCACCCCCATATTCCATTTAGGAGCTCAAAACACTGTTGAAACCTGGCCATTTATCAATGGTCCGTTTTCTATGCTATTGTAATGAAACTCATAAGGACGCATGTTCCCTCTATGCTATATAAACTGTTTGAGATATACAATTGTTTCATTTTTGTTGATTTTGAAGAGATTCAGTTTATTTTTCCGTGTTTTATTGTATATTCAAGGTTTTATTTTATCACAACATTTTCGATTTACAAATATCTTAATTTTTTCGTAGAGTTAACTTCTTAACCAAGTCATGGTTGAATATGTTTTTGTTGATTTTAGTTAAGTTTGTATTTTATATGAACTAATCGAAATGAATATGATATTTTTTGCATTTTACATGTGGAGAGATGAGCTGCGGGATCAGGCAAACTCAAATGAGTTGGTTCTAAAGACTATATAGCAAAGATATATTTTGTTGAAGTATATTAATAGCGGAATTCAGTAGGGTAATTCTACATGAGTCAGTTTGGTTGAATTGAAAAAGAGTGTTCATAACAAAACTCAACTGCAGATTATTCAAATTTGATCAGAATATGTTAATGTTTCTAATGTCCACTTCAGTTGCCGAATTTGCGAATCTTCACTGAGAACATTTTGTCTCTTCTAAGCTTGTCTATACCCCACATTCTCCCCAAAGCATGCTTAAAATACTCTATTCACCACCCTGACTCATCTTAAAGGTATAAGAACATCATTCTTTGAATGAATTCAAGTGCAGGAACAAATTTGCAATTTGGGTCATTTCCACGTTTTTTCCGGGCAAATGGACCCACCCACCCCTACCCTTTGTCTGGAATTTTTTGGCTGAACGTCATCTACAAGCTGGATTCCAGCCATCGTTTTTGAAAATGAGCAATCGTCCAGTGGTTCAGGTGATGGAATCCTGAATGTCAGGCGGCGTTAATAATCGTTCGATCCCCAGCCGGTGTTCCGAAATCAGTATTCCAAATTCGTCGAAAGCATGGTTGTGTCCTTCAATATACACACACACGCCAGTGTCAGTCTTCGTCTTATGCCAACCACAGCATTTTCGTCGTTCTGTGCCTAGCGCGCTTCACACTTCCATGCAGCTGCCGTGAGGAAAGTTAACCAAGTATTCATAAGAACATCATCTATAAGGTATCGCTGAACTAAATCGGAAATGATGCAATCTCTAAAAAGAAACAGCCTTGCGAAAATATATTGTTTCAATAAACGTTTGAAAAATTCGATTGACATCTTGCATTATTGTTGAATATTCCTGATAAAAAGAGGTTATTTGATAACTTTTGGACCTAAAAATACAATTTACTATTTGTGTACGTGACCGGTACTTCCCTTCGTGTCACGTGACCGGTACTTACCTTCGTGTCAGTTTTTCTCTCTTATTTGTTGCATGATCCCCTCTTTTCGGATCAGAAAAAGTTGTCTGAAGGACTATAAATGACAAAGATATTTGAATGCCAAAATTAAAGTAATGCGATCATATTATAATGGTCGCCTATGGGAAAATATTTAGTTCCGTGATACCATGAGCTGGATTCCAGCTATCATTTTTGACGGTGTGCAATGGTGTGTGACGTGTGCCATAATGTACCTCTGAAATTAAGCGTTGCATAGTTGAGTTGGCCAACCCGACAGGATTTGAACATGCAACGAGTCGTCAGTTCGCATTTCCTGCAATAGGTGGCCTTTCGTTGTACATTTGTGCAACGTCGCCGATATTTTTAAGGGGGACGGCTTCAATTACCATTAACCCTCTGCACATTGAGATCAAAATTAATTAATTAATTAATTTATTTATTTATTTAATTTTTTATTAAGCCAACCATTTATATCTATGCTGCGCACTTTAGAGGATTTCAACCTCGGTGTTGGTTTTGGGTCCTATTTTACTTGTAAAGTGGAAGGTGCCTACCACAGTAAACAACCACTTAACCATATTCTTGGGTATCCATGGATACTGAGGTAAAATATCAATGTTCTAATTTTCCCCATAGTGCAACTAGGAATTTATACAATTCAGTCTTACCCATACACAGACTGAAACGCGTGTGTGAATGGGTTAATCGAGATGGCACGATTCCCAGCACGGAAGGATAGAAGGAGAGGCCGCAGGCACGAGCGTGTCGTTCTATGTTTATTACGCGCCTTAACGTCTATAAAAACAATTAGGATACTCAGCAATTCATTTGACAATACATTTTATCGCCAACCAAATTTGCGGGGGGAACGCGAGTTACTATACTGAGTCAAAAAAGAAAGTGTAACAGATAGGAATGTGAAAAATAGCATAAAGTTTGATTTATAATAATTCTAATGTCGCATGTTTGTGTACAAGTAGTCGTGCAAAGAGTTTAATGACATTCTGTTGTTGTCCACCCAACCGTATACAATTTTGCTACGGATTTCAAAATAGCACGTGCTACCCGAGAATGTCAAATTGAATGGGTGACCGACGATTTTCTTTGTGTTATGTTGTGCTAGAGAGCCTGGGTTATTGAGAAAACGCTCTAGTTTTTGTCTTCCGACATTATAAAAAATGCCAAGGTTCACCGAAAATCAGAGGTTGAGGCTGGAATACCTTCAGATGTGCTCGCTGCTGAGTTCGGAGTCACTGCAGCCACTATTTACCGTCTCATTGGAAGGTATAGAACCACTGGATCTTTTGTCGACCGACCGCGTGCAGGTCGACCAAGACCGACACATCAGGATGTCTCACTTGCGGGATCGCTTCCTTCCGGCGACGAGGATTGCAACAGACTCGCTAAATACGGCATCCGAAGTAGACGTCCATACCACGGACCAATCCTTACCCAACGTCATCGTACCGTCAGAATGGAATAGGTATGCAAGCGTGTTCGCTGGACTCAGCAGCGTTGGAGCACAGTTCTTTTTAGTGATGAATCACGATTTTGTCTTCAGCGCCCTGATGGTAGGTCAAGAGTGTATCGCTGACGAGGGGAACGGTTTTCTGATGCTTGCGTGCGGGAATGCGACCGTTTCGGCGGGGGTAGTGTAATGGTTTGGGAGGAATTTCCTTGCTCCATCGAATGCAGTTGATCTTCGTCGATGGTAATCTGAAAGGACAGCGATATCGGGACGAAATCCTTAACGCTGTTGTTGTCCCGTTGTTCAACGCTAACGTCGGATTGCAGTTATTCCAGCAAGACAATGTGCGATGTCACGTGGCACGTATCTGTCGTGACTTTCTTGAACTGCAGAGCATCGAATTTCTTCCCTGGTCCCCACTTTCGCCAGATTTGTCGCCAATCCCGGATCTTTGGGATCAGTTGGACCGTCGGGTACGACTTCAGGATCTTCAGACGTTAGGCGATTTACGTAATGTTCTAGAGCAAGAGTGGAACGCAATACCACAGGGTGACATCCGCAGACTTATCAGGTCCATGCGCTGTCGAGGTCTTGCCATCCAAAAGGCAAACGGTGGGCATACAGGCTATTGACTGCATGTGTGAACTTTTCATTTCACCCCATGTTTGAATTACGACGTCCTGACGTGACGCTGGCAACAGTAAGAAAATGAAATTATGCAAATTCATACGTCTAGACTCGAAATATGAATTTATAATAATTTGTTTGGGATTAAAATCGATAATAATACTAAAAAATTGCTCCTCAACGTTTATTATACTTTCTTTTTTGACTCAGTATATTTCGTACCCTGAGTTCCAATGTGTTCATGTGCCTACTGGCACATTGGAACTCAGGGGACAATTTTCAGCTATTGCCAGCGATTCAAATTGTAGTTGCGTTGAACGATTTGTAGACAATTACAGTGCAATTTCGCTTCTATTTAAAAATAATCCGTCAACGATTTTCATTTTCCGCGTGGTTTAGTGTTGCAGTAAATGAGGACTACTTTAAATTTCCAGTGGCATTATGGGAAAAAAATTGCTGCTTGAAATTTCTGTATTTTGACATTAATAAATTTAATTACCTGGTATTTTAAAGATATTTTTTCCTTTCCCGCATCTTATATAAACCTATTAAGATAACTAATGTTTGCTGCCACTTTGCGATTAGTTCTCTTAATATCTGTATCAGGAAAAATTCTAAGATTACTTCCACTGCGCCTTCAGTGAAATAACGCCTTCGCATATTGTGTGAAAATTACTGCTTTATTAACATGCACAGCACACTCAAACAAAATTAATCTTTTTTACACAAATTGTGTTCATTGAGAAGAGTGTGGGATTTTTTTTTACTCTCTCTGGATTCTTTATTATCTAATATATTCAAAAAAGCATGGCTTTGGGTTGGTTGAAATATGCCATTATAATGTGGATGGATTCACAGGACAAAAATTGCAGACTATCGAGACATTGCCTACACCCCAAAACGTTTTTGATTGTATAAAATCGCCGTTCACTGTAATGATAACAAACCTAAAATACGCGCCTTTCCTCCTATTCTGAGTAGGGCTCTACGAAGCGTCGACATTCGATTCGATTCGATTCGAAATCGTCTCGATGATTCGATTCGAATACAGGCGATTCGATCGTAGAAATGTTCTCAAAATTGAACCAAGTGTCCCGCTTGAACGCTTCTCTCATCGGGTCTCCTGTACAGGCGAGTTCAAGGAGGTTCCGCTTCCGAAACTACTTGGATTCAGTTCCTGGGATATTCCGGTCTTTTTTAACCCTTTACCTAACATGAAAAGCAGACGACACTAAGTCTTGCAAATAAAGTTCTTGAATAACTAATTTCTTTTATTTTTTGTCCCGAAAACATATGTTATGACCCCTCATTGGAACGAGCTCAACGAGCTCGTCCCAACGAGGGGTCATTACCTATGTATTTGAGAGAAAAATGAAAAAATAATGAAAATTAATTGGCGATTTTTGAGAATAGCGCTGGTCGGTTTTGAGCGTTACGTTGGGTAAAGGGTTAATTGACTTGCCCAAACCGACTAGTCGTTTTCAACACTCGAATGGAAACTAACAATATTTACTACATTGTAAGTTTGTAAGAGGGTGCAATATCTACAACTGAAAAGTGATGTGATTCGATTCGAGATTCCTTCCGGGGAGCTTCGAAATATTCTGCCCGAATCGAGTAGTTGTTACATCACTGACATCATTTTACTTTCACATTGTTATTATGACGCAATCAGGCGCGTAGCAAGGATTCTCTAATAGGGATGCCCTAGCCAGTTATTTATGGAGGATGGGGCGGGGGGGGGGGGTGGGGTCGGATGTCGGAGGCCTCCTCTGGTCCTCTCTAGAACCCTCTGGTATCTACTCCCTTATCCCACTCCCCCCGCCTAAAATGTTTTGAAACATTCAGTGCTCTAAGAGCGAATCTGAGACGTGTAGTCTGTGTAGCCCTATATTGGAGACCATTTTAGGGGCTCTATGCTATGTCAAAGTTGCATTGGAAAAATGTGTAATTTTCTTTTAAGGGGGCAACCCCCCTCCCCCCACTCCCTCCACCCCCGTCTACGCCACTGAACGCAATGCTTCCATTTTAGATCTAAACTAAAGGATGGATGTGTCCTCTTGCGACCTGAATGTTTTTCTCGAATGTTGATTGTTTTGAGTCAGAGATAATAATAGGGTGCTATAAAATAAATAGAGAAAGTGCAGCACATCTAAGTGAATTTGCTATTACTTAAGCATCTAAGATCACTTATGGATAATATGACATATGTTTTGGGCGCCGTGGGTCACACATTTTGTCCAGGCCACCTTATAAATTAGATTTTGATTTGGCCCTGAAGTTGTCTATGGAACTTTCAATGTTAATTCTAAACCACACATTCAAAATTCCTTTGCATTTTTCATTTCAGCTAGCCAAGCCCCCCCCCCCCCCTCCCCCACACACACACCCACCACCAAAAAAAAATAATCTCTACAATTGTAATTCCCTGTGTAATATCCCGTGTTAATGTCAAAATTCCATAAAACGAGTATGCGGCATGGAGTTTTCAGTATCAATTTTTACACTTTTGAGTTATTAGCGTGCCCGCCCTTTACTACGGGAATCCCATAGACATTTTCTGGACCACTTAAAACTACAAGTATGAAAATGTTTTCAACAGGTTTAGAAATTAATACTGAAATCTCCATAGGCAAATACAACATTTGGTCAAAAGACCTGTGTATATATATATATAAAAATAAAACCGAAACAAATGTTACATCAAGAAACGCGAGAAATGTTCTTTTCAAATCATAGCAAGCAATAACAAGACCCGTTTCACCATGAAGTTCAATCTCCACTAGAATTGAAAAAGGAGAAGCGATCTGAGATGGCATTGGTGAATCTCTAACTTACTATTCTTTTCCCAACATCATAGGATGAAACAATCTGTCAGGGATGTGGCCAGAGGGTTTCAGCTGGGGGGGGGGGGGGGGGGGGGTATGGGGGCGGGGTTCCACCGGTGTAAATTCCAACTGTGAGTGGTTTCGATAGGTGGTTGCACTGCAGCGCTGGGTGATATCTTTTAATCCTTTACCCAACGAATCGCCTGCATCCGCCTGCGTAATATGCAAATACAGCTGCTGAAAAAATATTATTTTTCAAAACATTTCAACAAAACCATATCATGTGACCCCTCTTTGGAACGAGCTCGTCGAGCTCGTACCAATGAGGGGTCACATGATATGGTTTTGTTGAATTTTTTATATTTAAAATAATGAATTTTGAAATCGTCTGCGTTGGGTAAAGGTTTATGAACCCTTCTGAAAATTTTCACTAGTCCTGAAACGGAAAAGGCATCATTTATAATGTGTCTGGGTCAGAAAATTTACCGGATTGATGTCAGAGTCGAAATTTTAGAGTTGGAAATTTGAAAACTCAAGTTTCCAGTTGGAAATAAAAGATCAAAATTTTTCATCATTAGTTGGAATTATTTTAATATTTTTCATGAACAATGTTAATTTATTGAATTTCCAACTATTTGATTTTTGACCTCGGAATTTCCAACTATTGAAAAAAAATACTCCTAGCTGGGGGGTGAGACCCCCCCCCCCCGCCCGCCCCCCCCCCCCCCCCCCCCCCCCCCGCTGATGACGCCACATCCCTGCAATCTGTTCAGATATTGTCCCGACAACGGAATAAGTTTGCTCGACATTCACATTCCGAAAGGCAGTTCTAGTCGATATCGATGATGGTGTTGAGATGAAAATGAAGATAAACAGTCACGGATGTCCATTGAAAATAACTGCCAATGCCAATACTTTACGAACGATACTAGACATGGGAGCGAGTGGATTTCGAGGAAGATGGAACTTTTTGGAAAATTGTTGGGATTCGATCCGAACATGCATCAAAACCGAAAACGTGGTTAAAATTCTCACCGTCAATTGCATTTTAGTGAACGTGGATGTGACCGCTGAAAGTATTATCAATGGAAGCGCAAAGCCCACGATTATTTTTCCCCGAAGTTTCGCCGGGCTACAAAATCCATTTAATGATTACCAAAACAAAACAAAAATGTATAGAAATTTCTATCCCGCATGGGTGACGATCCAAAAAAATTAAATTCACCGCGGGTGATCGAGTTAGAATTTATAGTTATAACAAAACATTTCAAAAAGTTTACATGTCTTGATGGACCAAAAGAATCTTCAGCATCGTTCGAATTCTTTACACTGATCCCGTCACTTATGAGATAGAAGCACACTACAGCAAAGAGACAGTTCCGTGAACAACTTGGGCTGCACGATATTCAAAACTGAATACCGGTATCGGTATTCAAAAAAATACCGCGGTATACCGGTATATCGAAAACTGTTCAGATATATGAACACAAGTACCACGCTCGAGACTCGAGGCACCACAGTCGGAGCGAATTAGCACGCCTTGGTGATGCAGTTCGAAAAAACCTTTACCCAACGCAGACGATATCAAAATTTATTATTTTCAAGATTAGTTTATCAGATTTTAACCATAGATTTCAACAAAACTATATCATGTGACCCCTCATTGGAACGATCTCAACGAGCTCGTTCCAACGAAGGGGTCACATGATATAGTTTTGTTGAAACTTTTGAAAATTATTTTTTTTCAACTGCTGAATTTGTATATTACGAGGGCTCAAGCAGACGATTCCTTGGATAAAGGGATAATATTATTCATTCGGAGCTGCAGTTAAAAAACTCAAGACATCTTGAAAATTAAATTGAGGGTAAATAAATAATGACGATAAACCGATATTTTTGTAATTACACCGGTATTCAATCGATATTGGTTTGAATGCCGGTATATATCGGTTTATAGATATACCGTGCAGCCCTATGAACAACAATTGCAAAAGACCGTTTTTATAAAAAAGATAAAAGATTTTTTTTGCACTCATATAAATAATAATAATAAAAAATAAAATAAAATAAAAAATGGACTTATTAAACATAATGGAAGGTAAAGTAATAGACGAGAATGTCGAAAAATCTCAATATTGAAGGAGAGATACGAATCAATATCAAGATACAAGATCTCTTTGTTCATTCCACCGAGAGTTATCTCGGGTACAAGGATGATTGATGCAAGTTGCAATATGTTGGCAATGATCTCATCACACTAGGCAAGAATGGTGTAATGCATGTATTCAGTAACATAAAATATCTACTGTCCAGTCAAGAGATAAAATCCCTGTTTCATCCCGGTCACACCGCGTCTATGTTGGGGTTCTTAAAATATCCCAAAAAACTATTCTAAATCTAGAGAACGCAATCAACTATGGGTGAAATACACCACACCCGAATTGTCGACAACGTGGTCGCAGTAGTGAGACAGAAACACATTGTTTAGACCTCGTATCCTGCAGGAACGTTTTCTTTCAGGATACCTTTAAAACACATTTTGGGATTCGCCAAAAATCACAACAAGATCCCATACAATTTCAAAAACAACCTCCCCTAGTGCGTAAGGTGGTGGACAACAATGCCATCGTGAGAATTGCTGATGTGGATTCCAAAAGAGCGAAACTTAGCAAGATATCGTGGTTCATGTCACACATGAAGTCGGCCAACATGGAACAATTCCAACTCTACAAGACCATAGAATTGAAAACTATTTCTGATGGGATTCAGAATGAGGTAGTGCGATACAGAGAACATTCCCAGAATGTGAAGCTTTGGTTGGAGACTGATGGTGAAATCTTTTTTTCGGAATGATTGCGTTTCATAATGATAGGCTTTTAAGCCCACAAGGGTGGTTCACAAGAAAAGAATCCTTCCCCATACGATCATTTGAACGTAAGAAACATACACGTTATGTCCAATGCCACACGATATACTTCAATAGATTATAAAGCCTCATTCGAAAAGAAAAACTTCGGTAGGATGTATGGTGATGCAGCTGACTTCAGATTGAAGTATCACCATATGGACGAATTGATAAGCAATCTGAACATCTGTCCCCCGAATACGAGATGCTCCATCCCCTGTACGTGTACCTCGTCAGCAAAGAGAGCAAGAGATACAAGCATAGCATCTCAGACATTCAGGTCAAGATGGAATTCAAGAGAGGGTTAACCCGCCTAAATGGAAGCATTTGCTGTAGTCATTTCTGACAGATTGTTATCGTTTCAATCGGATAGAAATAAAATGTCTGTCATTAGGAAAACAGAAAAAACACAGTCAAATTTTCTTAATAAAACAAAAAAATTAAATTATTGAACAAAAAAAAATTAAAATTACTGAATAAAAAAATAAAAAGTCATAGTTCTTATATTTTGTTTTTACAAAAATAAAATTCGAGTTATTGCTTATGCATACGTCCTTTCCCCTTGTACACATAGCGTGCCTGTGAGAAAGTGAAGTGGGAGGGTGAGGAGTGCCTGCATTCCACGCATGTAGACGTTCTTTTTATTCAAGTCATTCAAAGGATCGCATTCGATCAACACAGACCCCACATATGTCGCAGCTTCGGGATTAGATGAAACGGTCTTGACATTAATTCTACCTCCCAATTCGACTCTCAGTGGTGTGATGAATGTATTAGAACTAGAATATTGATTCTTCGGCTTCTCGGCGTTATAGATTTCGTTTTCTATACCCATTCATCAAGCCATTCACTTTAGCCAGGTTCACCATGTAAATAGATGTCAAACACATTCGAATGATCTTTCCACCAGTTGGCATCGTATAACCTATCCTGCCATGCAGAGGTCCGCTTCTTCAATTTCCAAAGGACCATTCAGATTCGCCAGGATTTAATGCAGCTCTCTTCTGAGCCCACATGGTTATCAACTGTCTTGCGTATTTTATTTTTTCCACTACATGCATCGGTCATGTGTATGTGGTCCTGTTAATTTGTGATTCTATGACCTCCGTGTCTACCATACCTTCCATTTTGTTGCCAGTCTTCCATAATTTGGTGACATTCGTGTAGCCAAGCTGACAACACTCGATTCAAATACTGTGTAGGGATCTGGACCGAATAGTTTGTTACCGGTCATGTCGATTCCAGACTCTATCATTGCTCACTTTGTCTGTTTGGATATAATTGGTCCACGTGCATTTTGAGATTTCGACGAGCAGAAAGTAATTGCCTTTATTTACCACGGTCGATTCTGAATCTCCACCCTTGATTTTCAATAGATTGACGATTCTATTCTATCCGACATCTAAATCAGTCCTCAAATCGCCCTTGGCCATTGCCTCGATGATCTATCATTCTCTAGCATGTAGATGGATTTTAGATGCCGCATTTCTGGGATCCGTGGGTTTGGATAGATTCGATATCTTATGCTCATTTGCATTCAATTCCGAATTCATGATCTTGTTGACGTGATGATCTCTCAAATGGTTACTGAAACGAGCGCGGGAATTGCATGCATAATGTATTGTGGCCTCATGGACGGATGCACAGGGTCGCCGATGTTCACCAATGATTTTGATTTCAAGTCCAGATCAAAATCCATGTTTCTGTCCACGTAAATACACTGTTCTTGATGAGGTTCATGGCTCCTGACAAAATGACTGTTCATGTAAGTGTCGGATATTCTACCACCACCATCGATTTATCGGAGTATGGGAATTTTTTAGTCACGATGTGGAACTGATCCTTTTCCAAATGATCGACCAGACCTTCCAAGCTGGAAGGCAAGAATTTGGAACTGTCCAAGAAACAAATGTCTCGAGTGGTTGGTTCTTCCATCATTTGTATTTTACCCACCACCATAAAAGCCTAAATTTTAATAATTCGTATCCCGACAAATTATGAAAAAAGACTGGGTAAAATGGCGTGAGACCCCTACACAGACCAGTGTAATAGTTGTGATCTCTGACTTTTTCGTACCCGGGTGGTGGCTGCCTTGGAAGAACAATCTTCAACCAATGTGACATTTTACCGTATTTCTATTTTCTTTCTTCTGTTCTTTCATTAATGGCTTCATTGGCACAGATCTCTTAAACAGCTTGTACCTCTTTCTGATTTCTGATTCCAATTCACGCACGAACAGTGAGCCACATCTTCCCCTTCCGATCATTTGGTGTATGCGATGGGACCCATGGAGAAACTATCGTTGAAAGAAACACAACTCCCAAGGCGTGTGTGTTTGATATTTCTCTGTGTAACTTTCGCCATCGGGGTTTGGCTGACATGAACTCATCTTTTCTGTGAATGATTCACAGTCCGCATACGCGATGAAAGACACTCCCAATCGTCTTTTTTTGGCGCTTCAAATTTAATACGCTACCATTTTTTTTTGGCATGACTATTTTCATAGATAGATGAATGTGACAATAGTCTTCTTTTCCTCTGACGAATCTTTGCTGTTTATCGAATTCAGATAGTTGAAACAGAACAATCTCTCTCCATGATGTCTGACTCGACAACAAACTACTCAGAATTTTAATCCAGCAATAATGTTGATTTTCGTCGTCAGAATCATTATCACTTCTTTTCTATCATCGTTTCTGTGTGGACTGATTCTCAGCAAAAATTCTTGAATGTCGAGGTCGTATCCGAACACATTCATTGCCATAGTCGGATTCCGTCTCTCGAAATGACAGATGCATCCCAACTCCGTATTAAACTCTATTCCCAACCAATCTAAACTTTCCAAATTTTCCTGGTATTTCGAAACTCTGTACGCGTGTTCGTCCACGGCATACAACACAGAAGTTACTGCCCATTTCGAACATTAATTATCTTTACGATTTACGACGTTCACCCTTGCTTGTTTCTTTTCTAAACAATCTGGCATTTTTTTTCTGTCTTTACGGTGTTTTTCTGGGTTTTTGAATGCACGGCGACGGGTGGTTTTCTATTTGTTTTCTTTGCTTCAAATTTTGTAATTTGCACAGGAGTTTTCCTTTTTACTGTGATCAGGCTGTTATTTCTGTTTCATCACAGTATTCGAACCTCCGAGAATCACGCCAAATCAAATCAAATCTTCTCTTTTCAACCATTTCACACCCTTCAAATCCAATTGCTGAGCCTTGGCTCTCAAGTGGGTACCGTTTTTTTGACCGTCTGGGAAGTTATCGCATCGCCCAGAGCGAATCTATTCCTCAGACTGCATCGTCGTGGAATGTTGAAATTTTAATCACATTTTTTCAATTCTGGTAATCTGGAAATTAATAAACAAACCATTTTAATCTTTTTATTTCTGTAGGCAAAATATTTTATTTTTTATTTCTGTATGTAAAAAATTTAATTTAAAAAAAATTATATATATATATAAAATAGCTGTTTTTTATTTAATTTAATTAAACAAATTTTTTCCCCTGTTTTTTTGTGTCTGTCTCTATGAGTCATCACCCCCCCCCCCCCCCTCCCCCCGTCGTTGTAAAACATCAAAGTTCATCTTGGAAAAATATCGAAAGGATACGTCATGGTTAGTGCATCCACTAAACACCAGATTGGCTGAGTGGAAAAAATCGAAACCATTAAATTATTCCACTTCGATACACGCGAACAAAAACACCGTCCAGGTGCGCGAGGATTACAGAAAGGTGTCGGCACAGTCAATGCGCCCAGTAATCGCCACATTCTTTGAGTGATGCCAAGTTGAAAATCGATTAAATTTTTTCTTAATTTTTTTCTTACGCTTCAATTAATACAAACAAAAAAAACTCCGTCGAATCAACATGCATTTTCCCAGGCAAATTTTGACCAATTTAAAAAAAAAATCTAAATACACAAAAATTAGCCACGGACGCTCAAAATACAGGTCCTTTCAACAAATGGTGTTCCATATGGAGATTTCAGTGTCAGTTTCTAAACCTGTTCAAAACATTTTCAGACTTGTATTTTTAAGTGATCCAGAAAATATCTATGGGATTCCCATACTAAAAGGTTGGCACACGAATAACATAAGCGTGTTAAAAATTAACACAAAAACACTCATGCCACGCACTCATTCTTGGGTACTTGGACATTAACAAGGATTTTTTACGATAGAGTGGGTAATCTTAGCAAAAGCAAATCTATGAAATTGCGACCGATTGCCACAACATTTCATTATCCATCTGAGCGAGAAGGGTAAGGAAATCATCTTTTGATTATGTGGACCACCTGAAGTCAGTGAACATGGGTATAGGGGCTCAGATATCGAAAGAAATCCGAGATGCAAGAAAACCATTATATTCGTAAATGAAAAAAGCAAAGGACAGTGGGAAAGGGGTTAAATCTGTTTGTAAAAAAACTGTTCATTGGAGGCGAGGAACACCGAGCAGAAGTGACAGAAACTAACCGTTAATGGTATCATGAAGAACTTTATCTACATTTATTATCGTGGAATATTAACAGGTTAAAGCGTAAGCTTGATGATGTGGACTTTACATCTGAGTACAAGTTACTGTTTTTCAATGAAACATGGCTGTCAAAGAATGAACAATCAAACACAGTTATAAGTGGTCCCTATTGTGATTTTATCCCTGGGAATAAGACACGACACAAGAAGAAAGGGCGATATAGTGGGGGGGGGGGGGGGGGGGGGTGTCTTTCTCCTGTAAACATACGGTTTCGTAGTTGGAAGTGAATTGAAGTGAGCTAGATTGAGGAACGGATATATTTAATGTTGGAATGATAGAAGAAATTTATTGTGAATTCGCAGGTGCAGATAACTGGAGTTATTGAAGTGTTATTCAAATAGAAACACGCTGGAAAAAATTGAGGTGAACCGAGGGCGCCGTTTTCAAATTTCCTTCCATACAGCGCCATGTCAACGACGCTACAGCCAAGTCTTCCAACTCAAAATCAATGATGGATAACAAGTCTCAAAATTCAGCGTTTTTCCTGGACGTGTCGTGGGTGTAGAAAAGCCCAGCTTCAAAGACCACAAGAAGATTAACTTTTACTATTTGTGCTTGACATTTCAAACCCAAAGTTTGACTTGTTGCTTAGGAAATTTATGAAAGACTGAATGTGAAACTGAAGAGTGTGCTGACCGCGATTCAAATGACGCGAATAAAGTCATTACTTCAGACGCTACCGGCTATACGAAGACTGTTTAGAATGTGTACCGATTGAAATATATGCAGTATCGGAGCATCAGTCTAATATCTGTCTTCCAGAACAATTGTGCGACTGGATAAACGGGCAGAATCTTATCTCGTAGGGGGGTCGTCGCAGGCCTTGTCGCACTATCAAGAACACCAACATAAGACGCGAATGAAAGAAAGCGAAAACCTCTCCATGATTATCAGGACTGTGAAGTACATTGATCGTGCATCGATCGGAAAAAACGGGAGTAAGACGCGAACTGCAGCACCTGCCCGCACGATGAATTGATGTTTTCCCCCCAACATCGCCACGCCGTTAGATAAATAAATGACAACCGACAAATAATCTTGCCACCAACGTCTCCTAGTTGGACTTTCTAGTTTGGGGCCAATGTACCAGAGATAAAGGTAAGTGTGGTTACTGTACTAGGGATTATTTCAGGGGGATCAGCCCACCCCCCCCCCCCCCGGCGGCCATATCTAGTTTCACATTTTGACACTATATGGATAATCTGATAAATAAATCATATGTTTATTGTTTCCCAAACTGCAGATTCCAAACCAGTAAGTGTAGGGTATTCTACATTTAAATATATAAATTCATGCTGTCAACATTCCTCAGACAGAGCACTGCATGTACACAACATGGGCTGGCAAATCCTACATGCACAACAGGCACATCCGTGGCAAACCTTGTGGAGGTACCCCAAGCAGACACCAGACACAACACGTGTAGGTATCCAAAGCATACCTTACAGTACATCGGGAGTGGATTGTTACTAAATTACTCGTGGGGTGTTGTCTCCACTCCGACAAAAAATCATTGTCTGGGAAAAAGCAATAGAATGATGAGCAAAGTTTCAGCCAAGGGACCTCCGAGTAGAACCCGGAGCTCCCTTGGCTAAAACTTTACTTTTCCTTTTCATGCATTACCACAGGGATCCACTGTGATTATATGAGTGGAGACACCACCCCACGAGTATTTAGTAACAATCCACTCTCCACGTACTGTGGCATGCCCTTACCACACCCCAATGGTGATACCCCAACCATACCCAACCACACTCTTGACACCCCTTCAAGTGGTACCCTAAGCACACCTCAGACATACCCCAAACACACCTCATGAGAGTACCCTAAGCATACCCCAGGCATACCCTAACCACACACTTGGATTTACCTATGGCAGTACCCTAAGCACACCTCAGACATACCCCAATCATACCTCATATTCGGTACCCCCAACCAGACCTCTGAGCTCATTTAAATTTTTGGCCCACACACCCTAACCATACCTCAGCCATACCTTAAGCATACCCCAACTATCTGTTTGCAAAAAATATAGATCCACATCTCAGTCGGGGTGCCACACACGCAACCAATTTTGTAGTCCATACCCCAGGAATACCCTCTCCGCACCTCAACCACACTGCAAAAATATAAGGGACGGGGAGGGGCATCAATTCATTCTGCTGTCGAAAAGGTTCTAGCTTTATTACTCATGGGGTAAAAAACATTGAGGCCCATCGAATGAGCAGGGACACTAGACAAAGCGAGACAGATGTCACGTCCCTCTGTTATCTATGCTTCATTCTACTTGTTTTGCCTGTCTCCTCTAACATATAAATATCCGCTGACGCCGTCAATCCTACTCTCTTCGAACTGGGTCTCTCCCCAAGTGAGCATCTTCCGGGTATACACGTCCCTCATCTACAAACTACTATACTCTACAAACTACATTTTAATGAATGTGACTACCCCCACCCAGCGCCACGAACACCCTGTTACCCAGCTCTACACGAAAGCCAAGATAGCCCCTTTGTGTTTAGCTCGACTTCCTATTCTGACTCCGCAAACGCATAGCCTAACTGCAGCGTTATGTATCGTTCTCACAATGCCAACGACGTTGTGCCAGCATTGCATGACATTGTAGCTGCGATGTGTGTTTGCGGGTAGGTGCCGAACTACCAAGTCATGCCTTATTATACTATCCTTCGTGTCTACCGACGACACCCCTGTTTGGAACGCTTTGCAATGCAGACATCATTACTCCACAAACAGCCTTCATTATCTGTCACTCATTAGTCTTTACACTCTGTTGTTTTTTTCTTCTACCACTTCAGACATAGCCAAAGTGCAATAACAGTGCAATACGCGTACGACCGGGACCCATCACTAGGTGTGAACTGGCCAACTATTACCCAAAATGGAAAAACGTAGAAGAAAACTATAATCATACCCCCTTTCTCCCCCCCCCCCCCCCCCGCGTGCCGAGTTCCGGTCGTGCGAGCGCAACTGTGTGTGCATAACTATTAGCCGCACATGATATACGTTTAGCTAAATGTCTGATTTGAAACAGCCGAGTATAAGCTTTTTGCTTGCTGCTGAATTCATTTCCTTATTAGTTGTATACTTTTATTGTATTGCAAAAAATGTACTTTCACACTTGGGAAATAAATACCGTTTAAACTAATTTAACTGATGCCTGTGCCCAGAAGTTCGATTTTAAAATCATTTATTGATTGTAACGAAATATTTTGGTGGAAAAAGTAAACTTTCGTCTTCTTTATTTGCAAGTATTTCGTAAATTATTCTGAGGGCTGATTTTGATAAAATGCTGATTTAATTTTTTTTTTTCTTCTATGGCAAAACCCAGAATATTTGTTTTTTGACCCTTTCGTGTAAAGACGCACACGCCTCAGATGGGTGAGGCGGACTTAACTGGTTTTCTATGTAACTCACAACCTTTTAGAAGTATAACATACAATGATCCATACACCTTCGTACGTTTTTAAACCAATCCTATCTTTCAGCGCAGTAGGGACCACATAAAAGTTGTAACTGTCCCAACATCTGACCCCCTCATCTTAAGCTGAGAAAACCTACTATTCGTTGATTCGTGCACAGGATGTCAGGTAATAAGAAATATCTATCAGAATGAAGTGGTCACTAACAAAGGTAGCTTAGTTCCGTCCACCATTCCCAACGTGGAATGGCAGGTAGACAGCCAATCAAGCTAGGTCATTCCCCGCTGCACATGTACTTATATTGGTAGTTATATTGCTATAAAATGTTCTATGTCAAATTATGATGCATTCAATGTATTTGTATATTATTAGTTACACAGTTTGTTGTTGGCCTAATATGCCTTATATGGTGTCAGTTAATTTCATATTGGACGAGAGCGAATATACCATATTAGGCCACCAACAAACTGTGTAACGAATATATCTTACCGACTGCTGCATCGATGCACAGAACTAATAACAACAGCGATCAAAATTAAATGAGAGAATTCTCACAATGTGTTCACGTGTCTTTGCCTTGTTACAATTTATGGGAGAGTGGCTACAGGCACTCTCCCATAAATTGTAACAAGGCAAATTCATACATACCAAACAGTTTCATTTCGAAGGTAATATGACACACATCCCCAGAATACGAATCCTTTAAGTTGCCTAACCCGCACTTCAGACCAAATATGGGCTTCCAATACTCAATCTTTCAACTTAAAGCGTTTTTCGGCTGCCGCCATTTTGAATAATCAATGAACAAAGGGGAGATTACCCATAGCTGTCAGCGTATATTGATGTTGGCAGGCAGTATATGGTTTTATATGCAGTCTGCATGTGACGTCTTTGAACCAATGAAATTCACAGATACTTGTAGGAGGTAAGATATGAATATATATGCATGCGCTGCAAATAAAGTATAGTATAGTACCTTTCTCATTGCGCCAAAAAAAAAACACTTTTAATTTTAGAGCCGCTTCCCTCCAATAATTTACAAGAATATACCTAATCGCGCCCACTCCACACTAACTCGCCTTGTTCGCGTGAAATGGTGACCTCGAAAAACACGGCTTGTCTTCTCCAATTCGGCATCCTCAATTCACCCTAGAAGTAAACTTCACTGAATTAATTTACCAAATTATGATTTTATTGAGAGTAGAAAAAAATAAATCATATTAAGTCGCTGAAGGACCTTTTCATAGCACCTGTGGCATAAATTCGATTGTTGTTGTAAAATTGACTTTTTTTTATAAAAACCTAAATCAAAAATGTCTTCTTGCAGTGATTCCCATCTCGAAGCGTTTCATTCAACAAGAACATAAATGTAATTGAACTTCAATAATCACTCCCCACATGGGAACCCCGGGACGTGAAGCAGTTCTTTTTTACTATAGTAAACAAGCTCTGTTTTACTGGTAAAATAAGACCCAGTCACCAATGCTTGGGATGGAATTCCTCTAAAATGGACAAGGGTACAAGCAATTGACTTAAATTGACTTTATCTCCATTGTGTGGTCATGATTAGCCACTGTGTAGAAATATGTGACCTTAAACACAAATAAATAAACAAATAAATAAACAATCCCTCATAAAATTTATAAGTTTTTCTCACAGTTTTTCAATATCTCAGTACCCCCTTTACAGTATGCAAGAGGTTGCAGAGATACACCAACAGAAGAAAACATAAATTATTTTTCAGTAGTACAGCGGCTTATTAAACCTTTACCAACCTGAATGACATTCCACACTTGCGAGAAAAGTTCTTAACTAATGAAACATTTTCAGTTTTTTAAAATTAAAACATAGCATATGACCTCACATTAGAACGAGCTCGTTCAAATGAGGGGTCATAAACTATGTTTTTATTTTAAAAAATAATAAAATTTGAATGGCCACTTTCGTGAGTAGAGCTGACTGTTTTTGGGCATTACGTTGTGAAGGGGTTAAAAGTCAAGTGTCAACACATGTTTGCTAGTTTTATTTATTCAATATGACATTGATAATATTTTTAAATTATACCAAACAAATCAATACGTGAGAGGGAATCACGGCCGACAGATTACAAAACAATGTACAACAATAGACCGTCTCAATGAACTTTGGTGTACAACACTATTAGATACCAAATGTGGATTTTTTACAAAAATTCTCACACTTTTGTCGACTCATAAACTCATGCTTTAAAAGCGGTAAAGCAGGACCGTCTAATAATATTCCGGAAGTAGTACCAACCGTACGCAGTTATATTCTTATGCGAATCATAAATCATGATCGATGGTGACCTGTTTCTCTTTTATTCACAACGTTTCGAAAGATTATGACGATTCCGTTTTTGAACCGTTGTTTCCACAAACGTCAATTACCGAATGCTCCCAAATTTCTACGTCATTGTGAGCTGCATCTCTTATAAGACTGCTCTGGTTGTTGCTCGATTCAGTTTGGGCATCATTTATCGGGTTTTGGATAAAGTGATACACGGATGGAGTCTTCAACTCGACCCATATATAGTTGAATTTACGAGACTCGTCCAGTATTTTAAGTCTGGACCTCGCACAAGAGACCTAATTTAAAGAAGTCGTTCAGTGAATTTCTCTATAGAATGGGGACCGCAGGAGATCCTCCATGAACGAAATGATCTAAACGTTTTCCACACTGTGTCGTGACAAATTGAGCAAAACCCACCATTTTGGGTGTTAAAAATTGGTTGAGTTCAAATACCAGGTAACTATTTGAATAATGAGTATTTATAAAAAGCACTTTTCGGGAACATTTTCACAAATCATTTCCCCGGAAAATACTTCTGCAAAATTATGTAAAGTTGTCTTTTGTAGAAAATATATAAAGAGAATACACTCATAAACCAAGGAAACCTCAGAACATTTCGAAGCATCAAACAAGTGTTTTTCCGAAAAAGTGTATAGATACAGATACAGATTTATTTACTCTTATAAAACCGTCGAACGATAGTACATAACATGAAAAAAGTTGTTACAAATATGCCACTCCTCGCACACCACCAACGCATTATTTTGTCGTTAGTTTTTAAGGTCTGAATGATTGGGTCAAAATATTCCGTGAACAGAGATTATGAAAATCGCCAAGCTCCGTTCAAGACCCAGCTCAACGACCATCTTAATCCCTATACGCGAAATCCTTGTTGAGTATCACACTGACAGGGCGTAAATTTACCCCCGCGTTTTAATCATCTAAACACATACCACCAGCGCATTAGTTTGTCGTTAGTTTTTTAAGGTCTGAATGATTGGGTCTATATATTCCGCGAACTGAGATTATGAAAATCGCCTAGCTCCGTTCAAGACGCAGCTCAACGACTATCATAATCCCTATACGCGAAATCCTTACGGAGTATCACACTGACAGGGCGTGGATTTACCGTTCCGTTTTAATCATCTAAAAACCTGGCGCTGGGGGTCGGTGGGGGCGGCAAAAATAAGTGTTGGAATCAGTCAATAAAATAGTGTTTTCTATGTTCTTATTTCGTTTCAGGTTTTCCAAGTTATCTTTATCTTCCAAAGACAAGTTTATTGATTTCTTTAATAAACTTACACAATACTCTAAGGGGGGGGGGGGGGGTGGCGGTGGCTCAGTTGGTAGAGGTGCAGACTGAAAGCCGAGAGGTCCTCGGTTCGAATCCCGCCTGTGGCAACCGCGTTGTGTCCTTGGGCAAGACACTTCACCCCCATTGCCCACGTGGGGTCACGGTGACGTTGTGTACTAAGGCGTACTGCACGTCGATAGTGCACTTGTCTTCAACCAATGCTAACTCTGCTTGTGTGGAGTTGGTATGTTGGGGAGCTGACAGTTGCTCGCCGTTGCTAGGTGGTTCTCTCCGGGTACTCCGGATTCCTCCACCCGTAAAACTGTCACGGTCATGGTTAGCCAACGTGCAGAAATATGTGACCTTAAACACCAATAAATAAATAAATAATAATCTAAGGGTATGTGGGTCATTACTTGTCATTAGCATTTTAAATTTGATAATGTTTGGCCGGTGTCGATAAACTTCATTAAGGTATTTTTTACGTGAACTGGACAATTTGGTACACTCGAGTATATAATCGTACTCGTCGCCAAGCTCTAATTTGCAAAGATTGCATAATCGTTCTTACCGCAATAACCTCGCCCATCGTCCAGTTTCTATTTGGTAAGTTATGATTCGAAGTTCGAAATTTCAAAAGGGTAATTGCCTCTGTCCTATTCAGATTTGTCAAATACTTTTCCATACCAAAACAGTCCTTAAAAACACAGTATGTACTCGATTTCGATGATTCTCGCTTTTGTACATCCCACAATTGCAGATATTGGTCTTGTAGTCGTTGTTTAACAAATTGCCCTACAATTCCTGCTGGATTATACGCTTGAAAATACCAAATATCAGAAAGTCCGCAACTGTCAAGTATTCCTTTTATACTTTTTAACCAGGGATTTACATAATTACCCGAGACTGTTAAATTATACATGTACTTGTATAAAATCGCTGTCATTTATTTTGACTTCCAGAAATTATATTGTTCCAGAAGTTTATCATACGGACTTTTATTGCTATATCCATTGAGAATTGACCAGTTTCGCCATATATCATATGACCACATGTGGCTTTTCGCAAGTTGAGTGTACATTTAAGGTATTTTAATTGGATCTGATTGATCGATTCATTGTCACCAAACCCCCAAACCTCACTCCCATACATCAAAATCGGGGCGATTAATTTATCAAAAAAGTCAATTTTTCATACCAGTGGCAAATTGTCTACATTTCCGTATTACGTGAAACATGGCCTTATTAGCTTGGGAAATGAATTGTTTTTCACCTTAACAAAACTTCCTGATTGTTGAAATATGATACCCAAGTACTTATATTCTTTCACAACGTCAATTTCATCGTCGTTAATTTTAAAAATCCTTTTAAATTTTATGCTTCTACCGAAAACTACTATTTTACGTTTCTTTGGGTTGATTTTTAATTTCCATAATAAACAATACTCTGCAAACACATTAAGAGACTTTTGTATATTAATTACGTTTTCTGTGAAAATTATGGTGTCATCTGCATACAAGAGGACTGTCAACTTCATAGATATTAGTAACTCCGATTCAATCTCTTCTGTTATCGTGCCTAAACCATTTATGTCATTAGAACATAAATACTCCTCTAGATCATTAAAGTACATAGCAAACAAAATTGGGGAGAGATTTTCTCCTTGCCTTAGGCCTACATTGCAGTTATAAGCTTCTGACAATTCACCCCCACCCTTACCATGGACTTTATTCCAGCATACATAATTTTAATGAACTGAAATACTTTACCGTTGACATCCATTGAGATAATTGTATGCCACAACCCGGCTCTCCACACTGTGTCGAACGCTTGTTTAAAGTCTATAAATACACAAAACAAACGTTTTCCCCTTTTCTTTAATAAAACAATCAAAGCATAAAGAACAAATATATTGTCTGTGGTTGAATAATTTTTCCTAAATCCTGCCTGACTCTCTGATATGAGGTTCGCATTATCTGCGTACATTGTAAGGCGAGTGTTAATAATTTTTGTAAATAATTTCCCAAAACAACTTAAGAGGGTTATTGGTCTGTACTTTTCGGCTAGCAGTGGGTTACTCTTCTTTTTATACATTAGACAGATTACTCCAATTAGCCATTCTTCTGGAATGGTTCCACTGTCGAGGATCAAGTTGAAAAAACTAATATAAAACTCCATAAATAAATTATCAGTGTACTTAATATGTTCATTAATTATTTTATCAAAGCCTGAAGCTTTATTATTTTTCAGTGATCTAATAGCACAGCGTATTTCAGATTCTGTCACTGATTCATTTAAAATCTCATTTGACTCGGAATTTAAATCCACATTTTCTTCATCAGTCTGGCCGCTATTAGTATTTTTCAGAAACTTTAACATATCAGCGATTGGTGCACTAATTTTTTATTTTTTTTCATCCGAGTTAAGGATTTTCCAGTATTCTCTGGGATCCGACTTTCGAATAGAACTTAGTTTATTACTTATCGCATGTTTGCAGTTCTAAATGGATTTATTCATAACTTGTTTATATTCTTTTCGTGTGCGTCGCATCTCATCCCTATTAAATAGTGTCTTATATTTATTAAATGCTCGTCTGGTAGATATGTATTGCTTTCTGGCAAGCTGGGGGCGCGGTGGCGTTGCGGTAACCGGTTCTCGTCAGATCACCGAAGTTAAGCAACGTCGAGCCCGATTAGTCCTTGGATGGGTGACCGTCTGAGCGATCGATTTGGACTCCCGCGTTGTGTCCTTGGGCAAGACCCTTAACCCCAACTGTGCACATGGGGGCACGATGACGCCGTGTACTAAGGCGTACTGAACGTCGTTGGTGCGCATGTCATCAACTAATCTTACTTTGCCTGTGCTGCATTGCGGAGTTACGATGTTGAGGAGCTGGCAGCTGCTCGTCGTTGCTCGGTGGTTCTCTCCGGGTACTCCGGCTTCCTCCACCCGTAAAACTGTCACGGTCATGATTAGCCGTTGTGCAAAAGTGTGTGACCTTCAACACCAATAAATAAATAAATAATTCTGGCAAGCTTACAACGTCTGTTAAACCAAGGCTTATTGTTCTTTTTATTATTATTATTATTATTATTATTATTATTATTATTATTATTATTATTATTATTATTATTATTTATACATGTACCTGTTACTAGAATTAAAAGTCACATTAGCAGCTTGATGGAAAATATTCCCAACATCGCTTACAGTACTATTCGCTATCTCCTGCGTGAGCGTTATTTTATTTGCATATATACCATTGACATAGTCTGTCAGTTTACGGACATCTCCGTGATTAATATTTTCAAGAAACTCATTTTCTCTTCCATTTACCCACATCTTTGTCAATGGAACACGGGGAACTTATCGCTCTAACCTCGTCTGAGGGGGTGTTACAGTTAATTGAAAAACGCAGAGGACTGTGCACATCTAAGTACAGACTACAGAAATCCATCACCTAATAACTACCAAAGAAAACAATTAATTTAGAGGTGGCCAAACAGTAGTCCATCACATCCTTACAGGTCAATTCTCCAATACCTCGGTCATCACCCACCCTACCGTTAAGAATATACATATCCGCACTTGAGCAGAACTCGATCATTTTACGACCAAAATTATTTATATGTTTATCTTTAAGGTTCTAGTTATCGGAATGTGGTGGTCATGTAACGACTTAATTGTATCTGCCGGAAAACAGTTATCAAGATCAGGGTCTCTTAACGGTGTTATAAGGTCTTCTCGACAGAGGTAATCTCTAATATCATCAGATCTGGCATTAAAATCCCCAAATAAAGTAATATGATTATTCTCACTGAATAATTCACAAATTTCATTTTGTATCTCATCGAAACATTCCTGCGAGGAGTAAAAACTATTTTCAGGAGGTATGTAGACCAGGCCCATAATTATAACTTCCTTAATATATGTGAACCATTTTCGTATAGTATGTTTAACTGCTAAAATTATGCCATCCGATTTTACCTTCATGAGACTTTTCCTATTTTTCACAAATAGTTCAAACCCTGGTATACTGATAACGTCGGTGTCGTCGGTTTTGGTTTCCACAAAACCAGCGACATCGAATTTATCAATTAACTCAGAAAATTCTGGATATTCATGCTTCCTTCCAAGCCCACAGACACTGAGTGATAGGCAGTTGATTTGACCTGGGATGTGATTATTAGTTGTCAACAATGCATTGTTTTGATAGTTCTGATAGTTCCTTTCTAAACTTATTTCACCGGTTCTGTCCTATCTAATAGGCGTGGAAGACACACGTGCACGTTGTCGTAGGTTACGCTCCTCACTATTGTCGGTCGCAATAGCTTGGGCATCATTAGGTGGTAATTTGTATTTCTTGATTGTTTATTGTTTATATATAGTTTATCTCGAACAAGACGCACATGCTTTTTTAAGTTTCTCTCTCTTCTCTTGATCGGGTACAGTTTGCGACGAACGTTTTCATATATAGTTTATCTCGAACAAGATGCACATGCTTTTTTAAGTTTCTCTCTCTTCTCATGATCGGGTACAGTTTGCGACGAACGTTTTCAACTTCTGGGGGAAAATGCTCATTTATAAAACAAAATGCTTTCCTTTTAACTTCGGTGGGTTTTTTCTTACTCTTTCACGGTCTTTGAAAAATTAAAACTTTACCACAATGCTTTGGGGCGTGTTTCATTTACATGCGCCCCTATTGCCTCAATATCACCGTTACGCGCTGGTTGAGAGGGTTGGGTGGGTTTTCCTATTCGATGCACTCGTTCTATTTTAATTTCAGTCTCATTATCAATTCTTAGTTCATCTCTCATAAATTTTCGGATAGTTGACTCGCAGTCTTCATTAACAATTTCAGTCAATCCAGTAAAAACCAAATTATTCCCCATTTATCGACATTTCAAGTCTAAAACTATCTCCCTCAGTTCTTCGGTTGACTCCTGTATCTCGGTAATATCGTTCTCTAACCGTGATTCCGCAATACTTTTTGAATGTTTCTTTACAACCGTTTGGATATCTTCATATTGTTTGGACATGAATTCAGTACTCTCTTCCACAGATTATATTGTTCTCCTGACCTGATCAGCTTCCACCTTTATAGCAGAAACACTACACACTGTATTATTCGGCTTGGATTGAATCTCATCTAAAAAGTCTAGTTTGGCTACTTTCTGCTATATACCGACCAGACGGGCTTCTAACTGGTCAACTCTACTCAGCCTATCTTCAAACCTATCAAGTTCGTCAAGTCGTTTACAGATTATCTCGTATTGTTCCTTTAGACCTCTCAGAAGGATTACCGTTTCTTCATCATCCCCTATTGCCCACATTAGATATGTAGCCTATATCTCTCTGCTTGGTGCTAGGCTGCCTCATATTCACACTTCAATAATTTATGTACATGTTTATGTGCACTGGTGTAGTACTTTCTTATTCTACATATCGATAACCAGTAAAACAGATACTAATAGTACTTGAACATGAAATAATCTTTAAAAGTCTATCAGCCACATCTATGTTACTATAATGAGTCTACACTGACTCTATTTAGTTTAAACAATATTTTATTCAAGATAATGCTATATGTATACATTATATAGTAGTACAATAGATTAATAAAAAAAGAAGTTTTGCTAGCAGGATACGAGATAACAGCAATCGTAATAATTAGATCGGTAGATAAACTAGGATTCGAAGGAAGCCTTAGGCTTATGTGAGTCGTCTTCTACGTTTTATAGCACTTTTCGTAAAGATGATGGCAATGATCAGTAGTAACAAATGAAACATGTATATCACAGCCCAAGGGGGTGAGCACTAGCGGGTCAATGAATCTGGTTGAATCTCTGACCTTGGAGAAGCGCACCACCTGCCCACGACATACTACGTGAGCATTCTAGATGCGTACGCGCAGTCACCTGCAACTACATAATGGCTCACTTTTCTTTACATCAACAAGTGCAGCTGAAGGTCTTAAAAATACTCAGTGACGAATTCTCGCGAACAGAAAAAGGCAGGTTATTCCACTGATTAGTTAGTTACATTAGGAATGAAAGAGGACTGGTATAACTGTGTGCGACAAAATGGAACCCTGTGATTTTGTGATTTAAAGAACTGCACGAGCTTATGTTTTCGGCGTCTTTCTTGTAGAGTGTCCCAACATGTTTCGGAGTATAATAAAGATTTACTAGCACTAACTGTTGCCCCTGTAACTATTCTTGCTACACCGATCTGGATTTTTTCCAAGTCGGCGACTTGTCCTGACGAGCAATTATTCCAAACAGTATCACCATATTCCAGTAAAGACCTGACAAAGGCAAAGTATATCTTATCTAAAACATGTCTATCAAGCTCGAATTTGTGTTTCCGCAACAAGTCTAGTCGAGACCAGGCTTTGGAACAGATATATTCAATGTGATTGGTCCAAGTACATGTTGTATTTAGCATAACTCCTAGGTGCTTATGAGAATTGACTTCACTTATTTGAGCACCACCTCAAAATAAGGGTAGATGGGCAGTTGGGTTCGTTTTGTGCGATATAACCATACTCTCAGTTTTTGGGGGATTAAATTCGACTAGCCATGTTTTACCCAGCGCTCAATTACAGCTAGATCATGGTTAATTAAATTCAAGGCTTCTTTTGGATTTTCTACAATTAGATATAACGAAGTATCATCTGCAAAAAAGCGTATTCTACTGAGTAAATTTTCGGTTATATCATTAAAGTAGATAAGAAATAGTAAGGGTCCTAGTATAGAACCTTGAGGGACTCCAGCATTTATAGGGCGCCACGGGGAAGCCTCTGATCCCACAACTACGCGTTGAGATCTATCTGAGAGGTACGATTTTAAGAACTGCAACAATTCACCCGAGACACCAATACTCTCCAACGAGACCAACATGCCATACGTTGTCGAAAGCCTTACTGACATCGCAAAAGACAACCCTAGCTTCTTTTCCTTCATATATATCAGTTAGCTGGAGGGCCGTATAATCACCTGGTGTAAAACCATACTGAAATTGGCTAAGAACGCTCGAGTCTTCCAGGAATTGCCATAGTCGTTTAAAGATACATTTTTCAAAGACTTTACCAAAGCAACTAATCAGAGATATGGGACGATAGTTACTGACTAAGTTCGCGGGTTGTTTTTTCAAAATTGGTGAAACATTTGCCCTTTTCCACAATGAAGGAAAATACGAATTGTTTAGCAATATATTGAATGAAATCGATAGTGGTTTGCATAGAGAGACTATTTAGAATTTTATTGTATAATAAATGTACATGTAGCATGAATAACCCAAATTGCATTATACGGAACTGGGAATCTGTTACTTTCTACAAGTACAGACTATCAATAATAAACAGTGTTGTAAATAATCCCCAAAATGCCACTAGCTCCATCTACATTTCCTCTGAGTCTATGCTGAAGTATTATGTATTAAACCCCCTACTCCCTCTCACCCATAGGAATTTTAAACAGCCAAATCTGAATCTACCACTGGGCAAGTAGAATTGTTGTTTTGGTTGCATTGTGCAGGGTGCGAGTATGATGAGACCTGCCACTAAGCGATGCAATTACTCAAACCACGTGTTATTGCTATATTGTAAATACTGATCATCACTAACAACCAGAACTTAAATTAATCCTAAACTTATTAGTTACATTTATACTTTCGCATTGAATCTTGTCAGCAATATTATAATTGAAGGTCATGCTTATCTAAAGTCTAGGCCTCATTATTATGAATTAAGCGTCCTACCCCCTCCCCCTATCCCCTCCCACCCCATAAGAATTTTCAGCAGACATGTTCGAAGCTGCCAGTGGATAGGTTGAGTGGCTGGTTTAGCTGCATTGTGCGGGGGCGCGAGTCTGGTGCGGCATTGCACTAACTTGCCAAGTGATGGCCGCAGGGGGATATATGCAGGTAACATCGGGCTCGCGCGCTTGTGTGATGCAGTTGAAGTAGTTATGTGTTACTACTATACTGTAAGTCACAATCTGAACTTATATAAATCCTAAACCTGTCCCTGTAGCAGTCAGTGGACAGGTGGAACAGTTGGTTTGATTGCGTCTTGCTAGGGTGTGGGTCTGGTGCTGCCTGTCATATGACATATATTATTTTTGCAGATTTCAAACAAGTGTAGTGTGGCCTGGCACCAACTAGCCACGTGATAGCCACGTTTAGATAGGTGGCGCTGTGTTCGCACCTCTGTGTGACGCAACCAAACTAGCCATGTGTCATTGCTAAATTGTAAGTACTGATCATCAGTAACAATCAGAACTTACTCAGTTATACTTTTCTCATTGAGCTAGCCAGTACTATTATGAATTAGGCCTCTTAATTTGAACTTTTGTTGCGATGTCTGCAGCAGTCAGCGGATATGTAGAACAGTTGACTTGATTGCATTATGTTCTATATTCTAAATATTGAACATTAGTGACACACTGTACTGCAAACAATTATAAAACCTACTTGTTATAGCTATTTTTTAGTATTGCCAGCAGTATTGTGCATTAAGGCATTTAATATGAACCTAAAGCAACCGTGGCAGGAACTGAAAGTATTGTTTACCGGCAGTACCTTAAATAATTATAAGATATCCTGCTGTCAGCTATACTTTTTTATTGAGTTTATTCTGTATTCTAAAGTTTACCCATCACCAACAAGCAGTACTTTGAATAATTCCAAAATTGTTTTAGTTACAGCCACCCTTTCAATTGAGTCAAGTCTACAGTAGTCTAAGTTAAGCCCCTCATCAGGACGTTTACACTGCCATGGCATGAGCAAGTGGTTAGGTACAAGAGGCAATTTAAATCGCAAGGCCTTGTGTTGCCTTTTACCCAGCAGCTTCCATTTCATGATCAATGTTGTGAATTGTAATCACCATTGATAAACAGTATCTTCAAAATTTTAAAATACATTAAGTACAGCTATAATTTTCTTATTATGTACCCACCCCCACCCCACCCCAACCGCCCCCTTCAGAAATTCTAAGCAGTCATGCTTGCAGCAGGCGGTACACTGGAAAAATAGATAGACAAATTGCATTATACAGGAATTGGAATCTGGTGCCCCCCTCCCCCACCCCATCGACAGCCACAATTTGACTGCGTGGTGGTGGGCTGTCCCGCATTCACACTTATATATTGTATAATAAGTTCTGATCACAGTAACAAACAGTATGGTACAATATCCACAAATCTAGTCGAAAAACTATGCATTTGCATTGAGTGCATGTTATTGTGTATATATCAGTTAGCAGCAAGAAATCATACCTCAAAAATTTCTAAACTCTAACAGTTGCAGTTATGCTCACCATTGAATATATTCGACATTATTATGAATCAGTCCTCCTTTTGGAACGTTGAGCAGCCGTGTTTGGCACTACTGTTATAATGGATTGGTAGAACAGAAAGTTTAATTGCATTATACAAGAGTATGAATGCGGTATTGCCTACCACATGACAGCCTTCACTGGGTAGGTGTATGCTGGGTTATCCAATTTTAACATTTCTGTACGTTATCGTAAATACTGTTTTGCAATAAGAAACAGTACGTTCGATATGCCGAAAAGCTATTGCTTACAATTACACACTTCCCTTGATACAAGTCATCAATATTAATAATCAAGTCCATCCATCCAAATCCATCCAGTTGTAACAGCTATGCACTTATGCACAAAGAATGAATGGGTAGAATAGAAAGCTTCATTGATGTATAAAGATAGAGAATCTGTTACTGCCGACATGGTATTTGATTGCATATTTATAATTTTGTCAGTCTTGTATATTTTATTTGTAAAATGTCTGTGGTACTCCTAGTACGTGATAGAACTCGACACTCTAAACTGAAACAAAATTACAAGGATTGAAAATAATGTAAACGTGCTGAATAGATAGTGATTAATCCCTTAAGTATGTAATCCATCGAATGTGGAAGTTAACTCTAAACTATTCTAATCCAAAGAATATCTTGTGATGCCTCATTAAAATTAACATATCCGAGTGATAACGTGTGATAGCTTTTGTAATCAGTCAGTAATGGTGATGGTGTATTGGTGAATAGAATTATCTCTGCAGCAACGGGCTACAAATCTCCCAACTATATCACAATAATAATTATTGATGAAAGCTCATGAGTCGCCCCCACCATTCCCTGCATGTATAGGACAGACGCATAAGGTCATAACCTTGGTATCTCTGCGTGCAGTGAACTGAGGGAAAACCTAAATTGAAATTGGTTGGCATGCATTAACCACGCAACTGTATTGAGTGGAATCTTGTTGGTCACCCAAATTGACACTAAAGTCTGTATTCGTAGTAGATGGATGGTGGCGGCTGTTGTCTGGAGAGAGTGGACGATGGTTTGCAGCGTTGAGTGGGGTTGTTTACGGGTCGCGCAACGAGTGCGATGTACATGGTACGTGACTTGCGATCGGCCTCGCTCGGCGCTGTGTGCTGCCGTCTGTTCTCTCTGGACGCCAGATGTATTCACCTATCTTTCTTAGATATCGACAAAACAAATTATTTGCTCTGAAAAGATCTGATAATGGAATCGAGTGAATTACACAAATAAGAGAGAGGTGATCTTAAAAATTTATCACAACGGATTAGGGAACATTTTTGTTGAAGATAAATTAAAAATTCAAATAAATTGACTCTATAAATCTATAAACTTATATTTATTTACTAATTAGTAGTAATTAATTTATTAAAATATTAAGTGATTGGTAATCAAATGACTGATAGATGATTAGTAATTATTAATGATATAATAATTATCTATATATATTATACAAAATTAACATTGTTGTAACTGTTTCTCTTATATTAATTACCTGATTAGTAATTGATGGTTGATTTATTATAATAATTAATTATTTGACTATTATTATCTGTCAATTGATTATACAAATTAATAGCTACCATAAACTGTTATTAATTACAGGTAATGTTGATTATTAATTACTGAGGTAATTTTTTTTTTATAAATTGAGCATAAATTATTTACTCCTATTGCTAATAATGATAGAATTGTGATAATAATAATAATAATAATAATAATAATAATAATAATAATAATAATAATAATAATAATAATAAATTTATTAATTGTTGATAAAGCAATAAAATAATAATAACTTCAACATATAAAAATTAAATTAGATTAATAATAAATTAATTGATAATTAATTAAATTAAGGTTGACATTTAAAATGAACTATTCAAGAGGAAAACAAGAATCGAGTAACAGAAAATAAAATGCCGTGTACATATTGTAATAAATAATGCTAGAATTTACTCGAAATGGCCTTTCGTTTCTAGGTCATCATTTCACTGACTTCAGAAAGTAACAATAGTTTCGCAAGCTGTTAATGTGCTTCTTTTGTTATCATCACTGCAACCGTAACCTGACGGTAAATTCATTCACACCAAGCAAAAATATGTCCGTGTAACTTAGACTGGCTTTTGACCCAAGGCTATTGTCGGTCGGTGTGGTCTTAGTGAGTATGGACCGCTCATGATCTGCCTTCATACACTTATTCCACTTGTTTTGCCTTGAAAGTCACTCGTCAAGTGATCAATTAAATTAATTAAAATACACTCTATCCGATTTTGAAAACAATTTGCTGTATACTGAATTTAGAAAATTGAATTTAGGAAATTTTCGCCACTCTAAACAGTATATCAACAACAATGAATAAGCCTTTCCGGAGAGGAAGGACTGTGCCCTGCTGATGACGAGACTTTGGGATAGCGTCACTATCCCACAGCTCTGGGGGGTGCAGGGACTATCGACATCCTCTCTGTTATCTACTATGAATGAAATTTCAATGATCAGTCATTATTTGTGTTTGTGAGAGAAAAATGTCATTTACCTAAATTGAAGCGGGAAATTACCGAATCTGTAATGATCCTAATGAAATGTTATAGACAATAATCTGCAGAACCAGAGACAACTTTTCTCCACCCGCCAAGGCCGTGTATTGGAAATTATATTTCACATATTATTTTCTATTTTAAATCTTTGTTTTTATTGTGCAACATTGTACTTGGATTCACCACTTAATAACTCATGTATCACTATACAACTAGCGTCTAACTTCTCAGCAAAATTCATCAACAACAATGTAACAAATGATAATTCCACATGTACAAGAACGACAACTCCTATCACATGCATATGCGATGATGCTACTGATGGTTGGACTGTTAGTCATGGTGGGTAATATAAGATTGAATGAGATCCAGACAAAACCTGAATATGAACTTAGCCACATACTAAATGATATAACTGGTACGTTGACTGAAGATAATAACTCTCTACCGGTATACAACACTATAAATACCAAGTATTTCACTCCTTGTGAGGTGCGTGCTGAGCTTAATGGTACAAATAGATCATTCTCGGCATTTCATATCAACTGCCAACGCCTACAAGCCCACTGGGACTCCCTACACCATCTACTTGTTGAAACGAATAGCCCCCAGAACTCATTCCACTTCATCGGCCTCACAGTGGTATTTCAAATCCCTGGCAATATATCTTATTGTCTAGAAGGATATCACCAGATACAAAAAATACAAGACCCTGTGACGACGATGGACGTGGTGGTGTTGGGCTCTTCATTAAAGCTGATATGACATTTAGTGTTCGGCATGACCTTTCCATCTTCATACCACATGTTTTTGAGTCACTGTTTGTCGAACTGCGTATAATAATCCATCGAGAATAGTTGGTGTAATCTATAGACCCAGTACTGCCCCTAGAGCAGACATGGGCTTATTCAATCAAAAATCAACTACTTAACTGATGCACTAAATAAAGAAAGGAAATCATCATTAATAATGGGCGACCTTAATATTGACCTTTTAAAATCAGCTCCTCATCCCAAGACTGGTTTGTTTATAGAGCAGATGTTTAGTAAGGGATTTGTGCCTGTTATTACCAAACCCACTAGAGTAACACCTCAGTCTGCTCCACACATAGATCATATTTTCTCCAGTAATATCGCAAATCCTTTTACATCTGGAATAATCCTTACAGATGTATCTGACCACTTTCGCATTTTATATATTGAACCAACAAACACCAAACATGATAGGATAAAACCGGCTTTGACAAGGAAAATTAATTCTACTACTATTGAATACTTCAAACTGTTATTGTCCCAAAGTGATTTTTATGGAGTTTTGGAATCAAATTGTCCCGATGAAAGCTACGAAATCTTCATCAACACTTACATGAATGCCTTCGAAACAACATTTCCGCTGCAAAAACATAAGCCAAACAAGAAATTTATTAAGCAAAAGCCCTGGATGACAAAAGGACTTCTTATCTCTGCAAATAATAAAAGCAAAATTTTCCACAAAAAACTAAGATCTCCCACAGAATTGAATATCGAGAATTACAAAAATTACTGTAAGTTATTCGACAAGATTAAAAAACAAAGTAAAGCTATGTATTGTGAAGAAACTCTTCTAGAAAATAAGAATAACATGCGGAAAACATGGGAAGTCTTAAATAAAGCATTAAACATAAACAACAGCAAACGCAATTTGCCTTCACTATTCCATCATGGTGACAGGACAATATATGATCCAAATACGATTGCACAGCAGTTTAATACCTTTTTGCCATTATAGGAAGTCAAACCTCCAAGCTAATAACCAAACCGCGTAAGTTATTTACTGAGTTCCTGAATGATCCACACCACGATACCTTATTCATCAGACCAACGTCGTCCTTTGAAATCACAACCATAGTAAATGCCATGGGGTCTAAGTTAAGTCAAGACTGTGAAAATCTTACGTCCACCATCCTAAAACACTCAACAAACTTGGTTGCGGCTCCACTTGCACATATGAATTCTTCGTTCAGTAAGGGGGAAAGTTCCGGATAGGATGAAAATTGCTAAAGTAATCCCTGTCTTTAAATCGGGAGACGAGAAGGAGTTTACAAAGTGCAGGCCGATCAGCATTCTTCCCGTATTTTCCAAAATCCTTGAAAAACTCATGTCTGTAAGACTTGTCAAATTTCTAAATAAATATGATATTCTTTACCAGCACCAATACGGGTTCAGGAAAGGGCATAGTACTTTACATCCGGCTATGCACCTGCTAAAATATATGGCTCTCGAGAACAATAAAGACAGTAAAGATAGTACGATAGCCCTGTTTCTGGGTCTCTCTAAAGCATTCGATACTATAAGTCATGAAATATTAATTAAAAAACTAGACTATTATGGGATAAGAGGTCATGCAAATAACTGGGTAAAGAGCTATCTCCATAGTAGAACCCAATATATGTCTCTCTTGGAGATAGTAAATCTGGTCTAGCTGAGCTAACATGTGGAGTTCCTCAAGGTTCTATTCCTGGCCCTATACTCTTTCTCATATATATAAATGATATACATAAGTCAACAAAGCTGAACCTACAATCTTTTGCAGATGGCACCTCGGTATACAAATCCGATGCGGATATAAACCCTCTAGTCTTGGACTTTAATGAAGAACTTCAAAAATATTTGATTGGTGTGCTGCTTACCACTTAGTACTAAACGCCAAGAAAACGAAATACATTATACTTAACCCTTGTCACAAGGACAAGAACGTCACATCCCATCAAATACGGATAAACAATCAAGTTATTGATAGAGTTGGTCATAATGAGACTGAAAAATATCTCAAATTCCTTGGTACATGTATAAATCTTGATGAGAATCTTTCCTATAAGGCTCACATATCGCAAATATATTATATATATATTATATAAATATGCTCGAAAGTCGCTCTCGCTAACTACGCCCTCAATAAAGTAAAGAAACTTCTCCCACACAAAGTCATGAAAACTCTATATTTCTCATTTATACAAAGCCATTTGATTTATGGAATTCCATTATGGGGGGGGGGGGGGGGGGGGGGGCTCAAAAGCCTGTAATCGTCTATGTAAATTACAGAAACGATCAATAAGAACTATAAACAACCAACAATATAATGCCCATACTGACCCTTTATTTATCAAAGATAATATAATGAAGATTAAAGATTTATATAAATTACATGCTTCCCTGTTCTTGTTTGATTGACACAATGGAAACCTGCCAGGATCATTTGATGATTTTTTTTCAACGGTGAACAACGAAATTTTTATGAATACTCACCAAACAGGTCAGATTCGTACCCATAGAACGAGAACTAAAACGCTTGATACCTTCCCAATCTTTGCACTCCCTAAATTATGGAACGAATTAGACATTGACCTTCCGAAACTTAACAACAGGGTAGAATTCAAAAACAAATTTACAGCCAAACTTATTTCCTCTTACGAGAATAACATCTCCTGCTCAAATCCGTATTGTTCCGACTGTGCTGTCTAGCCCTACCTTTATGTTTAGGTGTAGCATCAGCGATCCAGTCCAGTGTCTGTTATTTCTTAGTGCATAACTAGGATATAATATACAATGGACGTTTTTTGTTAGACCTGTCCTTTGGACATTACCGTTCTCGACCTAACTCGGTCTGGAGCTCGCCCAAGGCAGCCTCTTCACTTGGTCCCTGTCAAACATATACACGATTATATGAGCCTGTTGAAAAGTAATTTGTGTTTGAATGCGGCCATTTCAGCGACGCCTGGTTGTCCTTGAAGTCCAGCCATCACGTGCACACACTCGTATGCTATAATGAACGTAGGTACATTGGACACGGTGAAAGGTTAATTTAAACAGTACTGAGAAAGCACATTGTTGTACATGCTTTGTTTCTCCCCGCCTTTATCTTCTGATTCTGTCTTACTCTTCTTTCCTTTTATCTATAGGGAAAGGCAGGAAGACAGCCAGTCTGGATATGTCTTTCTCTGCTAGTATACATTTTAAAAATTAATATTATCTCTGATTGCGTATGTGCTTTATTATTGTAAATTGGATATTGTAGATTTACACACATTTGTTACTTTTGTATTTGCTTTGTATCCCGGTGAATAAAATATCTATCTATCTATCTCTGTGAGATAACTTGCGAGTCTATGTCTCTTTGTGTGTTAACTTGCGAGCCGTTACTAACAACACCCTGAGATAAAGAAATCAGTTCAGCTGTTTCCTGAAAAGAAGCCTTATCAATAAGTTCTGGTTTTGGGGGACTGTTGTAGATTGAACAGTGGAGAATAACAAAAATACCTCAAAGCAAAGAGTTATTGATTTCCAAACTGGCGAGCAATACAGGAAAATGCACATAGCCCTTAAGAAAGCGATCCAAAAAACAACTTCGACAAAACTGATGTTTGTCATCCCCGTCAGGACCTGTATTCAACAGGTAACACGCTGTTTAAGCAACAGTAATTCCAGCTCATTACTTTTCATAATACAACCAATCAAGCAGGTCAATGCACGAGCTCCACTTGCGACAATCAACTCTCAATGTCATCTATTATTCCACGAATATAAGAAATGGTCACAAAGAACTCCAAATTACTCCAAGTCTTGAATCGTTTTAGCATCCACGTTTTGTAGTATGAAAAAGTACATAAATCAATATACACTCCAGTCACAAACTACTACAAGCCGAAATCTTGAAACAACACAAAAAACGTATTCTTGTCGGCTTAATTTTCCAACATTCAAGTCACCTGAGACGAACATCAACATTCTGATACCAACATCAACATTCAAAAGTCCTCAAATATGACCATTTCGACTCGCTGAGATTTACGCTAGTGTTGTTGTGATTTTATGTGACATTTGCAGCATTAATGTCCAGTCCGATAAGAAGGAATTATTAGCCTATCATTATTAACAGCAAAAATATTAACAAACAGACGCACTGTTGACTAGTTTCTTTTGCTTTCATTGTCCATTTTATTACGCGCCTATTACTTTTCCTCCAGGACCGTTTTTACAAATCCCTGCGGAACGCGTGTCCATACAGAGGTGTTACTATGCGTTGTAGAACTCTTTCACCAATGCTTGGAAAATAGATAAGCTTAGAATTCGCAGGGTAATATTTGCCATAAAGCCTTTCAAACAGTTTGTCAGAGAGTAACATTTCGTTTACTGAATGCTTTATCTAACGTAGCGGCCACAGCCGGATAGCGCAATTCACAATAAACGCCTCTCAAAATTATTATTTTTACTATGTCCGCCCTCAGAACATAACTTATAGGTCCTGTTTGGAACGTGATTGTGCAACCCGTTCCAATGAGGAGATTTTTAGCTGTGTATGGAGGCAAAAAATGTTATTCAAAAAATTTATTCAGCTGTCTCTTACTCGTGTGAGGTAAAGGTTTAATTTAGATGGCGCAGCCTCGGTATTAATTATTAAGTGGGTGCCCGCCACATCGACTTTGGCATTAAAATACTTGAATTGCTTGTTTAGAATAACGTTTATCACATCGGTGGTGAAAATGGAAAGCTATAAGCTTACTGTCGAATCCCTCCTTTCCTCGGCAATCTGTGAATCAGTTTATTTGTTATATTGTATACCGCTGTATTTTAATTTATTAATTTCGATTATTCTGTGTTGTATTTTAGCTAGTGTGTACATATAACATAATTTTTCAAATAAATATTGTTTAAACTAAAATGGAAAGTTAACGTCCAAATTGTATTAAATCTTCTGCATTAAACTTGTTAAAGTATACGCAAAAAACATCGTTAATTATAAAAATGCAGATGGGACATATTAAATTAAGTCATTCCCGGCTATAAGCAATCTTAAATGAATAAAAATAAAACAATCTTTTTTCTATAAACTGGTTTGATAAGGGTTATTTATTCATGGGTAGTATTTAAAGGAAATTTTTGAGAGAGCTAAATACGTCCGTTTTTCTTCATTTAATTTCAATTTGAAATTAGAAATAACAATAATTATTCACTGAATCAAATGTACCGAAGTTTGGCGGTGGATGTTATTGCCATTAATAGTTTCAAGTGAATGGGGTGCTATCACAATAGAATTGATGTGCAGCTTTGGCATGGCGCAAGGTTACTTTCAATTATCCTCACAGATTAAAATTACATTGCAATATCCTCTTTGCTAATAAGGTTTATATGAGAGGATAAATGACATTTGTAACACTATGTTGACGTGGGAATGAAGAATATTATCGACAAAAGCTTCACCTCTTCAAATAAGCGCCATGCATACGTGGGTGTCTTGGAATTAGAGCTCTCCACCTTCACAGAAGACAAGACATGTTTAAGTAGGGGGGCCATCTTTGAAACGGAGTGCAACATAGAGGCCTAAAATGGTCGCCGATATAGGGTCTATATACGCTACAAATGCCTCTGATTCGGTCTAAGAGCACAAAATGTTTTAAATTTGTCTCGGTGGCCGGGGCGAGTCCTAACTAGGACACTCCGGCCGTTACCCCCTTCTCTTCGTGAAGGTGGGGGAAGGGGAGCAACGACCAGAGGGCCTTCTTGGGACTAGGGGAGGCAGCCGAAACCCCACACAACACAATCTCCATCCCTCGAAAAAACAGGCTAGGGCACCACTACTATAGAATCCTAGCTACGCGCCTGGTGCAGTTTCAGTTAACCCTTTGAGACTTTAATTATTCTGACGTTCAAACGTCACAGGGAATTCAGTTTCTTCAATGTTTTTCAAAATGCGACGTCAAATGTCGGAAAGTACCAATAACAAGATATTTTTCACATTAGTTATTATCTGGTTGAGGGCTAAATTATTTTTGATGGTCTGAATTTGTAATTCAAAACCTGTTTTATTACAAATTATTGGAGAGTGCACACAGGCACTCTCCAATAATTTGTAATAAAACAAATTTATATAATCAAAATATTATTTGTGTTTGACTGAATATGAAATGTAAGCAAGGGAAGTGTTGGCGTTTGCTCTGGTATCCTCATTTTGTGAAAGCCCTGATAATGGCTTCTTGCACTTAACTAGTTAAGAAGTCTTGACAGCAGGATTATATTTGTATTTTAAGCTGCGATAACATTTGGCTCAACGGTTGTAACTTGTCACTGAGCACTATTCGGAAGAAAATAGGAATTGAGGTTAAAACTTAAAAAAATCGAAAAATAACGAAACAAATGACCGCAAAGTATCAAGGCGCTGCTTGATTTCGCACTCGCACGCCATAAGGCGTGCATAAGTATCAACGCGTTGTTTGATTTTATACGTCATAAGACGTACAAAAGTATCAACGCGCTGTTTGATGCCGTACGTCATAAGACGTACACAAGTATGAAAGGGTTAAACCCAACACTTAACGTTTCAAATTTTTTTTTATGTCGGTTCCTGCTCACAGGACCACACAATTTAAATAGTGTCTGGCATCCAATGCGATACCTTGTTTGTGAATTCGGTAATGCCAACTAATCCTTGGTGCTGTAGAATAAACTATCCAAACAGTAAAACATTAAAATGCTTATTGAAAACACTCTTTCAGTGACACCTGGCTAACAAACACAGAGGCAGGCCATCATTGGGAGTGGTCTGGAGTGTGTCCAGGGGACTCTGACTTAGGGACCACAAGCAAAACAAAGCGAAAAGAGGAAGATGAAGAAAAAGACACTAAAACACTTAACTGGTTAATTCTGAAGACCCCTTAAAAGGGCCCATCCTTCGGTGGTCGTTGGTATTAAGATATTGACCTGATACCAATATTTTGAGTTACTTTAAAGTAATTAGAGTTTAGTCTATTTTACTGAAAACAATCATGTTCTAAGAACACTTTTCAGTACAAATCGACACCCCCACAACATAACTCTAATTAGAAAGATTGTTCGTATTATTTGGAATCTATTTACTGACAATTGACACCATTGCTACCGACTGGAACGTTCTACGGAATGAAGTAACTCTCCATTAACACCTATGCACTGCCGTAGAATGTTATATACATAGACCTTTTGAGGTTTTACATCATCGCTGATCTGAAAATGTTGGGACTAATTGGGAAAAACACGGGAGAAACCTGTGATTCGACCCGCTTTTCCTATTAGACTAAAGGGCTCTAAAGTGGAGGATTTTGCGACGGTTAGTACAGAAATCTGAATTTTAAAATGTTCAAAAATCGGGCCAAACCATTGTCGGCCTGGTAGGTTCAGCGGTCACAAACATCTGTTGGTCCGGAGATGGCCTGTCAGCCTTGCCCCCACCCCTCTTTCTGATCAAACAGATCAAAAACAATTTACAGATGCACAGTTGTAAGTTTATACATGTACTTGTGAGTGGATGTGGATGGTCACTATGTTCAAATCGCTAGAATTGTTTCAAAACTTGAACATTTGATAGATTCTTTTACACTACACATCATGTATGCATTTTAAATTGAAGGGAAGAAATGCAGATGTGAAAATAATCTGTGTTGCTGACATATTAAAGGGGTTTTCCGTTTTCGGTATGGCAACATTTTGACTTTGAGTTACCACATTACCGATCCTTTTAATCTCTTCAGCTAACCACGTGATTGCCGAAGGACTAAGTATAAAACAGTCGAAAGATTGTTCAACAGCTCTCATCCGAAAGTTAGAATATAGCTCCCTTTGTGTGATCGGAATAGGCTTCCCCCAGAAGAGAGTGGCAGTACCTATGCTGTGATTGAGCAACAATTTTCAGGCTACTTGGAAACAGATTTCGGAACAATAAGCTGTGGTATGCATATAAATGTTTATTACACGCGTGTTCTATGCAATCCCCGTCTACAGTAACACTAAACCGTGCGGAGAATGAAATTCCGTTCCGCACACGTGTTGATCAGATCGTTGACGGACTATTTTTAAATAGAAGCGAAATTTCACTGGAATTTTCTACAAATCGTGTACTATCATTACAATCTGAATCCCTAGCTATAGCTAAAAATCATCCCCTGAGTTTCACGTGTTCTGTGCACCAGTAAGCACATAGGACACATGGAACTCAGGGGACGAAATAGTAACACGGGTTCTCCTAGCAAATTTGTTTGGCGATAAAATTTGTTCTTTGTGTTGCTAGTTAATAAATGAACTGCTGAGTGTCCTTCTAATAATTGTTTTTTATAGATGTGAAGGGGTGTAATGAACACAGAACGGCATGCGCGTGTGAATGGGTTAATCGATTTGGTATTTGTGCCATCGCGGAAGGATAATACTCGCGGCCTGTGGTTGAATATAAACGTACTGTCATCATTCATCGACTTTGCCACAATTCGATCATATTTTCTGCTCGAGTGCCAAAATGGTCGAGTGCCTAAAACCTGTATTTTTGGACTCTACTAAAATGTGATGGCATTACATTCAAAATGCTGTTTAATTATGGATGTACACCATATTCAATTAGAAGCAAAACTATTTTGTTGACAGAAATAATGAATATGTCGAGTTACAATTTATTGGAGAATGCATATTGTTATAACTGGTTTATATAGACTTGTTTTGTTACAAAGCAACAGCCCCATATGAATCCATTCTGATTGTCGAAATTAATGTAGCACCAAACCGGACCAAAACAAAAAACAAAAAAAAAAAAAAAAAAAAAAGAAAAGAAAGAAAAACTGAAACGACATTAAGTTTTATTAATTATTGTTTATCAACATTAATTCCCGTCATATGCAATCTTCACGAATAAAAACGCAAATAAATATTTTAGTTTAAAAATGGTAAACAATGGACCGATGGTGAACTTTTCGATCCAGTCACAAGTTGCTTTGAAGTTGTTGTTGAAAGATTTGCAACACTTTAATAGTGGAATCACACTTGTCAATTTCCCGTATGTGGCCGCCATGTGTCGCCACTGTACACCAATGTTCAACCAAACTCGTAACCAGATCACATACAGTGATAATTGTTTTCCATTATTGAGCAAATTAGTTTGATAGACTGAGTAAACGTGCTCCTTTGAGATTTTGAATTGAACCCTCAATATTGTTGGCAATCTTAAATGTTGACAATAAGGTGAGCCGTTTGACTTATATACAGTTGGCAGCAATATACTTATACTTCGTGTAAAGTGATAATTTATGACTTCCATTAAGCAGAATATACCTTTATTTATATATAGATGCTTCACAGTTATCATGCACATACTACTTAACTGCACCTTTTCCTAGTGTTCTATGTTTCCTCTAATTTCATGCCTAATTGTCTTACGCTCACCACCTTCCACTATAACCTTTTTTTCCAAGCCAGCTTGAATACAATTTGCTTTCCATACAATATCATCTTGTTACATGTTCTCAGGATTAGTATCTATATCCGTGCACTACGTTTATCGTCGTTAGTTTGCACAACAGATTACACAATGTGTCTCATTGAAATAAGCTGTGCACGAATAGGTACCTTTAACTTTACAGTTTATGTTCGCAACCTGAAGCAGAAACTGTCGAAACATCAATTAGTGTATGTTTTAATTTACCTTCTCTTTGCGTCCTGGTGGGGTTGAACTGCATAGAAGCTTCACTCCTATGGCTGCTCGTTTCCTCAACTGCTTTATAGAATCACTTACCTCGTATGCGACAAGATCCACGAAAGCAACTTCGAACCTTTACAAGAGAATGCACATCTCAAAGACTGCATCCATTTTGAAAGTACTAATCTCTATTTTCTTTGTCACTTCGATCTTCCTTTACTTGGGTATAACTTCGTTATTATTGTCGGGTGACATCGAACCCAGCCCTTGCCCAAGCTCTATCAACTCAGAAACTAACAAGAATATTTTGAAGAAGATTTTGCATCTGAACATTCAGAGTTTATAACCTAAATTAGGTACTGTTCAATGTGAATCCTCATCAATTACATCTTAGACATGGCTGCACAACAACGACCACACACCCGATGCCCCACTCCATGGGTTTCATGAACAATTGCGATACGACCGATCGACAAGGGGGGGGGGGGGGGGTGAGGGGTTGGAGTTGCCATTTACATTAAAGATAATATATCTTTTCGACATATCTATCTAAAGTTCAGACCACACTACGGAGCAACGAAACCATCATCAATGTGACAGAAGACCCTAAAACACTCATCAGTAGCAGTAAAGCGGTAGGAATTCCCCTATTATCCAGTTAAATAAAGTGTATTCCTCAAGTGTTGAGAAGAGAAAACAGAAGTGTTCAATGAATACTTCTGTTCTATCTCAACAGTTGACGATTCGAAACCCTCCCTACCTGATCTATCTGATTAAGCATTCCAGGCCCCACAGGTTATTGATAGTATTACTGTACTTTGTAGTGAAGAATATGAAGCAATGGAGTCGATAAAGGTGTCTAAGACGTCTGATCCCGATTTGAAAGTCTGCGCCTTCTTAATAAATGAAAATCCTCCCTCTGTGAGGTTCTTTCAATCTTATTCAATGTACTTTTGAATAACTCTTAGTTTTCTTCGATGTGGAAAAAAGCAAATATCTCCCCAATTTAAAAAAAGCCCTTCAGTTCAGTTACTAATTATTGCCCGATATCGCTGATTAGCTGTGTAGGTAAAATTTCTGATTGCCAACAATGTTCTTAGTCAATTCCAATCAAGTTTTACACCTGGTGATTCAGCTGTCCTCCAACTGACTGACATATTACAATGAATTCAATCGAGATCTTGATGAAGGCAAAACAGTTAATGTGGTCTTCTGTGATGTCAGTTAGGCTTTCGACAGGATATGGCATATTGGTCTTATTCACAGGCTGATGAGAATTGGTGTCTCGGGTGAACAACTGTTGTTCTTGAAATCGTACCTTTCGGATAGGTCGCAACAAGTTGTGATAGGATCTAACGCATCTTCTCGGAGACCCATCAATGCTGGTGTTCCACAAGGATCTATACTTGGACCGTTATTGTTCCTAAAATATTTTAATGATACAACCGAAGAGTTACCCAGTAGCATAGGCTTCTTTGCAGATGATACCTCCCTATATCTAATTGTAGAGAACCCAGAGCAAGCTTCGAGCTTAATCAGTCATGGCCTTGCCACAAGAGAACATTGGGCCAAGAACTGTTTGGTTGTGTTTAATCTCAGTAAAACAGAGAGTATGCTAATATCACGTAAAAGCAACCCCACTGCCCATTCATCATTATTCTTAGGTTATTCAAGCTGGCGTCCCATTGTGTTTCTTTACTTCCAAACTCCCCATCTTATATTCTCTTTCCATATCTTCTTTCATTTACATGAACGTTTTAAACAATCTCACATATGACTGACCTCAAAGTTATATCAACTTGGTGATCGACCACTGGCCCTGGCCTTCGGAGGTCGATATGAGTCCATCTTCTATTTTATACCACCTTTTTGATTAAATTTATGTATGACTGAGGGAGATGACTTACATAAGCTGCAAACGGCCTGTGAAATCTCTCCACTACTCGGCAATCTGTTTACTGTTAATATATGTTATATTGTGAGTTGCTGTACTTGCACTGTCACCGTTCCAGTATTCAGTTCTGTAATACATAGCATATTGCTTGAATAAAATATTGTTTAAACTAATATAGGACCAAAATAGGTTCACAGCTGATTATTTATGCTGGGAGTTTGGAGTGGACAATCTTAATGCCCTAAAACAGATTGTAAACTGTTTAAGAATTTACGGAGTGGAATCGGCTGTTATTGTGCTGAGGGTCATCTTGTCACATGGAATAGATTCGATGACTATCGTTCAAGTTAAGCAACAGGCCCCAACTATGCATGATATATCATATCACTTAATCTTTTACACATCACAAATATCAAGCAACACATGCAAAATAAATTATTGGCATACCAAACAATTTACGTTTTTGCCTCAAAAACAAAGCAAATTTATCCTCGTTGGAACGACCTCATATGCGATGTTTCTGAGGATAAAACTGAAAACAAAAATGACGATTTTTATGAATAGCGCAGTGCCATTAACATTGTGCTTGTTATGAGAGCCGAAGTCTAGTGTTATAGACTGGCTTATTCAGTAATTACAGTGTTGTATAAGTTGATAATCTCTGATTAGTCCTTCAGATAACTGCTGCACGCTGCTTGGCAAATCTTGTATTTACAAAAGGTTTAATTTCTGTTTTGGAGTTAGGTTTATCCACCGTTGTTATGAGTAACTGTTTTGTATGTTATATTGTTAATTTCTTGTTACCAGTAGTCTGGATATACCGGCTGAGAAAGAAGTACGGTTGGTTATTCCACCGCTAAATGTAAATAAATGTCTAAAGTTGACAAGCGCTTTGAGTGAGCTAATTTTCTCCAGAGTATACGCTTTACGACATTTGGTGGAGAGATCCTGGCAGACTAACGTTTTAGCGTGGTCACGATCCTAAAAATGGACAAGATTCCAGAAAATGTTTTACAGCTCCTCGGAAGTCTAAACGTAGAAAACTTGTCACTAACTTGGCGAATCCAAGAAGATGAAACTTCCGTGAATGTATCGTTCAGATGGAATAAATTGTCAGAGGAGCGAATAGACAAACATATGTCAAGAGTAAATTTGGACGAGACAACAGACGCAAAATGATACACTTGGAACGAAAGGAAAAACAATCAGCCACATGCGACGGCACAAGGAATCGAGAAAGTGAACGCACAGTGGAAATTAACGTCGCCGAGGAATTGAAGTATATTGATGTGAGTACCACCACACAAACTAACTTTCTGTCATTGAATGACGTCTGTGTAAACGCCGTTGTCAAAACTGCAGACAGACAAACCCAGTGTCAAAAGCATCTGACCGAAAATTCTACTCAGACTATGCCTTCATTAAATTGTGCAGAAAGCAACGTATATGAAAATGTAGACAATGTTTCTAAAGTTTTTTTAAAATGCCCAAGACAGTTTCGAAAAACGCAGTTCATAGAATTCTTTTAAGAGAGAAAAAGCAATCGAGAGCAGTGACAAAACAAACAGTTCGATCAGAAAGACAGACAAACTACTTCCTCACAAGGTCCTCAAAACAAAGTGTATAAATGGGATCAGACACTATCTCGTTAAATGGTTAGATTACCATCAAAACACATGGGAACTACAGGAAAACATTGGTCCGTTTTTCATATGGGAATTTTTCCAGGAGAAAGGCTGCTATGGAACAATTCCAAAGAGAGCGAGTGAGCCGTGGCGAAATGATCCACATTACTAACTACCGGCACAGCTTGAAAACGTAGCTAGAAGTTTTAAATTGAAATAATAAATAATAAAAAAATCCAAACAAACTCTGTTTTTGTTTTGAAACATTGTACGATCAGTCAGTTCCTCAAGTTCTTCTTAGGGCTCGAATGAATTTCGTAATGCAAAAATACTTTTCGTAATTTCGTGTTAAGAACGACTTAACCACATTTTAACTAGGTTAGATGCTGATTCATCTTTTTTCTTTTGTTCTCTTTGGAGGACCAAAGATTTTTCAGGCAGAGTGTACTGTAAAAGGCTGGCTTATGCAGTAATTACAGTGTTGCATAAGCTGATAATCTCTGATTAGTCCCTCAGATAACTGCTGCACGCTGCTTAGCAAATCTTGTATTTATAAAAGGTTTAACCCTTTACCCAACGAATCGGCCGCATGCGCCCGCGTAATATGTAAATTCAGCAGTTGAAAAAATATTATTTTTTCAAAAAATTTCAACAAAACCATATCATGTGACTCGATGAGCTCGTTCCAACGAGGCGTCACATGATATGGTTTTGTGGAATTTTTTTGAAAAAATTGAAAAAATTGAAAAAATTGAAAAAATGATATTTAAAATAATAAATTTTGATATCGTCTGCGTTGGGTAAAGGATTAATTGCTGTTTTGGGATTATGTTTATCCACCGTTGTTATGAGTAATATTGTTTTGTATATAATATTGTTAATTTCTTGTTACCAGTAGTCTGGCTATACCGGCTGAGAAAGAGATACGGTTGGTTATTCCGTCGCTAAATGTAAATAAATGTTTAAAGTTGAGAAGCGCATTGAGTGAGCTAATTTTCCCTACAGTATACGCCTTACGACACTAGTTTAAACACTGGTGTTTATTTCTGTGTACAATACGTATTCTTATTCTGTACCAAGGGACGAGTAGTTTCAGTCAGGGATCGTGATAGTTTCATGCTCTCGTGAATTGAAGCTCCGTATTCGTGTCTGAAAGTATTGTGATTTTGTTTAACAACGATCTCGCGCAAAGCAATGTTGCCTGTTTGGAGGAACCTAATTCCCATTCATTCACGGCGCTGTGCTGGCTGGTTATAGCCATTAAGTTGGATAGAGTGCTGAAACTGAACATTGCGGTACTTCTTGAAATGCATTTACGAACTACTTTTTGACAATTACAAGCAGATCATCACACTACTTAGAGTATTCCATAAAGGCTACTCGACAGCCAAACCACAAGCTTAAACGTCATTGCTTTAAAGGAAAATACATGTATGTTATGCTACGTACAAATACTTTTATGCGAAACAAATGCTGGTTTATGTCAAAGTAATCAACTCAGAAAACGTTCGTCAAAACACAAATTTCAGACTTGCATGTAATATGGTTGGCCTACGCCAAAAATTGTAGAAATGTTGTGGGCGGATGTTGGATTTTTAGTTCTGATGTTTAGTCATTTTATAGATATTGACTCTTGGGGCCACTTTGCCACTGATCAAAAGATCAAGAAAGAATTCTACAAATATAAAGCATGCAGAGTGGCTAGAATATAACGTGAAAAATATTTCTTTGTGAACGAATCAAAGGTACGTTGTTAACATTAGGTAATCTGAACCTATCTCTATCGAAAAGGTCAGAAGGTTGAGTTTTTAGCGTTATAATTAAATATTTTAAATGGGTCATATATTTCCCAATTAATCTATTGGCTAAAAATACTTTTGTTTCGGTTTCATAAAACAAGGAGCGTGAAACACGTAGTTAACCCCATCATAAAAATCACACCACATCAGCATCTCGTCTCCGCCTCCTCCCATTTGCACAATTGAGGGAAATGTCACTTCTATTTTTGGAACTCATATTTACAATTCTTTACACAAATATAATAGATTACCCCCAATATAGGTTATTTTATAGATCTTGACCCTTGTGGCCACTTTGCCACTGATCACAAGCTTCAAGAAAGACAAATGTAAGGCATACGATGCGGCTAGAATATATAATGTGGAATATTTTTTTTTTTGTGAACGAATCAAAAGTACTTTGTAAACAAGGGATAATTTGAGTCTATTTCTATCGAAAAAGTCAGGAGTTAACACCACCATAAACATCACTTCACACCAGCATCCCATCTCCTCCTCCTCTCATTTGCACAATTAAGGAAAATGTCACTCCCATTTATGGAACCCATATTACACTTCTTCACACAAATATTATTGATTAGCCTTAATATTGGTGAATACGATAATATACATCTGCAATTAAACAATGATATAAGGAAATAAAAAGTTTTTTAATCGTCTGTATATTAATTATTATTTATAATGGAGACAGAATATGCAGAAATATAACCATCAAAATAAACAAGGGCGTGACAACTGTTACTTATTCCCAATTCCTTATTCGACATTCGTTATCAACAGATGTGATAACGAATGTCGAATTAGGAACTGAGAATAAGTAACTGTTGTCTCGTCCCTAAAATAATTTTGCACAGTCCTTCCTGGGACGCAATGGAAGCCGCAGTTGTCACGACAGATGTAACACGGCACTCGTTTTACAGATGGACGTGAATGTTCATTGATGACAATTCCCACACAATACGACCGACAAGTACATTGTGCTGTCTCTCTCCCTCGAAGACTTTTGACAGAAAAAGCCCAAATCAAACAACAAAAACACTAAAACAAATCTAAGAACAAAACAACAACACAAAAAATAAAAGGGTGAATAAAAAAAAAAAAAACGAAAACAAAAATTCTAAGGCATTGTGAATACAACATATACTATACTGTTTCAAAAAAGAAAGTATAATAGAAACAAATGTGAAAAATTGGCATAAAGGATGAAATATAATAGTTCTGATGTTGCATGTTTGTGGACAAGAAGTCGTGCAAAGAGTTTAATGACATGTTGTTATCCACCCAACCGTATATAATTTTGCAACGGATTTCAAAATACCACGTGCTACCCGAGAATGTCAAATTGAATGGGTGAACTACGATTTTCTTTGTGTTATGTTGTGCTAGAGAGCCTGGATTATTGAGAAAACACGCTAGTTTTTGTCTTCGACATTTTAGAAATGCCATAGTTAGCCGAAAATCAGAGGTTGCATGCCATTGGTATACATGAGGCTGTGATACCTCCATATGAGCTCGCTGCGGAGTCACTGTGGCCACTATTTACCGTCTCATTGGAAGGCATAGAACCACTGGATCTACTGCCGACCGACGGTGTTCAGGTCGGCTAAGAGTTAATACCCCTGCCCAAGACCGACACATCAGGACGTCTCACTTGCAGGATCGTTTCCGTCCGGCGACAAGGACAGCAGCAATTACTCCTGGTAGAACTAACAATAGAATCAGTGCACAAACTGTCCGCAACAGACTCGCTGAACATGACATCCAAAGTAGGCGTCCATACCACGGACCAATCCTTACCCAACATCATCGTACCGTCAGAATGGAATGGGTACGTCATCGTGTTCGCTGGACTCAGCAGCGTTGGAGCACATTTCATTTTAGTGATGAATCACGATTTTGTCTACGGCGCACTGATGAGTGTATCGCCGACGAGGAGAACGGTTTTCTGATGCCTGCGTGCGGGAATGCGACCGTTTCGGCGGGGGCAGTGTAATGGTTTGGGCAGGAAGTTCCTTACACCATTGAACGCAGTTGATCTTCATAGATGGTAATCTGAATGGACAGCGATATAGGGACGAAATTCTTAACACGCTGTTGTTGTTCTGTTGTTCAACTCTAACGTGGGATTGCAGTTATTCCAGCAAGACAATGCCCGATGTCACGTGGCGCGTATCTGTCGTGACTTTCTTGAGGAGCAGAGCATCGAACTTCTTCCCTGGCCCTCACTTTCGCCAAATTTGTCGCCAATCGAGCATCTTTCGGATCAACTGGACCGTCGGGTACGACTTCATGATCTTCAGACGTTAGGCGATTTACGTAATGTTCTAAGGCAGGAGTGGAACGCAATACTACAGAGTGACATCCAGAGACTTACCAAGTCCATGCGCCGTCGATGTCTTGCCATCCATGAGACAAACAGTGGACATACACGCTATTGACTGCATGTGTGAAGTTTTCATTTCACCCCATTTCTGAATTGCGACGTCCTGACGTGACGCTGGCAACAGTAAGAACATGAAATTATTCCAATTCATACAGCTAGACTCGAAATATGAATTTACAATCATTTGTTTGGGAATAAAGTCGATAATACTAAAACAATTGCTTCTCGAAGTTTATAATACTTTCTTTTTTGACTCAGTATATTAAAAAAAAAGTAGGGGATATCCAAATTGATGTTGATATTTTCGGAAAATGGTATTGGATACGTGAGTATAGACACCTCAAAATGTTACCAAGTTTAGTGTGATCATGAATGTGTCCGGCCCACGAAAACTTCGTGCAGGTTTTTCGCACGAGCGCCGCGTTAATGTCTGTGGGGTATGTCTTGAAATTTTCATTTGTACTGGACGGGCTTTTTCAGAGGACTCGTCGTTCTTTTCTTGATATAAACTCGTTCATCAATAGTTCTGGTCGAAACGTAACTTTTGAGGTATGCGAAGACTGACACGTGACGAACGTTTACGTGCCGTGGGCATGTTAGAAGCTAGCAACAGACAGACTGTAGTGGCTCAAATTCTCAACGTTACTCAATCAGTGATTAGAAGGTTGTGGTCACGCTACCGTCAGACAGGCAATGTTGACGACAGACGTCGGTCACATCGTCCAAGGGCGACAGCTGCTAACCAGGATCGTTTCATCCGAACCACAGCATCACGTAACCGCCATCAAAGTGCCTCGGAAATCGGATAGCATCTGCACCTAGCGACAGATGAGCGAGTCAGTGGTCAGACTACCCGAAATCGCCTACACAGCTGCAATATTTGTATGCTCGACGACCTCGAATAATTCCACGTTTGACTGAACGTCACATCGCAGCAAGGCGTAATTGGTGTGGAGCATGACAGCACTGAGACAATCGCCGGTGGAGCAACGTCATGTTTTCCGATGAATCGAAGTTCACTCTCGACTTCCACGACAGGCGAAGCAGAGCATGGCGGCGGCGGCGGCGGAAGGAACGATACCATGACGTAACCGTTAGGCAGCACGGTCGTTTTGGTGGTGAATCGGTTATGGTGTGAGGAGGCATAATCATGACAAGCAGATGAGCATTACATGTCATCCAAGGGCGTGTCACAGGGCAGTACTACCGTGACAACGTGGTAGCAGCTCATGTGGTGCCATTTGCGTGACGTCACCGTCTTCGATTCATTTTCCAAGATGACAATGCAAGAGCACACAGGACCCATGTCGCTATAGAGTTCCACCAGGAATAGAACATCACTACACTGCCTTGGCCAGCACTAAGTCCAGACCTTTCACGAATCGAGCACGTCTGGGATATGCTTGGCAGTCGCCTACGACAACGCCAACGGCCCCCTACCAATGTTCAGGAAATCGCCGCTGCACTGCATGAAGAATGGAATAACATCAGTCAAGCTGATATTGGACGGAGTATGCCACGTCGGATTCCTGCTAGTCTCGCGAACTGAGGAGGATTTACAATCTCTTGAGGTCCTGGACTGAATGTGGTAAATTCTCTGACTGACCGTCCATATCGTCTACAGCACAGTGCGTGGAATGTGTGTTTGTCCGACACCCAACTATCGCTGAAATTATTCACCAGATGTTACAATGCAAAGCCTCAACTGCCTTTTTGATGAAAATATAAATATGTTTCTTCATATATGTCACTTGCATCAAATATTCCCTACTTTTTTGAATAGTATATATCTATGGCAGCATTGTCTGTAGATAAGTCAGAGGTTACTAGAGGTTGATTAGAAGTTTTTGAAATATGCAGAATGGAAGCAAATGAGGAACTTGAAGGTAGGTATCTGTGTTTGGTGACCGGATGCTTTTATGTGATACATTGTAAGAAATGATTATTTGAACCCTTTCCAAAAGTGTATATATACATTATCATGACCATGTGCATGTCTGTAATTTGTATCAGATTCGAGGTCATGTTTACAATCAGATCGCAACTCGCCCTGACGGGCTCGGTGCGATCTGATTGTAAATATGACCGTGAATCTGATGCAAATTACAGGGCATGCAGTTGGTCATGATAATGTATATATTTATCTTATAATCCCGTCACATAAAGCCCGCTTCCTCATGTTACAGTTTAAATTGGGTTGGAATTGGTCAGAATGTTGAATTTCATATCTTACTGCGCAACAACAATGCATATAAGTGATAGTGCGGTGTTTACCGGAAGTTGAATCCGTATGATACGGAATCGGAACAGGGGGAGGGGCTGATACAAACGTTTTTTCCGAGTTTTGAGGTAGGAATTAAGTTAATTTTTAGATAAAAAACACCACCATATTTTAAAATTATATAGTTTATTCTGAGGCAATGCAGCAGACCTTTGCTTCACATTTGAGCACATTGCTAGAATGTTCTTGGCACGACTACTAAATACATGCACATCTCGTACAAAAATAAATATGAAGTGTGGTTGCGAAAACTTAATGACTTTTCTACTGATACCAGAATTAAAACAAAGTCTGTTGTACAAAAAAGAGGCGGGAGACGCCCGTTTTTATGGTGTAAATGCCGGCCAATGTAGCTCTTATGGACAGCAACATGGCATCGAGCTGAATATATGTCTGCCCATTACATCATAATTACAAAGAGTCACATGCTAAGGCAGTTCATGAAATACCGGAAATACACTGAACGTCACGATGTGTGGATGGCAATATGGCACAAGTGCTATCGTGGAATGATGCAAAGAGAGGCGAAGTCTCGGGTTCTATCCTTCTGCGCTGGCATGATGGCCGTATTGACGAACGCATTCAAACATCGTGGCGTTCAGTTTTTATCACACACCTCTATGAAATAGAATCCATTCATTTGAAAATTAAAAAGTCACAGAGACTTTGAAACTCTTTATTATTTATTGTCCGTCTTTTTGAAATAAAAACAAAACTCAGGTGTGATTGGCAAACCCGTGTGACAGATCGACAGGTAAACTGAAAAATATAAATGAAAATTGTGTCCAAACAGGTTATTTATTCGTATGTTAAGGAATTAGCTGCCGTTATCTGAGAGATATTCTCTTCAAAGTCTGAACTTGAGTATTAAAAAATCACTCCTAATTAAAAGAATAAATTTAATTTCGTTAATTTTGATGGACTTGAGCAAAAACATTTTCCGATTATCATTCGATTCATTTATTGTCTGTCACTGAAGCTTCCGAATTGATCTTAGTCAGGATGCGGCGTCTCGATTGACCGATTACCAAAATAGTCGGAGTTTAGTTCTTTTGGTGGATGCATGGCGTCAGAAGGACAAATAGTCCGTCAACAGAAATCCACACGGAACGCGTGTTCCATACAGAGTTGTAAATATGGAACTGGAGGAAAAAAATAATAGGCGTGTAAAAATAGAAAAGAAATCAGTCATTGAGGGCGAGTGTGCAGGCATGGACAAACAAAACAACATACATATGAAGGAAGACATTTTTTCCAGGCAAATTCCATTTAAGATGATAACTGAAAATATTACTATTCTTTCATTTCACTATGTCACTTCATGGATGATAATGCCCCGGTTATGTGTTAAATATAAAAAAAAACTAAGTTCGTTTTTTAACAGGTAATTGCTTTTTGATTTTGGCCAGACTGTAAACTGTCAAGTCTGTGCAGGGACCTGACCTCATTGGTACATTTCAACATTTCCCTTGAAGCCACCTTAAATCTATGCGTGAAGGATAGCCGCGCAGAACAGACCTTGTAAGTGGATGAATTTTCCAGTATCTGAAATAGAAATAAATTTTTAACATTTTAATTAAAATAGCTGAATATTTGTTAGACTAATTTAATTTAACCGTTTCAACATTTTGGTTTACCGTATGGAGTACCGTGTATAACAAGTCTGCGGATTCATTTCGCATTTGTTGTGAGGATCAACAATAATTAAATCCCATAACCTTTTTGGGCAATAGGATAAACTTATTACTAATATTTCCATCAGAGTTGTGCAACGCGCAGGATCTTAGTTTCATTATGGTAGCGTTTTTTCTTTACACAAAACATTCTGATAAATTCGCCATACCTTAAGTCTCGATAACGCGTTCATGTTTTGAAAGTATCTTCAGTTCATTGCGATTTCATACGAAATTGACGAAAAGCGTCCATTAAATTTGAATCTCGGCTGATAAAGCTCGGCTAGAATGGAATATAATAAAATCATTACCTAAATTTCGTGTCAAATTGCGGCGCATTGCAGAGCTTCAATGTTTCAATGTTGATATTAGTTCCACAGTGGTCCGAGAAGCTTTACCTGTCCCCAAATCTGAGGTTACACAAAGTAGAAGTTCTGTTTCGTAGATCCTCGCATATTGCCCCGGCATTGAAACAAAACAGCTAACTGATTTATTAAACGCCTGTTCTATGAAATCCACATCTACAGCAACACTCAACCATGCCAAAAATGAAGCTCCATTCTTCACACCTGTGCCAAACGGAAGAATTCGTTGACGGACTTTTTTTTAAATAGAAGCGAAATGTCCTGGAATGATCTACAAATCGTGCACCGCAGTTGCAGTTTGAATCGCTAGCGATAGCTAAAAATAGTAGCACGGGTTCCCCTCGCAAATTTGGTTGGCGATAAAATATGATCTTTTTATTGATTGTAACTGTTGTCAAATTAATTGCTGAGTGTCCTTCTAATAACTGTTTTTAAAGACGTGAAGGCGTGTAATAAACACAGATCGATACACGCGTGGGAAAGGGTTAATCGATACGGTACTTGTGCCATCGAGGAAGGATAAAACTCGAGGCCTGAGGCCTCTCGTTTTTTCCTCCCGCGCTGGCACTCAAGCCATATCGATTAACAAATACACACACGTGTGTCGTTCTGTGTATTTATGTCACATAGGACACCCTAAAACAATACAAAAGGATCATATATCTACCCTTGAGTGCATCAATACGCGAACTACAGTGATTTAGAATTGCAGATGGCTCCTTGGTAACCCAAGTGGCGATATATACCGAGCATATTTCACGACTTCATCGAGTAATTTTATTACCCGTAAAAATAAAAGGAACTGAGAATTGCATGAATAAATAAATAAAATGATAGACGTCCACCAGCATAAATTAAAAAAAATATCACCTGACAGAATATCTTGTTTGAGTGGTGTTGCTGATTCGTTTCCTCGCTTGCCATTCATAGTATAAGATAAATAAATAAATAAATAAATAAATAAATAAATAAATAAATAAATAAATAAATACTCTTGCGCTAACGTCCTGGTTTCATCGCATCTTGAATGGTCTATTTAAAACACTTCTAGTGGCATTTATGAGCTCTGAACTGTAGTTTATTTAGAATTCTATCAAGCTATATTTTGGCAACAAAAATGAAAATTCCTACTTATTTATTAACAACATTGTAAGCGTCGTTCATAGATATGTCAATCAAAGGACCAGAAAAAAGATTCAGTAACTTACTGCAATCATGATAACTCTGTATGCCGTGATAACAACAGAGCAGAATGTAGGCAGGATGACTTATTCCCTTTCTTTTTGTCGGAAACCGGGGCTTTTTCGTTGCGGGGGTAAATAGATTCACGCCGCGTATTCAGCCAAACTCCAGGAGTGTCGCCTGAATCCGTGCCTGAACGTATGTATCACCGTGACGAACCCGCCCGTTTCACTTTTGTTGGGGTGGTTCTTATCCTGAAGGGGTTAATAACTTTTCCTTGAAAAGCATAAATCAACAGGGTTTCACTGAAAACAACAATTTTAATACATATATAAGAAAAATAAATGTGATAATTGGTGACTTACATGGAATCCATAAGAATAAGAATACAAAACATCAATCACCCCCTACCCACAGTTTTTTAGTTACTTGCGGGCCCGCATTCTCTTTTGTCGCTGGTTTTTCCTCCTCTTCGCTGGTATTGGTTCCTTGGTCGCCTCTTCACTTCACCCTTTCACCGCCGTCGCATGGCCACTAGCGTATTGTCACTTTATCGGACGCCTCTGCTGTAACAGGTGACGGAATGTTACTCTCCTACTGCCGTTGCACGGCCACTAGCTTATTGTCACTTTACTTGACGCTTTTCACAGAAGCAGTCGCCACCAATGGGTTAAACTCCCCTTTACGTTTGTCTCAGTACAATGTTCATACAGGCAAAGCCTACTCTGCCTATCTATGGCATGCCTTCTAAAACAGGTAATGCCCTTTACCTAAATGCAAACAGCTCCCTGAGCTCGTACTTCGTGTTTCTGATTCTATTCTCACATATGGCCACCGACTTGGCCCGCGACTGCTCCTATTCTAAATGTGAGCTCTGTGCCCCCCCCCCCCCCCCCACACTTCACAGCGTGCCTATACTTTCGCACCGATGCGGCACCTCTTCTAACCCATGGCATGGGACCTCCCCATCTACTCGCAACGACCCACAGCCTTACACACCTTCCGACTGGAATTGGCTGGAATGAATTTTTCGAGAAATCCCCCATTTTTATTTAGATAGCCTGAACATTAATTCTCAGTTTAATAGCTGCTCTTGAACTTGGCCGCTTAGATCTATCTTAATTTAACACTCGCTTTAAAGTTCCTTTGAAAGACTAGCACTTTGGTATCTTTTGACATTCCGGAGACAGGCTAGCTGCGTAATATGGGTGTGTGTCCAGAACATATGGGATGTACTGTTTTCTACAACAACCACCTATTAAGTGGCCATAATTATGTAGATAACAATTATGGGAGAGAACTGCTTTGATCAGTTATCGGATAGCCCATGTGGCGTTCAACAAATGCGCCCTAATGGACATTAAATTTCATGCTTAATTACTGAAGTTTGAGTTATTTATTGCCTGTTCAAGTGACAAATCGGTTCTCGTGGTCCGTGATATAAACGCACATTCTTACACTTTGGCCCGAACGAGAAAAATTATCAAACATATATACACTTTTATACACCAAAATCGCAACTTTTAGCTATCACCATGACACTTTAGGAATCCTTACTCTCAAAAGTGTAAGAGTGCATCTTCATAACTGCAATTACTATCGTTTGTTTATTGTAAATGCGATGGTCTGTTCAATTATTCTGTCTTGTTTAGCCGTTTCTAAAACTCATATTGAAATAAGCCCATCGGTAGCTTCAACTTCATCAGGGCGTGACTGCACTCCCTGAATAACACCCCTGGATGTATATTTTTTACACGAACGGCCCGCTATATGGTGTCAAATAGCTTTGTTCTTTTATAACGATAATATGGTCTAATACAAGCTCCCAGGCCACTTGTCTAATTATTTAAGGAATTCGACGCTCTGATGAAATGTTTCTTTACCCACTTTCCGTGGAGTTTGCGCGGAGACTACCATTGATCAAACGTGACGTTCCTTCGCTCACAGAGATATATAAATATTATTTCGTGCTTCAGTTATATGTATTCCAATCAATTTAATTTACGTTGAAATCATCTTGATATCATCTTGATATGAACACAATGAGGGGAACTACATCGCGCAATAGCAAATGTGGCTGTTGTGCGTCTTCACTCTTTACGGTAAGGTCATAAAAAATTCGGTCAAGTTGAGTGAGCCGCGGTGGAGCAACATTTCTTCCGAAGATTAAAAAGAAATTTAATGTTTATGGTATTTTTTAGATTCATTCGTCTGGAATATATCAGTTGGTCGGAAAAGCGAACCATAGGTTCACTTTTCTGACCAACAAAATCAATGGACTATTTTGTTCAAGTTTTATTTGCTCCTCTCTTAAACAGTGATTGATTTCCGTAAGCTATACATATTCTTGCCCGAAATAATCTCAAACAAATTCTATCACATAATGAACACCCGAAACACAGATTTTTTTTTCATTTTTGAAGGAATACAAATGACGTTCACAGAGTAAATAGTCTCTGAATACAAAATCCCTAAAGCTCATATATACATGGGGCTTCTGGCACTCACACAGTAACAAGTCCTATATTTTACTCTACGAGATTAGTGACTCCAAAATGATATACGCTTATGCGACCAGCGGACATTGTGATGCCCCACACCTGCCCATAGAAATGAGTGGTGCAGAAAACTTTAGAGATGTAGGTGTCAATTATTCATTTGTCGGAACTACTTTGTCTTCAAGACAAGTGTCAAACATTTCGAAAGACGTAACTAATTATTTTCCAGACAATTTAACCAAGTTATCACTCCCCGCAGGCTCAGTCATCGAGTAATTTTCGAAACGTTTCAATTATTCATAAGGAATAATTTGTTGTAACTGATATGCTATGTATCTGGATGTGTGGGAGTTATGCTTTTAACTTTTTTACGGATTTCAACAAAATGTGTTCATTGTCCAGTCTTGTGTCTGCTGTTTTTTTTAAATTTCCAATGGATGCGCATTCAATGAAATTCGTTAGATGATCCATCTAACTGCTTTCATTCGTATAAAAGTGGGTCTTTTTGTATTTCAGGAATGTGCCGTTCTACAAGATAGGAAGATTATGTCGAGTGTTCACATTGTTTTTCTATCATTCTTTATCAAGAAGTTATCCAATTTCTTATTTTTTAAATTGAGTAAAATGCATTCATTACCCCGTTAGAGCAATGCTGATACTTCAATCTATACCGAGAAATGTGAAAGGTTATCTTTTTGACGACAGCTATGAATGTCGGCGGAAATGTTGAAGAAGGGGAGTCAAATTTTAGCGCTTCGGGGAAAATCCTGGAAGTAGCATGGAATGTGCAGGGCTGGGGTGTCTCACTCCCCAAATTATATATCTCGTTGAACAGTAACTCGACCCCAGCGGCAAGCTTATCTTAAAGGGAAGTTAGGCACATGGTTTTAGACCACTACGTGCAAAACATAGCTCCCCAGAGTGTCCAACATAACCCCCCCCCCCCCCCAAAAAAAAAAACGTGTCAGCTCGGTTTGTTTAACCCCTGATTCCTCAGATAACATTTTCCGTTAATAACTACCGTATATATAAGGATACAGCTGCAGCTGACTTAACAGTTTTTTCCATCATTATTGGCTGTCTCGCGAGATAACCAACAATGACATAAAACATTGTCAAAGTAAATGCAACCTACTGGTAGAGTTTTCTCCAGGAAGAATTCACATGGGAACAATTTTTTCAAAGCCAAATAAAAGTGTCAGTTTGTGGTTGACTTCACGCGCAATAACATAAGGTATCACTATGTAAATGCCGTCACAATATGGCCACTCACGCGGGCTACCGTAACAACCAAACATGGCGTCACTGGGTCATAAGGGTCGAAAACCACATTGCATACTACTCTGGTGGTATCTTCCATGCCCCAGGCAGCACCTTGAAAATATTGATTGGTTTACCACACACGCAAGAAGCACCCATCCTACTTCATGAAATTATGACCTATCATGTTCGCAGGTGAACTAAAAAATGAAGTACTTAAAAAAATACCAATGTTTTGTCCAGATCCGTAATATAGGAAGGCATCAAGAAAAGTGTATTTAAAACTGGTTCGATATGCCAACTCTTCATATCTCCTTTGCTTAATAATGATTTGAGACAACCTCGTATAATCCCTAACCTTACGACTGAAACCCCCTCAATTTATGTTTAATTCTGTTAATATTTAATGTTAATCTTTATAAATTTATTTGATTTGAAATAAATACTGTTTAAACAGAACTGGTTCTATCTCAGGGACAAGATTAGAACCAGTTTTGGTTCTAAATAGAACCTATATTTTTTGCAGTGTATAGTATTGGTAGTAAAATATACCAGCGGAAAAAAGAAACGCAAGTTTTTTTTCTGTGCTAAATAATTCAAATGTGGATGTCAGAACAAACCCAAGCAACGTTTCGTGCGGCCTCGCATAATCCTGCTGCAACGTAAGGTTTCACGCATGGATAAGTGGAAGGACGTGAGGCATGAGGACCTGAGCCCGATATCTTACGGCAAAAAGATTGCACTGGATGACCATGAGAGGTGTTTTCACGCCCTGAGAAATCTCCCCAAACCATAACAGACCCTCCGTGAATCTGTCGTTTTCCTTAACGCACGCGTCAGAATATCGCTCACCTCGACGTCGATAGCACATTGTTTACATCCCGATCTGATCACACGATCAATTGCGACATTCACATTGAAGTATTAGTATTCTTAAATGTTGTCTCCAAAACGTAGCTTATGACTCCCCATTGGAATGAGTTCGTTACAGTGAGGATAATAACCTAATGGTTTTGAAGCAAAAACCTAAAATGTATGGTTCTTAAAGAAAAGTATTTTTTGCAAGTGTTGCTGACTCGTCCTGTTAAGTGAAGAGTAAATGTAAAGTTTAGCTAATCGTTTATCATTATGTTGCCAAGTGTTCTAAGAATTCACATTCAGGCACAAGCTCTCAGCCCACTAATCAAATTCTGTAAGGGATTCCATGCTGTTATGGGCGATTTGTTTACCATGAACTACAAAGATATACAGATATTCTTTCTTGCTCCGGGTATAGAAATTCCAAACAATAAATACTTTATTTACCTCCCAAGCAACAAGATATTAATAGAATTAGTGGAACCACATGGCGTAATCCTAAAACTATGGCCGTGATGAGTTTTCATTCACAAGTATTGAACAAACAAACAAGTCTGATGATATTTGTAGGTTCGTTAAAAATTCTGTCAAATCCAGTGTCGATTGAGAAACATTTCTTGCGTTGATTCAAAGGAAATCATTGTTTTTGCTATATTTAGATTCAGTCGCTTAGAATATTTCAGTTGGTCGGGAAAGAGAATTGTGAATCTAAACATTGGCGATGGATTATTTAAGGTCTAGACTTGCTCCTTACCGAATTTGAATAGTGACTTGGGAGCTATGCGGCATAATCATAAAGCTATAGCCGTGACGAGTCATCACTCATAATTATTTAATAAACAAACGTGTCCAATGGTACTGGCGGGTTATTAAGACTTGGTAAAATGAAGTCAAGACTGATAAACAGATCTTGCCTTGTTTCACAGAAAATTAATGTTTAAGATAGTTTTCGGATTTAATCGTTGGGAAAGTTCTAGAGGGCCGGAAAAGCATAGGTTCGCTTTCCCGACCAACTGAACCAGTCCGCACGATTGAGTTTAACATTGGCGATGGATTTTTTTTAGGTCCTGACTGGTTGTAATCCATAACAGCGTCGATTTCCTTACCCAATTTGAAAAGTGGCTTGAAAGCTTTATCTGCGCAGTAGTTACAAGAACTATACCAGCCAAGTAAGGTCGAATTTACCCAGCACAACAACAAACACTGTGTTCCGTTTCCCAGATTTCCGATGTGGGAAATCGGTATTATTCAAGAATCTGGACTATCCAGTGTTCACGCGGGCTCGAAATGTTTTGGTGGCAAGAGGAATTTTTATTCGGTGCCAACTGGACATTTTGGTCCCAAATGATATAATTTGATTGCAAATGAGAACAAACTAATCACGTATCGACTTTTATGCACAACAATCCGCCATCTGCAATGCTAAAGTAGCTATGTGCATACTACTCACGACGAGAAGACATAGAATGTTTTTGCTGAGCTGGTTATATTGGGGTTTAACGACACTTTCGACAGCCAGGGTCACCTCGTGTCGGACAGTTTTACGGGTGGAGGAAGCTGGAGTACTCTGAGAGAACCACCGAGCAACGGCCAGCAACTGCCAGACACGTGCCAACCCCACACAAGCAGAGTTAGCAAGATAAGTACACCACCGACGGGCAGTACGCATTAGAACACAGCGTCACCGCGCCCCCACATTCGCAATCAGGATGAAGTGCCTTGGCCATGGACACAACGCAGTAACCTTGGCGGGGTTCAATCCGTGGAGCGTTCAGTTTGAAGTCCAAGCCGTAAGCACTGAGCCACCGCGCTCCCAAGTATTTTTGAATTTTTAAAAAAATTATCTAGTCATATTCAAGGGGGGTGGGGGGGGGGGGGGGTAGTACATATTTTAGTTTTTAGGTGTCTTGGAAAGTAATATAGGGTGAAGCAGATAGGTTTGGGCCGTAGGTTTTCGAGATTTTGTATTGATTTACTTTACGTTGCCTTTTTTTGTGTGTGCCGGTTTTATTTTGGTTTTTGGTTATTGAATTTGTAAACAAGGTTGGTAAGTGCTCAACTGATGTCCAGGCGGAGGTAAGTATAGATATAGTAGAGGGATAAAAGTGGTTCAGAGGTCAGTGGTGAGCCGAGTGTGCAGAAGGGGGGGTCTGAGGCTTTTATGGTTGGTAGAGGGGTGCAGATGGAGGTCACAGAAGCTTTCAGTCAGTGCAATATGAAATATGGGAATGTGTCAGAATTGCAGGGACATCTTACAGTTGTTAGAGAAGTGTGTTGGGTTCCTGCGGGAAATTGTGAAGCCGAAGAGGAGGCTGGGGCGTGCTGGTATAATTGGGGCTACCCCGATGAATGTTACTTACGACGGTGAGGTGGATGGTGGTTGGAAGGTGGTTATGGATTCAAAGAGGAAGAAGAGAGGGAAGAAACGTGGAGGGAGGACCCTTGATATAGAAGATGCAAGCGAGGAGGAGAGGTGCAGTAGGAAATTAATTCGGAGGGCAGAGGCAGGTCAGGGCTGGGTAGATATAGAAATTCAAAGTTAGTGTAGGGCTATTAAGGCAACGCGACGGTGTTTAGAAACTAATTCCAGTGTTTTAGATTCCGATGCTTCTGAGGCAGAGAATGAGGGGGAGGAGTAGAGAGAGGAGGTGATTGTTGGTGTTGATAGGGAACGAAGAACGGTCAAAAGGAAGAAAAGTTCGAATGTCAATGAAACAATGCAAGTTGCAAGTAGGAAAAAGAATAAAAGAAAGTTAGTTGTATCAGGATTCAACATTGTACGCAGAATTGACAAGGTTGTCTGTGGTCTTGACAGCTCAAGTTGGCCTGTCTTGTGTTTTCCTGGGGAGAAGGATGTAGATTAAAGGGACAGGGCCAGACTCCAAGCAGGGTTGCCTCCCCTCGCAAACTCGATAGATGGGATACGACACTGCAACAGGTTTCTGAAGTATTTTTGTCTAAAATTTGATTTACAGAATTTCCATAATACAATACGAGGTCGAAAACATTGCAACGCGTGTAACTTTCACGCTATCGGAGCTGCCAGTAACTGTTTTCAAATGTTTTGTATATTTGCACAGAAGTATTGTTATACATTGCAAACTGAACAACAGAAGTTGCGAAATGAGAACTAAAAGAGCTAAAAGTCTACTTTGAGGGTGTAGGGGCTGAATAATATTATTATGAAGGCGTCTATCTCTGGCAACCAATTCCCATTCCACTTGATGTAGCGAGACAAGATTTGGACCTCAAAACCTCTCTGAAAGAATTCCAATTTCAGAAATTCTGTTGAGGTCTAAGGTTCAGTTAACCCTTTACCCAACGAATTGGCCGCATCCGCCCGCGTAATATGCACATTCAGCATTTGAAAAAATATTATTTTTCAAACAATTTCAATAAAACCATATCATGTGACCCCTCGTTGGAACAAGCTCGTCGAGCTCGTTCCAGCGAGATGTCACATGATATGGTTTTGTTGAAATTGTTTGAAAAATTTCAAAAAATAATCTTTAAAATAATAGATTTTGATATCGTTTGCGTTGGGTAAAGGTTAAAATTTCATTACAGACCCACAGTCCTCCTCCTACTATTGAGTTCAACTGTTTCTGTAAATGTACTTGCTTAGTATAGTATGCAGAGAGTGGACTTTTATTGCAACGCCTGCCGATTGAAGTTATCAAAACTGCATTGGTCAGAAACAGGATTGTTTTGTTGAAAGGTTTTGGAACCACATTCAAAGTTAGAGGTAATGGACCCATTGGTTCTACACAGGTTAGCTACCTGTAAGTTTCATTTCTAAAGTTATAGCATAACTTTTGAGTTTTTATATTTGTATTCATTTCCACTCCATTTGGGTGTCCAGTAAAAATTGAGTCTTGATACATTGGAAATACCAGAATAGATAATATTGCCAAAAAACAAAACAAAGTAAAACAAAACAGAAACAAGCCAGTGATAGTACCGCATCAGTATCATGTCAAAAGTAAGCTCATGTATATTTGTACTTTATATGACCGGAATTTGGTCACACAATGATACAGCTCATATATGGACCTAGTAAAATTGCCCGATCAATTTTTCGTTTACGAGCGTTTACTAGAAAAAAATTAGCATGATCTACGTCCAGCGCATGTTGACCTTTTTTTAATCCGAAAGAGAATGTATTGTTCCAGTGGAAGAGGTTGCAGGTTACTTACAAGAAAATCTCTTAATCTTTTGGTATGTTGACATTTCCAGATCTTGACAGAGCTCTAGCCTGTACAGGATAGAAATTAAGTCACAAAGAACAAGTGAAAGTATACACTGGTTCTGATGTTTGAAATTCTCAGTATAGAAGACAAGAGTTTATTTGAAGAATTTTACCCCTTGGTCTGACTTTCTTTCCTGTACTGCTCTGTTGAAAAAAGGCTTTGACAGCCATTCTATGTTTCCAGTAGTGTACAACATCTAAGTATTGGTAATTATTAACCCTTTACCCAATGAATCGCCCGTATCCGCCTGCGTAATATGCTAATTGAGTAGTTGAAAAAATTAAATTTTTGTAAATATTTCAACAAAACCATATCATGTGACCCCTCATTGGAACGAGCTCATTGAGCTCGTTCCAATGAGGGGTCACATGATATGGGGTTGTTGAAATTTCTTGAAAAATTTAAAAAAATTATATTTAAAATAATAAATTTTGATATCGTCTGCGTTGGGTAAAGGATTAAAAATAGCCTGACAGTACCGAAGGCAGTTCATGTAAACATTCCCGTTGTGTGTCGCAGGCCCAATATCTAGGCTAAAGAAAAGTCCTTATTCTTTTATGTGATTAAGTTATGTGATTAATTGGCAAACAAAAGAACTATTCGCCCACTTTGTGCAGGCCTGACATACTACCTTGGGGTAAACAAAATGTACCCCCAAATGAAGAAATGGTTTAAAATATTCTTGGAATAACCCTACAACTTACTTTCCTTGCAACTGTATGTTTATTCATTTTATTTTAATATTTATAATGTCAACTTGGACGCTTTCTGCGAAAAGTTGTGAAAAATTATAACCAAGCATAAAAAAGAACCACATACAATACATGGAGAGTAGACCACCACTAAAACACTTGTGGATTGGATATTCCACCAAGACAATAATTGCCAATACCAGTGCTAAAACATAAGGGCAAACACAGTTTTAGCCAATGGACTTCTGGGTTCAACCTGGAAGTCCATTATCTGAAACTGTTCTTGGCATTCTCAAGCTTTTTCGGATATATGAGTTGTTGCCTCAGTGGAAAATCAACTCCGCGTGTGATCCAGTGGTAATTAACTCCCCATGTAAGGAGCTTGTATTATTCAATGACAGGCACAATTTGCGTGTATAACTTATATCAATTCACGTAGCATAATGACTACAATTTCCCATCTTGAAACTCAGTGTAATTTTATTGGGACATTTCAAAACAACCATTGTTATATTCAGACATGCCTGCCAGTAAGTAGCCTTGCCATAGACAGGGTCAGTTTGCATGTTTGATACATTCCAATTACCTTGAGTGAAATAAAGATTAGTACAAGTTCTTGGAACTGAATAAGCGTCTAAAGCATAAGAATTGCCGACTGTTGTAGGCTTTATCAATACCATATTCTTGGTTTATCACCAATTGGAACGATCTCTCCCAGAGAGCTTTCCATTAAATGATAAGAAGCAAAAGTCACTGAGATCTGTAGATACAACTTGCATATATATGCATATTATAAATATAACCTGCTGTAGTCCCACCAATGGAGTTCAAGAAGAGAAAGCACTATATAGAACCACATGGAAATACACAAAAAATGGTACATATTTAAATTTTGAAACCCACAGTACCGGTATTGTGATCACAAATACAGAGAATGTCATCCGGCATCCCCCCTCCCCCATGGTACAGAGGCGGCAATCGAGAATCTCACCTGTCCAAAAATGATACGCAAAAGATTGCATTGTAGATTCTATATTTTCATTGCCCCATCTTCCACAAAAAATAAATTAATATTACATTGAAATACAAAAAAGTATTAGTAATAAATAAACAAATAAATGAAAAGGAGAAATAAATCAAATTAATTGAAAAAGAAGATTCCAATGAAATAATAAAAAATTTAAATGTGGGTTTTATCCACTTTCACCTTTTCGTTTTGACCACAAGGGGTTGTGTCCTGAGATGTCTTGGTCTATGGAGGGTTTTGTCATGTAACTTATAAGTTATATGTGACATGTATGTAGTTACTTGCGGTATCTATGTGGTTGATTATAGTTCTATGCATACTGCTTTTCTATGTTGTTCTACGTGGTAATTGGACGCACCGACAACTTTATTCAAATACCGGTACATGTTATGAGCGAAGATTATTGCAATAACCATACAATACATTTTTCCGTAACTCACTGAAAAATACCTCACGCCAAACATTACTACAATTTCAAACACCCACTACCTGTATTTCTTTCAACAAAATATACGACACATGCAATACCTCGACCAACTCCATGCCGATTATTAAAGAAATGACGTATTTTCGAAAATTCTTTCTCGGACAATTCTAAATTAGGGCAATTTAAAATGTGCTCACTGTAAATTGTAGAACCCATACTACATGATGGGCAGTCCGCAAGAGTCTTGCGCATTGAACAATCTGTGACGGTGTCGAATCCGATCAATCGACCTTAGCGAGGGGAGACAACACTGCTTGGAGTTTGGGACAGAGTGGATAGGATTATGGTGGGCTCGGGATCAGATCCGTCTGTGGTGGTTCATGTGGGGTTCAGCAACACCAGGGAGATGTCATCTGCAAGACTGGTGGAGTCGTACAGAGATTTAGTTATTAAACTGTTCAGTAGAAATGCAAGTGTAGTAGTGATCCTTCCTGCCCAGGGGATGGGGGTGAGCGGAATTCGAGGACTATGATGTTGAATGGGCAGTTGAAAGATTATTGTGCTGATTTGGAATGCCCTTTATTGTTCACTGGCACATGTTTTGAAGTAAGGGGTAATGCCCGGGTAAGAAGTGCTGCATTATTATTTATTATTTATTTATTGATGTTTAAGGTCACATACTTATGAAAAATGACTAATCGTGACCGTGACAGTTTTACGGGTGGAGGAAGCCGGAGTACCCGGAGAAAACCACCGAACAACGACGAGCAGCTGCCAGCTCCCCACCATCGTAACTCCGCACTGCAGCACACGCAGGGTTAGGCTGGTTGAAGACATGCGCGCCATCGACCTGCAGTACTCCTTAGTACACGGAGTCATTGTGCCCCCATGTGGACAATCGGGGTTAAGTGCCTTGCCCAAGGACACAACGCTGGAGTCCGAATCGAGACGAGCTGCATCTAAGCAGGATGGGACCACAAGTGTTAGGAGAAAAAATTCTACAGGAAGCAGAGCTTTTCTGGAGACAAGTGAGATGGGAGGTCAAATGCAATGGCAAGAGTGGACACAAGCGTGGTGAACAAGAGCGATGGGAAGGGGAACACGAGATAATCGAGGTTACCGTCAGGGGACAATAGGATCACAAGAGTGAAGTCAATGAATCCCGGTACTCTGAAAGTGGGGTACAACAACATCCAGTGTCTCCACACGAAAGTAAGTGAAATAGCTACATTGATCGAGGGAGAGGATTTTGATGTCGTGAGCTTAACTGACACGTGGTTAAGCCTCGAGGAACGGTAAACCTAGTAATAGAGTGCGTGTGGATAGGTGTATGGCGAATTGAAAGCCAGAAAAAGAGGTGGGGGAGGCATGTCCATTAAGGGGGGTTAAAACCGTCGTTGTTGATCCGGCTGATGTCAGGACCTCGACTGATGTATGGAAAGAAATTGGATGGGTAAAGGTTATTCTAAAAAACAAAAGTGTTGCCATTGGGATTGTGGACTGTGCGGTGGAGGGAAGCAAACCTGAGGAGAATGACTCAATATGCTCACACTTTGGTTCAATGTCACGGAGGTAGAAACGGAGAACTTGGTAAAATTCTAATGAGAGACTTTAACGGACAGATGGGTGATAAGAAGGAAGGCATACATGGCGGGAATAAGGAAGTCAACAGGAGAAGAAGACAGCTGTTGGACTTCTCAAATGAGCTCGGTCTGAAGATTCTGAACAAGGTGGCGAGGTGTAAGGGGAAATGGACCTGGGCGAGGATCAACAGAAGAACAATAATCGGCTATATATATATCGATTTTGTGGAGGGAAGTGATAGATGTAGAAGTGGATGATGATGGTAAAGGGGAGTTAGATAGTGATCACAACTTGACTAAAGTTAAGATCAGAGGCTAAAAAAGAAGAAAAAAAGAACAATAAGAAGGGAATGAATCTTTAAGGACACTTGGGAACTCAGAAAAGTTGCTAACTGGTCGAAGAAAAATGAAACCAAAGCTTGTGAATGCATGCAGGGAGACCAATCTTCAGAAAATGGTAGATGCCATAGTTGTGAGCCTAGTGGAGGCAGAGAAGGAAAGTATAGGAAAGATTGGGGCGCCAACAAGGGAACATGGGTACAGAGTAAATGGCGAATTGATAAAAAAAAAGGTCATAAAGGACAGAAAAGTCAAATGTGCTGCGCACAGGAAGAGTAAAAACACAAGAGGTGGAAAGCAACGAGACCAGAGTATTAAAGGAAGAATACCAACAAGCATGAAATAAAGTAAATAAGATTAAAGACTATAATTAGAGAGAGTAAAACTGCAATCGTATTAGAATGATAAGCGTGACAGAATGGAAGAACAAAAGAAACAAAGGAAGTAATTTACAGAGTATTAAAGTATAGAGGGCAGAAATACAAACGATGATGAAATCGTATCAGAAATAGCCAAGCGCTGGAGAAGGTAAACGATAATCGATTGGGCATGAGGAACCCACCGGAGTGTCACAATGAGGACGAGGAAAATTTATCGAACATCGTGTGTACCGAAATAAAAGCCCAGGAGGTACGAAAAGTGGTCTCAAAAGGAAGGACGAAATTCCTAAGGAATGGGGGAGAGAAACTCTGTAAAAGCCTAACGGTCCTATTCAATTCAACCACAGAAAAAAAACAAGAGGTTCATAAATAACGGAGAAAAAGCAAGGTCTGATTTATACTCAAAAGCGGGGGAAAGGACTTATTGGATACTTATCGGGGAATCTCTGTTAATATCAACGATGGAAAAGTTTTCTGAAAAGTCTTGTGTGGTAGATTAGAGGAGGTGATAGAAGAGAATGGGCTCATGGGAAAGATGCAGAATGGCTTAAGGAAGGGAAGGAGAGTTACTGACCATCTTTTCACGCTACCCCAAATGATAGAATATGCGAAAACCAAAAAGAAAAATATGTTTATGGCCTTTCTGGATGTTAAAAAGGCATTCAATAAAATATGGATGGAGGCTAGGTGTCGAAAGCTTAAGGCCTTAAGGAAGTGAGTATTTTTTAGAATTCTGAGAGCATTATATAAAAATGTACAATGTGAACTTAGCCTGTGTATTATAACAACAAAACGTGTGCCTATGACAAGGGTGTATCCTTTTGCCATTTTTTGCATTGTACATCAAAGATTTAGGAGATGAACTCCTGCATGGCGACGAGGTGGTAATAGTTGGGGACCTGAAGATCCCACGGCTATTTATTCTCAACAGACGGTGTGCTACTAGTGTCAAAAAGCGAAGTGGCGGGGTAAGGGGGGGGGGGGGGGGGGGGCTGGGGAAAATGCAAGAAATTGTTGGGAGATAAGGGGACAAATGGAGACTCGAACTAAATGTAAGCAAATGCAAAGTTATACCCGTGGATCGTCGAGTGGAACCTACTCGAAAGTGGAGAGTGAGGTGTTGTATTCCGGAAGATAGCAGTGGACATCTTAGTGTAGGGGAGACGGGTGACTACGAGTATTTCGGTGTACACATAAACATTACGGGAAGAGGCATCTGCCGAGTCGACACGAATAAACTAACTGTAAAGGGAAAGCGAATCCTTAATAAAATGAAACATATAGTGTGAAACAGCTTCAATAAGATTTTCGTGGGGAAAATGATTTGTGAAATGGGTGTTCCAAGTATAACATGTGGTACGGAATTGAAAACTCTAAACCAAACGGCCTTCAACAGCTTAGAAACCTTGCAGGGCGATGGATAACAGGGCCGAGTAATGCCACAACACTAGAAACAATCAAGGGAGAGCTTGGGTGGATGGGGATCAAAGACAAGATGGACTTAATGAAACTCTGTTACCTTAACTATTTGATAACCACCACCCTCCCCCCCCCCCCCCCCACCCAACCCTCAACAACCGATGGTGTAAACTAATGTTCCAGAATATTTTGAATTCAAACACAAAGACAGGGTGAATGGATTAAGTGAGGGAGTTAATAGAGAACTACACAAAAATGATCTCGGACTTTGCAGTAGTGACAACCCAGGGTAAACAATCGTCAGAGAAAGAGTCATGGAAGGAGGATTGCAATCTAAATTGGTGAAACGGGGTCAAATCGAAGAGGTCTTTGGGAAGCCTGTATGACAGAAAAGCTAGGTAATTAGTGGGTCACTTTTATCTAGGTTGAGGTCGAGGTCGTGGTCGCAGTCGCTGGAGGTTAGAAGAACAAGAGGCCCCACGGGGCCTGAAGCGCCCATCTTGAACAGAACACAATATAAAAAGAGTCCAAGAATGAGTACATTAAGCAAGCCATCTCCATAGGCTACACTGTCAATCCTTGAGTCCCTCAGGAGTGACAAAGATAATCCGGGCGTCATGCCTTTTCTTCAGTTGATCATAATGTAAAATGTAGAGCTCCCTTATGAGGCCCCTTGATACAACCTATGTGGATTAATCTTAGTTACACACCCATAGAGGGTACTGAATAGAAAAATTCTTCAGCAAAATAGCCAATTCCGGCTCCCATATGGAGCCCAAATATTAACCAGGCTCTCGATTTGAACACAGTTGAATCTGACATCCCTAGAGATGCTGTGTACCAAATATGAAATCATTCTGACTGTTGGATCTCATGAAGAGAAATTTTAAAGAAATTTCTTCATATTGCACTAAGTTAAAATTTGGGCTACCATAGCGAGCCCAAATATTAACCTATGGATCCGATTTGAACAAACTTGAATCTGACCTCCCAAGAGATTTTGTATACCAAATATGAAAGCATTCTGACTAGTGGATCTGAAGAAGAAGATTTTTGAAGAAATTCCCTCATACTGTACTAAGTTAAATTTCAGGTACCCATATGGAGCCCAAATATTAACCCAGGCACTCGATTTGAACAAACTGGAATCTGACGCCCCCCCCCCCCCCCCAGAGATCTGGTATACCAAATATACAAGCATTCTGACTGGTGGATCTGAAGAAGAAGATTTTTAAAGAAATTTCCTCATATTGCACTAACTAAAGATTTGGGCTACCATAGCGAGCCCAAATATATACCTAGGGATCTGATTTGAACAAACTTGAATCTGACCTCCCTAGAGATGTTGCATACCAAATATAAAAGCATTCTGACTGGTGGATCTGAAGAAGATTTTTTTAAACTACCCCTCATATTGAACAAAGTTAAAATTTGGGCTTCTGTAGGAAGCCCAAATATTAACCTAAGGACTTGGTTTGAACAATCTTGAATCTGACCCTCATAACAATGATGTATACCAAACATTAAAACATTCTGACTGTGGTTCTGAAGAAGAAGATTTTTAAAGAATATTCCCCATATTACCCTATGTTAAAAATTCGGTCTCCTGTAGTGAGCCCAAATATGAACCAATGAGCTTTATTTCAACAAATTTGTATCTGGCCCCCCAATGAATGCTGTATACCAAATATCAAAAGATTCTGATAATTGGTTCTGGAGAAAAGATTTTGTTAAATTTTTGCAAATACGCTGACTCAGCATTTTTTTCGATGCCCATTACAGAACACCCTAACATAACCGATGGCAATTTTTTTACCTTTCAGTTCTACTGGTCCTAAGGATACCTCATACCAAATAACAGCTCTCTGCTCCGTGTTGTTTGGGAAATATGGGCGTTTGAAAATATTTCTATTTTTAGCTCCCAGGGTTCCCATGGGGATGCGGGAATTTTTTTTGCATGGGTCAAGTACTTATGACCCAATAATACCACATACCAAATTTGGTTCATACCGGACCATCGGTTCAGAAAAAAGAAATTTTGGGTGGGGCCAAAAATCTTACCCCTCCCATTACAAAGCCAAATATTGCTTCACGAACTTCGTTTGAATAAACTTGATTCTACACCTCAAAAGGAAGCTCCATAGTAAATATCAAGTCATTTTTACACACTGGTTCTTGAGAAGAAGATTTAAAAATATTTTTGAGCATTTTCCTCCACTCCCTCCCTGTGGGGCTGGGCATGTTGGGTTCAACAAAAATGCAATGACCCTTCGGGACCATCACTCTCACAAACTTTCACTTGAATTGGAGGAGAAGACCAAAATATGGTGTTGACGGACGACGGACGACGGACGACGGACGGAGAGCGATGAGATTAGCTCAGCTTGACTTCGTCAAGATGAGCTAAAATGGGAAATACAGTAAAAAGTAGTGCCAAATGTGTAATTTTGGCGTTGTGTACACCCTGGAACTCTTTCTATTAGAATGTCCAAAATACCAGTCTAGCAGAATAAGATTCCCTGGGAGTATAGGGGGGAAGTGGGGTGGGGGAATGAAGGACATGTGGTTAGTGGGTGACACAAAGGAGAGGGTTAGTATGCTTATCGAAGAGATTGGGAAGAATGGGGTTCGGGATGTCATCAAGTGGTTCGTCCCCGGGTGTTGGGGGGGAGGGGGATAAGAGGCATGGTGATAGGGCGGCATTTGGGAACACATGGGTAATTAAAACCTTCTCACCTAAATACCGCGACAAATCAGCGACCGACCAAAGTGTTATTATTATTACAGCGCCTTTTTGCACCCAGGGTACGATATTTCATTCAGTATTTCCTGGCTTTTTAAAAATATTTAGTTGCAAAATAAAATAAACCTCACAAATGATAAAAATATTGATAATAAAAAACTAAAATAAACAAATAAATAAATGAAGTAAAAGACTATTATTAACGTTCCCAAAATACTTTCATGATTTTTATTTACTCACTGTTTATTCACTCCCCAAACATAGTAGCGAATAATTGACTGTTTTCCAATATTAAGCAAAATGAAAAAAATGAAGTAAAAAAGGAAAAGGAAATATAATGATAAAAATGAGATTAAATTAATAAACTGTTAATTCAGCCGACCAACTGTTACGGTGTCTTCCCACTAGACCAGTTCCCTTTAGACCAATTCCCTTTAGGCCATTTCCCAAAAGACCAATTCCCCTTAGACCAACTACATACTGTTATTGATTAAGGGTTGATTAAGGATAATTAAGAAAACATTTATTTATTGATAAACACTTTATTTGATAAAAAAATCAAAAAAATCACAGCCTTTGGAAGTGTGTGATTACTACAACAATTGTTATGAAAAATCTGCCCAACATCTATAAAATACCAACAAGCCAGAAAATAAGCAGACTATCATCTGAAAAATGAGGTCCCCAGAGGGTGAATCTGGTGATGCTACCCTGCACAGCAGGGTAGCACCACTAAATTTACCCTCTGTGAACCTCAACCTGAATCAAGGTCTCAAACATAAACAGAGAGGTACCCAGAGGATAATCTGGCCCACTGTATGGGGATATAGAATTATTTTAAAAGTAGAACACATCAGTTGGTCTTTTGGGAATTGGTCTTTTGGGGAATTGGTCTCGTGGGAATTGGTCTAAAGGAAATTGGTCCAGTGGGAATGTACCACTGTTACCTATAGATTACCTGACAGATGTGGATTCTGTCTCGCCTGTGTCGTTATACAGCGATTTTATCGAAAACAACGCACTGAAAAACAAACCACAAATCCTTTGAGACCTACCAAAGTATATGTTTGGTGCCAGAATTTTGTACCAAAGCTGTATTTTGGGTGCCAAACGAAATTTTCGTGCAATTGGCACCCTTTTCACCCGAAACCTTGAATACTGACTCTGTTGCCTGGAACGATTGTTCAACAATATGACAATGACATTATTGTAAAACACGCTCAGTTTTTCCTCGAGCATGAAGTTTCAGGATGGGTTGAGAAAACAGAAGGCGGGAGTGACCGTAGAAAATAGAAGTAGTTATTGTAAATACTCCGACGTGAATAAAAATGTCAGTTCATAACTATGTCATTAGAAAATTGTTGTTGTCCGCAGGAAATAAATATTGGCTGCCCGAACACCAACAGTTTCTCTGAAAGTCGCTAATTTAAAAAAAAAAACGTTTATTACGTATCTTGATCAAGTACTTCTTTAAAATACGTATAATAGTACTTTCGCAGGTACAATTCAACCGCGATTACCAGGACTTTTGCCGGAATCGCCAGTGTTAAATTCCCATAGGAACGGGACTTTTGCCGGAGTTGACGTGAGACGTTTTACGCTTCATCAAGCTAGATCCGGTAAGTGGTATAAGTAATGTATATATAGCTTGCAGTGGTTTGTATAGTAATGTATGAACACATGGTCCGGGTAATGTGGTTCGAATCGTCCCTGATATACTACTAATAATAAACCTGTTTCTTTTATTATCGCTTTAACTGGATGAATGTCAGAAGCCCATACTTGGGCTCTATTCTTAAGTGCAGGTACCACAACTTGAAGGTTTCATATTCTGTGGATGTGATTCGCATTATCTTCGGAGTCAATTTATTTCATCCCCATAGATTTGCCCAGTTACAGTATATGGGAGAGTGCTTCGGCACTCTCCCATAAACTGTATCAAAGCAAAGACGCGTGAACAAATTCGGCAACCAAGAAAAGGTTAGCACTTCACCAGTTAAAGAAGTACATTGTGTTAGGATTCATGATCGTGCTGGCAGTCAACGACCGTTGAACACTTTCGGAACGTGTTAACTATCGCCCCACCATGTTTGAAAAATTTGAGGTCCTGGTTCTGGGCATTTAATTTTGTGGCTTGATGTGTAGGAAATAGAAAACTTTGATATTCGGTAGCTGGTAGCAAAAAGTTAACATAACCCCACATCGTTGGTGGATAATTTGATACTGTTTGGAAATGCCTAATTTGACAACAATAATGGGAAATTGGATTTCCCTTCACTGGACTTTCTCCTTAAATTCTCATCATCTAATAAAAGATTTCAATAATTGGTATTTATGAAACAAAGATTTTATTGGACACGTGAAAGTCGTTACAAACGTTGATAGTGTTGTACCCGACGGATGAAATTAAAGACCGAAGAAAAGCAGTTGGGAAATCGTGTATTCAGCTCACAATCGCGGGTTCAGTATTACGCACCGTTTACGTTCTAAAATAAAGTTATGCAAAACAAGAAGCTGTCCCAAAGTCATTTTCACGTCATAAACTTGTGCAATTAGAAAGAAAAAGGAACATGCTTGTGACAATTATTTTCGAATTGATGTTTTTGGAACAAGCAAAAATTCGAATCGCTGCCTGTCCATTATACACCCGCACAGTGTGAATATTTAGTATCACTGTTCGGGTCAAACAGAGATGGCCACGGTTCGATCCCCGTCAGGGGTAACTGGGTTGTGTCCTTGGGCAAGCACTTAATGCCGATTGCTCATGTAGGGGCACGATAACGCTGTGTACTAAGGCGCACTGCACCTTGATGGAGCATTTGTCTTCAACCAATGCTAACCCTGCTTGTGTTTAGTTAGTATGTTGGGGAGTCTGACAGTTACTCGCCGTGATTATCTCTGTTTTCTCCTGGTAATCCGGCTTCCTCCACCCATAGAACTGCCCGACACGAGGTGACTCTGGCTGTCGAAAGTGTCGTTAAGCTCCGGATTCGAGTACGATTTTTATCCTCGAGTGGGGCGCGCGGGGGGTTATTGCACGAGATGTTAGAGTGAAATAATCCTAGCAGTGAACTTCTGTATTTATTTTGTTTTCTTCTTATTTGTTATCCCAAAACAACCCTTTATAATTGATTCTGTTATCACTGGAAGGGGAACACGATGCTGGGAGTCGAATACCATTTTCGGCAAGTAAGAGTGGGAATACGATTTATTTTGAGGGAAGAAAAATGAGTGAAAATAAAATAAATGAATAAGAATCACTGTTAGTAATTCAACAATGAGTTTCACTGTGCCTGTGGCAGAATTTATATGTACGGTAAAACAATGTTGTGTATGAAGACGCGTTTCCCCTTAAGTGACAATTCTGGAGATAAAATTATTTATCGTAATTTCCATTTGGCATCTGTCGAAGCTGGAAGAATATCATCTGGATACCCCCAAAAACAATTTCCTGATTCCCTTGTATGTCCTTATAAATACTGTCAGTTGGCCGGAAACTGGAACAGTTTTTAATAAAAGCATGGAAATTTCACGAAAGACACGATTAAAAAGCATGTAATTGTTGAAAAAAACACATGTGCCATCGCAGCTGTCTGTTGTTTTCCTTTATTTAAAGTTACAAAACGAAAATTGGCTTTTATGGCAGCTAATTACAAGCAACTACGTTACTGTGCACTTTGGTGCTTTCTTTAGCGAATGTGTTTTTATAATTATTTGCAAGTTTTTATTCTTCCCAAGACAAAGTTGCAAATCATGCCTCCTAAACTATTATATTAACCATTTGAACTCTAATGGTATCTTCCATGCTAGTTCAATGGCAGTAATTAGAAGAGTCCATATTCATTATTTTGGGGTAGATCAATCATTATTTTCAACGTTACAAGGTATTGTAGTCTTGGACTTCTCACCAAATGGCCAATATCAGCTTAACTGATGTTATTCCATTCTTCCTGCAGTGCAGCAGCGAGTTCATGGACACCGGTAGCGGGCTGTTGGCGTTGTCGTACGCACCTGCCAAGCATATCCCAGACGTGCTCGATTGGGGAAAGGTATGGACTTGTGCTGGCCAATGCAGTGTGGTGATGTTCTGCTTCTGGGGGAACTCTGTAGCGACACGGGCCCTGTGTGCCCTTGCATTGTCATCTTGGAAAATGAATCGATGGCCGTGACGTCGCGTAAATGGCACTACATCAGCTGATAACACATTGCCACGGCAGTACTGTCTCGTGACACTCCCTTGGATGACATGTAATACTGTTCTGCTTGTCATGGTTATGCCTCCCCACAGCATTACCGATCCGCCACCAAAAGGTCGTGCTGTCCGACGGTTACTCCATGGTATCGTTCGTTCCACCGCCGCCACACTCTGTTTCGCCTGTCGTGGAAGCCGAGGGTGAACCTCGATTCATCGGAAAACATGACGTTGCTTCACCGGCGATTGTCCCAGCGCTGTCATGCTCCACACCAATTACGCCTTGCTGCGATGAGACGTTCAGTCAAACGTGGAATTATTCGAGGTCGTCGAGCGTACAAATTCCAGCTGTGTAGGCGATTTCGGATAGTCTGACCACTGACTCACACATCTGTCGCTCGGTGCAGCTGCTGTCCAATTTCTGAGGCACTTTGACTGCGGTTACGTAATGTTGTGGTTCGGATGAAACGATCCTGGTCAGCAGTTGTCGCCCTTGGACGACCTGACCGACGTCTGTCATCAACATTGCCAGTCTGACGGTAGCGTGAGAACAACCTACTAATCACCAATTGAGTAACGTTGAGAATTTGAGCCACTGCAGTCTGTCTGTTGCCAGCTTCCAACATTCCAACGGCACGTAAACGTTCGTCACGTGTCAGTCTTCGCATACCTCAAAAGATATGTTTCGACCAGAAACTATTGATGAACGAGTTTATACCAAGAAAAGAACGATGAGAGCTCCGAAAATTAAAATTTCAAAACGTACCCCACAGACATTAACGCGGCGCTCATGCGAAAAACCTGCACGAAGTTTTCGTGGGCCGGTGACATTCATGATCCACTCTAAACTTGGTAACATATTCATGTGTCCAATCACACGTATCCAATACCATTTTCCGAAAATATCAACATCAGTTTGGATATCGCCTACTTTTTTGAATATTATATATCTGGGGCACGACAGAGTATCAGTTCATCTTTATAAAGGGACAGGCATCATATTAAATCAATGGTAGTCGGTGCGCAAACACCACGAGAAGTGTCTAAACATATGGCCCATAACAGCGCCGAGTTTCACGGAACAGACTGTAATGAAGGAAACAACCGAAAGTTGGTAAAAAGATTAGTTTGACTGTGTACATGTTCCAGATGGCGATGTGCATACTTTTTCATACTTTTGTCAGTGAATATAATTTAACCCTTTACCCAACGTAACGGCCAAAACCGGCCAGCGCTATTCTCAAAAATCGCCAATTAATTTTCAAAATATTTTCATTTTTTGTCTCAAAAACATAGGTTATGACCCCTCGTTGCAACTAGCTCGTCGAGCTCGTTCCAACGAGGGGTCATAACCTATGTTTTTGAGACAAAAAATGAAAAAAATTAGTTATTCAAGAATTTTTTTTGCAAGTGTCGTCTGCTTTTCATGTTAGGTAAAGGGTTAATGACAACACGGTTAAGACTAAATCATTAAAGTTATAAGTCCGGGTATATCACTGGTGAAAGGGGTCAGGTAGAGTGCTCGTGATAAAAAGAGAGACAATTGTGCAAAGAGTAGTTGGACAGTAATTCAGCTTACGCGTCACTGTCATAACAGTCTTCATTGCACTTTAGATCTCTGAAAATGAAAACACAAGAATATTTATTCTGTCTGCAGTTTCTTGGTGGAAAACGTGTTAACAGTAAGCGAGGGGAATTAGGACTTTCAGAAAACGCAAATTGCTAAGCTTGTTTCTCTTCCAAAAAATCGCATACTATGTAAAAAAAAAATGCGCAAACAAATGGATTCGGTTTCTTTCGTCACATATGAAGAGGGTCGAAAGGTGAAGAATTCCACTAACCACGATTGAAGGCAAAGCTCCACTGCTCGAGCTTCAACAGATTTGAAAATGAGATGGAAAACGGTTATTTTCTCTGATTCCCTTTCTTCTCCTAAGTCTGCACTTACCATCAGGCCGAAAAACCCGGTGATGTTGGAAACTTCATGTGACGGTGAATGTACACATGTCTGGCGAATATGCTATTGTGTTTCACCAGTTCACTTGACATGCTGGTATCTCCGGTAACACAAAAACAGACAGTACAGCAACTGGGCATTAAAAGAGCCTATCACTGATTTTAAAATTCTGTTGCAATCAGATCCAGAAAGAGACTATTTTTTTTTGTGATCGCCGCAATGTATGTTGGACGTATATAACATCATTTTAGTTAATGACATGTTTATCACCTGTACAAGCTGTCGTATTACCTCGCAGCAGTTAACGAATGAGCTTGTGTGTAGATCCATGGGAAGTGGAAGGTATATATATATAAAACAACTAATTAAAACAACTAATTAAAGTTAGTACGAACAGTGGTTAAACAACTAATTCTGGGGGATACCGAGTAATTTCGTGTGGACTGTGCCAGTTCCATGGACGCTCGATCTGCTAGCATGCCTTTTTTGGGGCTTGTCGGTAGTCGAGTGGTCTATGGCGCTGGTCCAGTTTCGCTAGGCGATTGGTGCTGCAGAAGTGTACTCTCATCAAGGCAGTGGTTCGATCCCCATCGGCGTCAGAATCTTTCATCCTAAAAAATGCATAACAGAAGTGCCGAATTCTGTATTCTGTACCGTAAGCGGGAAATTTGAAAAAGAGATTGATTCTCACTGATTTCATCTGCATTACATGGTATAATTCATTATATATATATATATCGTCCAAATAAAGCTCAAACAGCACAGGAAAAAAAATCACCAAGCTTTCGATCTGATGAAAACACAACAAGAAATACACACAGACGACGAAAGAAATGAAATGTGGCGATAAAAGTTCTCGTAAGCCAAGTTCTGACTAAACGGGTGAGTAATACAATCAGAAAAGAAACGAAACCGGGATAAAAGTAGAAAGCAAAAGGTAAAACAAATACTGTTAGACAAATTCTGCAATGTATTGTAGTAAGTCCTAACTCCCGGTAAAACCTGATTTTAATATAACCTTAGAAAATTAAAAGGAACTGGAATTTTGAAATGTCAAGCTACTTCCATCTATTACATGAAAGTGTGATAACTGGATGATTTGAAAACAAATTGCAGTCCGTCACCTTAAAATGCACCAAGTAGCCCATTAGGAGACATTTTAGGTTTTGGTGTTTTCTGAGCTTAAGAAAAACGATGTGGGGATGTGCTATGACTGCTTCCCCCCCTCCCCCCCCCCCCCCCCCCCCGTCATAGGATAGTGTCACTAAAGGTTGCTATTCACTGTTACCGGTGCAGGGAAGCGACTAAGTAAAATTTGCATCTACAAGACCATTACTATTGGGTTCCGACGCTGCCTAAGACACCAGATGATCGCAGAAGTTAAAAGTGAACAGATTTTGCGGTTGGATTAATGGCGCAAAATGTGTAAATAGGCATTGAAGATGATGAAAATAGTAGCGTTGGTCAAAAATAAAATGTGCACAGGCCGCTGAGTGCAGTTGCTTGATATTTACGGAATTAGTACTGCGATCCTTGATCGACAGTTACGTATCATTGTCGAGTGCCCAGACTGCTCGGAAACACCGTGGATCGCGTGGAAACTGAGAGGACGATTTTTCCTGCTTAAGAGTACTTTGAATTTGAAGTTCTGTTGAGACCGAGAGGTCTATACGTGCATAGCTGTTCTATCCTAAATGTTTCGCGGGAGACGCACTCAGCTTGTGACCAGTCGGACTTGGAATCAACGATAAAATCCTGAAAAGAAGTAAAGGGGGACCCGTTGACATGCAATGTCGTGTAATAGCACAGTCAGGCTCCATTTTTTTGAATGACCGGTGGTTATTCACACGTATGGGAAACGGGGTACATGTTTCGCCGACATACTGGATTTGACAAATTCCACATTGAAGATGACAGATCACATTTGACCTTTTGCAGGTGACGTGGCCAAAAATTCTAAAAGATTCCCTAGTACTAGTGCTGTTGAATGAATCGGATGTAGGTATCATGGTGCACGTTTTTCAACCGGTTTTTCCACAGGCTTCGCTGACACCAAGTTCAGAATAGACTAAACTGAGGCTAGTACGAACAAGAATGTCGTGAATGCTTTTTGGACACTTGAAAGCTACGACTGGAGGCTTGGGAAATGTCTTGGATAAAGTTGGATCATTCTCAATAAGCGTCCAATATTTTCGAAGTATTTTGGAAAGTTGAAAGATCTGGGTGAAATGTTGTGACAAAAGGTATGCACGTGTTCTGTGCTGGTGGACGATAGCGTAAAAGATCGTCCCGAGTTAGTGCATCAGCTTCACTAATGGCACTGTCAACCCGTTCTCGCTTGTAGTTAGAGCTTACAAGATGAGACCGAAGATCTGGAAAAGCAGCTTCCTTGTCAGCGAGCCCAGAACAGATTCTCTTGATTCTCTTGATTCCGATAGCGAGACTGTATGGATTGTTTTTGGCAATGTGCCTACGATGGCATCTAGATGGAAGCAAATATTTTTGTGAGTTTGTAGGTTTGCAATATAAGCCTGTAACAATGTGGTTACTGATTGCGTGAGGTGATATCAAGAAAGGTGATGCTATCTGAAGAGATTTCTGCATTTAAATGTTCCCTGTAGGGTGTGCCAAAGGGAAATATTGATGTCTGACTAAACTAAGTTCAAAGATTGTTGCCAGCTGCAATATTTTTTTACGGGAAATGGAAGAAAATCGATAGCTCTCATCTGGAGGCCACTCCGTACAAGCACACCAAGTTTCAAAGCGATCCGGTCAAAAATGTGCACTACAGTGTGTGCCAAAGGGAAAGATTGATGCATAACTTCACTAAGTTCATCGACGGACGTTGCCAGTGGCAACATTGTTTGACAGAAATTGAAGAAAATCAATAGCTACCATTTAGAGGTAACCCCAAACAAGCATACCAAGTTTCAAACCGATCTGTTCATAAATGTGCCCTGTACGGCGTGCCAAAGGAATATATTGATGCCTGACTAAACTAAGTTCAAAGGTGATTGTCAGCGGCAACATTTTTTGATGGAAATGGACGAAAATCGATAGCTCACATCTAGAGTTCACCCCAAACAAGCATGCACGGTTTCAAAGCAATCCGATTATAAATGTGCCATGTCGGGTGTGCCAAAGGGAAATACTAAGGTCTGACTTAAATAAGTTCTAAGAACATGTTTTGACGGAAATGGAAGAAAATCGACAGCTCCCATTAAGAGATCCCCTAAACAAGCATAGCAAGTTTCAAAGTGATCCGGTCAAAAATGTGCAATGCAGGGTGTGCTAAAAGGAAATATTGATGCATAACTGCACTAAGTTCATCGAAGGTCGTTGCCAGCGGCAACATTTTTTTGACAGAAATTGGAGAAAATCGATAGCTCCCATCTAGAGGTAACCACAAACAAGCATACCAGGTTTCAAACCGATCTGATCATAAATGTGCCCTGTAGGGCGTGCCAAAGGAATATATTGATGCCTGACTAAACCAAGTTCAATGGTTGTTGCCAGCGGCAACATTTTTGACGGAAATGGAAGAAAATCGACAGGTCCCATCTAGAGGTCACCCCAAATAAGCATACCAGGTTTCCAAGCAATCCGATCATAAATGTGCCCTGCAGGGTGTGCCAAAAGGAAATATTGAGGTCTGACTAAACTAAGTTCAAAGAACGTTGCCAGCGGCAACATTTTTTGACGGGAATGGAAGAAAATCGACAGCTCCCATCTAGAGGTCACCCCAAACAAGCGTAACAAGTTTCAAAGTGATCTGATCATAAATGCGACCTGTGTGGTGTGCCAAACGAAAGTGTGGACGTACGTACGTACGTACGTACGTACGCCGACGGACGAGAAGTGATGGCAATAGCTCAGCTTGACTTTGCCAAGTTGAGCTGAAAATGGAGCGTGACTGTGCTATTACACGACGCTGCATGTCCACGGGTCACTCTTTTACTTCTTTTCAAGCCTTCATCATTGATTTCAAGTCCGACTGGACAAAAGCTGAGCGCGTCGCCCGGAAAACATTCAAGATGCAACGTATAGATCTCTCGGTTTCAACAAAACTTCAAATTCAAACTATTATTAAGCAGTTTCCACGCAATCCGCGGAGTTTCTACGCGGTCTAGGCACTCGACAAAGATACGTAACTGTCGATCAAGGATCGCAGTACAAATTCCGTAAATGTCAAGCAACTGCACTCAGCGGCCTGGACACATTTTATTTTGTCCAACGCTACTATTTCCATCATCTTCAAGGTCCTTTCAGTCTATTTACACATTTTTCGCCATTAATTCTACCGCAAAATCTGTTCATGTTCAGAGAAGGTCGTCTCACAAACTTTACAAGAAAATCTAACGGATTCCATTTCTTCAGAAATAAAAGTGTTCAACTATTCCAGATCAGATGATTTTGAAAGATTGATGAAAACTCCCAATCTGGAGTGCCTTTTATTGTCGTCTCCCAGATCACAAATCTATTTGCCACGTCGAGAATACTGCATGGCACGATCTGACTGGATAGTTGTTTTGACCAATCAGAGAACGCCAATGTGGGATTATTTTACAACACGCTTATCTATTGGGCACATGGGAAATACCGACGTGTGCCACGATCTGATTGCACAACTGTTTGACCAATCAGACACCACCATGTTCTCATTGGATACTTGTTTTGGCCAATCAGACACTGCCGCGATGTTACAGGGTTATCAAAAAACTGCGACGTGACACCATCTTATCTATGACATAATCAAACATACCAGTTATCCCTTATCTATTTGCATAACTATATAACGTGACACTATCATATCTTCTCATAAACAAAGATTCTCTCTATCTTAATCACCTGCTACTATGCAATACATTGACAAAGACCAGGTGTTCTCTATCTTAATCCCCTTTGACATGTCTAAACAAAGGGATCTTTTATCATAAAGCCGTTTGTTTGTACATAACATCAGGTGTTCCAGTATGGAGTTTATCGTAATTACATATCGTAACTATCTAAACAAACCAGGCAGTCTTGAAAATAATCTTTTTATATGTACATGACAACACAGTTACTTAGAGACATTTACCAAGAAATAAAGTTATATGAGGTGCATGGAGGGGATAAGGGATGGTGACACTCTTTTGTTAGTATTCATAAGGACACCTCAGTTTGGAAGTCCCCCAGCTTTGGGCGAGCATATACAATGGCTTTGAAGGAACAGTCCCGAACTTTGGTGGGAGGTACTGAGCTTTTGGAAGGTGTGGAGGTGGGGGGGGGGGGGGAGCGACATACAGGAAAAGCCAAAACAATGTGGGGAAAGCCTAAATGGGCTATACATAGCTTGGGCCCCCTTTTGGGGGTTCTAAAATGGGCTTTGGGGAGGGATAGCCTAAAAATAGGGTACATACAGGGTGGGAGGGGCGGAGGCGCCTAAATATAGCCCAGGCCTAGAGTGGAGAGGGGAGGGGAGGAGAGGAGAGGAGGAGAGGGGGAGAGGGGAGGCCTAACGAATTTGGGCACGGGAGTCAATGACCCGGGGTGGGGTGATGACCTCGAGGTCCTGCAAATTGGTACTGAGAAGACCCTCCTTACTTCTCAAATATTTCAATTCCATGCAAAATATGAATACTTGTTAATGATAAAAAAGCAGTTTCCCAAGACTTTTTACAATAGCCGAGCGTTCGGTTTGCCATCTCCAACCCACTTGAACGGTCAGTCGGTTAGAGTCATTTTTGAAATTTTGCAATAAACAGCAAAATTCCATACCAGCTGAAATCCACAGCTCAGTATTTAAAACTTACTTGTTCGCCTTCTAACATAAGTGAAAATGGCCGTCGCGTGTATATCAGCAGCTGAAATCCATATCTCAGTACTTAGAACTTAATTATTCGCCTTTTCAAATAAGTATGTGTAATAATCGCGTGGTGTGTCAGTAGCTAAATTCCACTTCTCAGTACTTAGAACTTACTTGTTTGCCTTCTTAAATAAATAAATATAACCATCGCGTAGAGTGTCAGCAGCTGAAATTAGTCTTGGAAATCCTCTCCAGTATCTTGAAATGAATTGAGGGTAACCTGCTTCGGTTTCGTCCCTGTTTGTATTCCACACCCAGAAGAATTTCACCTGGAAATAAATAGCCGTGTCCGGGACATGAACTATTCAAACTCTTTGCCTAACGTAGCGACCAAAATCCCTTCATAGCTTTCAAAAATCGCCGGTCACTGTCATTTTATTCATTTTATCTAAAAAACAATTGTTCTGATCATCATGTGGAACGGGCTCGTTGACTTCCACCTCGCCTGTAAGCTTTAGATTCATAATAAGAATGAATGTTTCAGAGTAGCACCGTCCCATTGCCTCCATAGTATTAAACAAATATAATAAAGTAACAGTGAGTGTCGCGTACATATTGAGAAAGAATACAGTAGCGTACAGTTAAAACTAGAAGTCCTGTCACGAACTGTACGCCTATCTAGGCTTAATTGAGCGTAGGAATTGCGCGCAACTGCCACATCGAATGGCATCCAAAGCAGGCAGGTTCTCCTGGCTACGCATAGCAAACACATGCAATGTTTCTGCCAATGGACCTCCGGGTTACCCGGAGGTCCATTGGACGAAACATTGCTTGTGCACAAGCCATATGTATTGATTTGATAGCTTTACTTTGGTCATAACGCGTAGATTAACGCGCAGATCTACGTGTTATTTGTGCGCATTTCATGACAGGACTTCTAGTTTTAACTGTACATATTGAGAATGAATACAGTTCAGTCGACGTGTGCTGGTCGTAATCCACGCGTGGGTAGTGATGTCCACAAAACGTTTACCAGGTAATAAAAATCATCATCAGCAAAATTTTAATTAATTAAATGTTTGATGATAATTCCTATAATTAGTGTTTGGAATCTAATTTTATTGCGTCCGTGAAAATATTGCACATGTGGAAAGTGACCAGTCCACGGCGGCCGTACTGTACTGAAAATTCTCATCAGCGACAAAGAGTTTGAATCATAATGGATTGAAATTGCAGTGTTTTGTAATGATGATTCTTAATTTATAATAGGAATGTATTGAGTCCATAATTAACTGACTACTGCGTGTATCAGTGGCCCCTGATACATCCTACAACTACGGTATACAAGCACATGCATAGTTACGATTTGTTTACGTTATTTATAGAACATTACAAGCTTTCGAAACGCGTTTTCGAGGAACCATGTATGCTTCTATATGCAGAAAGAGAAAAAAAACCACTTCTCAAAAGTATAATTATCAAATTATGGAAACTTTGTGCTTTTATATCTGAATCACTAGAAGCATTCAAGTTGAAACAACACGCAGTAAAACTGTTACAGCGCACAGACATTTCGGAATGTTGAGTGAACGCGTTCAATAACTTTTACCTGAGGACCGTAAAAGTTCAAGACCGCCGCATACAAACTCTACCGAAACGGCAAGAATTTTTATGCTACTGAAAATTAAATCCGAAATTAAAATGCTAGTTATTCAGGTTACAGTTGAGAATTGTGAGATAAATCTATCATCGTTTATGTACAGAATGTTGTACCAGAGTCTCGCTCTTATTTCTGAATATCTAGACTCGTCGAGATATGGCCTTAGAAACAAGAGCTCGTCTCTGGTACAACATTTTGTGCATAAATATAATGATGCTAATATATACTACTCAAAGTTTGCTAAGCACCAAGTACATCCAGCTACCTGTTTTACGTTTTAGTTGAAATATTGTTATGAAAAGTGTATATACTTTTTATTTAATTATATTTTTAATTATTTAAGTACAGTGATTAAGATTTTATTTTGTGTTTGTCATTATATTTTAGCTTTTGAATACGACAATCATGGAAAATGGATATTTTTGGTAAAAGAGATAATTTTACAATATGCCAAAAAGTTGACGAAGCGAACTGGTATGGCTTCAATATCGAGTATGAGACCCATTACCGTTAATTACAGCTTGACAAAGCCTTCTCATGCTCCCAATCAGGTTCCTGGTGCTCCTTTGTGGGATGTTGTTCCATTCTTGGACCAGCATGGCACCAAGCTCCTGGACACTTCTTGGCTGGACTCGACGGGCTGAAATTGCAAACTGCAACTCATTCCAGACATGTTCGATTTGTTTGAGGTCAGGGGATCTTGCTGGCCAGTCCATACGCTCAAACCCCTCCCTCAGTCGGTACTCCCCGACAGCATGGGCAACATGAGGACGGGCATTATCGTCCATCAAAATGAATCTATCACCCACTGCACCTGCATACAATTTGACGTGGACATCCAGGATCTCTCAATATACCGTTCAGCAGTCAATGTACCACGTTCAACGACACAGAGCTCTGTACGTCCATCCCAGCAAATGCCGCCCTGACCATGATTGATCCTCCACCATAGCGGTCATGCTCAGCAATGTTGGCTGCATGGGATCGCTCACCTGGTTTTCTCTATACCCTAGAACGTCTATCTGTGTGGTCTAGGCAGTACCTTGACTCATCTGTAAAAAGGACAGGTCGCCAATCTTCTCTGGTCCATCCAACGTGGCTCATGGCACATTCATATCGTGCCTGGCGGTGGTTCCTGGACAGCGGAGTGCGAATATATTGTCATCTCGATCGGAGACCACCTTCGTGCAACCTTGCCCGGATAGTCTGCGTCGAAACATTTACACCGGATGCATTCTGAAGGTCACTGCGAAGCTGGGTTGCTGTGATAGAGCGGTTCCTACGGGCCTGGGTGATCAAAAACCGGTCTTCAGCTGCTGATGGTGCCCTGTCTCTGCTACCCCCATGCCGTCTTACTGGTGTGCCATACTGCTGAAATCTTACCCAGGCTCTGGTGATCACCGTATGGTGCACACCAAGGGCTTCACCAACCTGACTATGGGTAGCCCCTTGCTCCACCATCCCTACAGCCCGCCACATTTCTGCTTCAGACAAATGTCTTCTTTCATTTGCATTTGCCATATTCAATCATTGAATTACAAGGGTTTGTGTTGAATTGAAGACTGAATACCATACACATGTCATGTACATGTAGACAGTACACGAAAACATCATGAAAATCAAGGGGTACATGTTTTCCACGACTATCACGAAAAGTTTGCCTGTCAGGAGAGCTGATGTAAACACTGGGGACCATCTCAATACATTCCTCAATCATATCCACCAAAAATATCGCAAAAATGTCACAAGCAAATTTCACAATGATGCGTCAAATATTTGGTGCTTAGCAAACTTTGAGTAGTATATATCAGTAACACAATTCAAATGAGCTGCCGAAATATCAAATACTTACGCCCAGTATCATCAACATATCATTGGGAGAGCCATCTGAATAAACAAATGCTGTCCTGATGGTTTCCGTAAATTGTGTCCTGAATAGTTTTGGATAATCGTCGTCCAAAGTGAAATTAGTATATCTCCAAACACGTCTCTCTGAAATTAAACATATAAAGTACGATAATTTCAATCAAATACCTTGCCCCACTCTCTCTTTCTTTCTCCTTCTGTCTCTCTCTGTCTCTCTCTCACATTTAGAAAAGATTTTAACATGTTGAATACTTCCCTGCTCCAGAACTCCCATCTGACCCTTGCTTCTAACTAGCTTCCATAACGCCAGCGAACGGAGATGGGACACCAGTTTACTACAAGTTAATTTCCGAAACGAAGCTGCTGTTCGTGGATGCAGCTGCTTTGACTAGAACAAACAAAACTGGATGGTTTTGAAATCGCAAAGCGAATTTCTTGAACTCATTCAACACAATGAGGGCGGCAACGGTATTTTAGCAGCAAACGGCGTTTTGGCGGCCAAGTCTGTTGTCTATTTTGATTATATTTTAAAAAGTCCGAAAACCAAATGCTCAAACAGAAGTTCAAAAGAGAGTGTATACACAAAAAAACGTAAAATCCATACCCCCGACGTTTTTTACATCATATCTACGGTATCTGACGTCTGATTTTAAAATGTTTTCAACTATGTATTTGGGACCACGAGTTCTTACATGTCAAAAGATTTCGACTTGGTGGAGTGAAATTTACATTTGAGGTTTTCCACCTTGATAGCTATTTAACCCTTTACCTAACATGAAAAGCAGACGACACTTGCAAATAAAATTCTTTAATAACTACTTTTTTCATTTTTGTCTCAAAAAGATAGGTTATAACCCCTCATTGGAACGAGCTCGACGAGCTCGTACCAGTGAGGGGTCATAACCTATGTTTTTGAGACAAAAAAAATGAAAAAATTAATTGGCGATTTTTGAGAATAGCACTAGTCGATTTTGGCCGTTACGTTGGGTAAAGGGTTAAGTCTTAGCGTTACCAATTTTCGGGCAATGTGGATAAAAATTGGCCATGCTTCACTTCAGTTATCTCTACCCACTATGTTTTGATGGCAGGGCAATTAGTAAAAGGAAGGGGTGTGCACCCAATGTTGTATACGTCATATATCTCTGGCATTTGAGGTGGGATTTTCTAATAGTTTTAGTAGTAGAAGATGTATGAAACGTCCCACATTGTCCGGACCCCGACCCGGACCCCGGAAGTGACGTCATGTCACGTGACACAATGTGTCCTAGCACATAAGCACATATGACAAAATAGAGATTCTTCAGAAGGTATCCTAGATAGGTATCCTCAAATAATACAATACCAGACCATAGGTATCCTCAAATAACCGTATGTGCCTATGTGCTAGGGCACATCGTGTCACATTGTGCCTTTTCACATAAGCACATATCGGCACATAAAGCACGTGCTTATGTGTTAGGGCATATTGTGTCACATTGTGCCTTTCACATAAGCACATATGACAAAAAAGGATTCTCCAGAAGGTATCCTAGATAGGTATCCTCAAAAAATCGAACACCAGACCATAGGTATCCTCAAATACCCGTATGTACCTATGTGCTAGGGCACATTGTGTCACATTGTGCCTTTTCACATAAGCACATATCGGCACATAAAGCATGTGCTTATGTGCTAGGGCACATTGTGTCACATTTTGCCTTTTCACATAAGCACGTATGACAAAAAGGGGTGCCGAAGGTCATATGTTTTTCAAAAAAGGTGTGCCGAAATAGGGGTACCCAGGGATATTGCCATTGGATATAGAGGTTTCGAGATACGGATACAACTTCGTTGTAATAAGGGGAGATAACTCTGTACGATTAAGTACAGGTTATGGGAAATCAAGCAATCTGATTGGTTAGTTATAATTTATATAAATGATCTAGATAAATGAAACAACAAGAGTACTTGGAATAGGGTCTGAACTAACAAGAATAGACCAGAATAGCTAAATATAGTAATAATAAGCAAAGCTGTTCCAGCTGATAGGCTCTTCTACGCTACTGGAGTATACTGTAGAACAAAGGAACATGGCCAGATAGACGAAAACTATTGCATATATAGATAGAAACAGTGAATTCTGAAAGAATTCGAAATAATACAACTTATCGGGTTTATTTGGGTAATTAAACGAGGATTCTTGGAGAATTCTAAGCTAGAAAGAAAATTACTCCTATTCAATCGAACACCCCCCGGTACCCTTTGGTACTATAGCACTATGTGCTAAGCCAATAAAATGGGGAATCCGTAGTAAATAAAGTAAATTTCGGTGATTTGGAGGGATTGTCGGGTTTATTTGGGTAATTCCACGAATCGGGAAATTACTCCTATACAAAGGAACACATCCGCCGAATATAGCCATGTCTTGTTAGAAGGTTTTGGGTCACATAGCAACCACGTGCCACCATAAATACCAAGATGGCGGCCTTCAGTATACAAAATGGACGACACGTATCACCCTAACAACACGCGCTGTGCATGCGCACTCACACCACGTATCAGTAAGGAGATGACGTCACAAGATGGCCGCTCACGCGGGTTACCATGATAACCAAACATGGCGCCACTGGGTCACGTAACATGACGTCACTTCCGGGGTCCGGCCAATGTGGGACGTTTCATACATCTCCTACTACTGGTTTTCAACTTTGTGTTTGGGACTATGGAAGCTAAAACCTTACATGGCGAAGCCATTCCGAAAGTGGAATTTTCACCCCTTCAGATTTGGCATCATAGCGTTCAGTTTATTGTGTCAGTGAGTAAACAAATGTACCTAAACATCATTTCAACTGCCCTTTTCTCTGTGTGTTTATTCTCTATGGGGGTATGCCGTTGTTGAGGTTGGGGTTGTACAAAATTGGAGGGGAGGTGGGAATTGTGAAAACATAAAGTGGCGTAAAAACGCCGAAAATAAGGTTAAATAAAAAAAACCCAAAACATTAATTGTTTTCGTTTTGTGAGCCATACAGCTTTCTAAAATGTCATGTAAATCGGACAAACTTTAATTTTTCCGACGTTGACGTCCTACCGTCACCTCAACGGGAGGCTAAACGAATTCTTTGTCGGCTGAAAACTGATTTCATTTTAGATATGATATTTCTTGGAGATGATATTTCCAAAATTTGACAGTGGAGAGATTAATACACAGTTGATATTAAAAGATAAAGAAATATAGAATATACCCATAGTAGCTTGGTGTACCAAATGTTCACCTCGAGTGGTGAAGTGGTGTTAACCGTGAGCCTACGGCGAGCGGTTAACACCACTTCACCACGAGTGGTGTACATTTGGAACACCAAGCTACTTAGGGTATATTTTATTTATACCATGATCGTCAGATTATTAATAGTGGCTATTATTTTTTCTCGCTTTTACTGAGCAGCAGACATACATACGTGCGAATCTGTTTTTGTTCACATGAGCACCGGTAGGCGGTACTTTTGCTGTCAATTTTATCGCCGAAATGAAATGGAAAATGAAAAGTGCAAATCACGAGACCTCTTTCATTTCAATAACATAATAGCATACTATTTCGAGTTATGGATGCTTTATTAATATGAGGCAACGCATGTTTGTTAATTTTTGGTATCTTATGAGGTAAACTCATTTAAAAACGTACTAAATAATTGCCGGCTTCATTTCACTCTTCGAGCGGCGACGAGCGATAAATTTAGACAAGTTTGCATTCTTGTCGAGACCATCAAAGGTCACCTTGGATGCAGTTCCACTGTAGGTGTTAATTTTAACTATTGAAATCCCATTGGTGGCGTGTTCATCATGATTGGTGTGAAAAGCTAGGCTTTTTATATATAGTAGAATAGGTAATCATGGTATAAAAAGAAGTAAAACTCATATAGGGGACAGAAACTCGGAAATTTGCGTCCATTAGTTTTCAAAAGAAATAAACGGTAGAATTATGCCAAATTTCGTGAGAATCGGTGCACGGGAACTACTCCCTACATCGTTTCTGAATAAAAAAAGAAAAAAGGGTTAACAATCGCAATAAGTTATTCCAACTTCGTTGAATGACTGAATAACATATCTTGGTGCAGAAAACAAGTAAAAAGCGTGGATGGAAATTGAATACGTGTCTGCTCAAATCAAGAGAGACAATGAGCCAACGCATATCCGTTCAGCTGACACCCGAAAACCTGAACCTTGAGTTCTGGGGAAATAAAATGCGACTGGCGGTTGAAATAATTGAATGGTAATCCCCCCCCCCCCCCCCCCCACACACACACACTCCGGAAAAAAGCGTTATGGTTTGTTGAACTTCTGACTAAAGTCGTGACTGAATTGTGTCTATAAACATAATTAGTCTGTCATAACTTGTCAAGGTATAATTGAAAGATATTTAATTCCATGGTTATGTCAGATAATCTGATAAATTTAATTTGCAGAAATGTAAAACCAAGTTTAGCCAAATGTTTATACCTATTCTGCCCACTTTAGAAGACTGTCGTACCAAGATTTGATTGTCGGGTTTATGTTACCTGTAAATCAGAAGCTGTTTACCTCAGTAGTCCAACACTGCTCCACTTCTAAGAGTTTTCGCGGGAATACATCGACAGTAACTTTGGTTTCCTTAGATGTAACACTGCCAGATAACCCAGTCGAATTATCCGCCATAAGAACAGGCTACTTTAAAAACCCAAATTAAATGTACAGTACGGGGAGAGTGTATTGTGACAAAATCACCCGCGGAGTGGAGTTATCACCCAAGCTATAACTTTCAAATTTTGTACATATCGACAAAAAACACAAGCAATGTTTCAGCCAATGGACCTCCGGGTTAAATATTGCTTGTGTTTTTTGTCGATACGTACAAAATTTGAAAGATATCTTGGGTGATAACTCCACTCCGCGGGTGATTTTGGTCCATTGGCTGAAACTTTGCTTGTGCTGGTTATGCTTTGCAACAAATTTGCAAATATTGCTTGGTTGGAATCTCCACTCTGCAGATGATTTAGTGATAATACACTCTACACGTAATGTATCTATCCAATCGTTCAGTCCAACTTGAAACAATCAATTTCGATTTTTCAAACTGATCAGAGCACATATGTGCACTTGATAACTTCCACCATCACCTTATTACCCTAGCCATGTATTTTCTATATCTAGCTCTTTTGGACCACGGACAAATAGGTCAGGAGCTGGTGTGTGAAACAATATCTGTAATAGTTGTCACTCATAAACGTTTCAATTGTGAAAATCCATTCTCAAAGAAACTTATTTCCCTAATGGTTAATGTTTATTACACTATTTGTTATTACATGAGTGTTTGATGTTTATTAATGTACTGGCTTAGTACGACATTACTGATTAGTTTTGATTGCATTACGTTTTTTACATTATTGGTTAATATTACATTAATGGCTAGTTATAACGTTACTGGTAGTTACAGGGTTGTTTATTTGAATTTTACGTGAAGCATCGTTGTAAACACGGAAGTCTACTTACGTTTAAAAATATAGGTTTTCTTCAGTCTTTTGAAATACGTGACCGCATTTATTTTCAATGGTGCTTCTGGAAACACTTCGTGAACGTGCTTTGGAAATCCAGCCTCTAGACCTTTTTTTCCAAACTTGTATATACTGTCATTCTTGAAGCCATAAATGTTACGATCTTGAGCTAGAAAGTAAAACAGCGTTTCTCCCCACATTATACTTGCTGCGTTCTGATACAAATAGTCTAAAAGTACGAGAAGAGAGTGAAATGTGCACAAAGCGTATGGATAATTTAGACAGGATCGTGAGTTGGTCATCGCGATCAACTTCAAATTTCTGTCCGCATCCTTCCCAACAGCTCTGTAGAATCTCACCGATCGAAAATGAATCGCATCATTCTTTTTTATTTGTTTTCTTCACTCGGTCTCGATTTCGCAATATTTAACCCTTTACCCAACGAATCGGTCGCATTCGCCCGCGTAATATGCAAATTCAGCAGTTGAAATAATATTATTCAACAAAACCATATCATGTGACCCCCTCGTTGGAACGAGCTCGCCGTGCTCGTTCCAACGAGGGGTCACATGATATGGTTTTGTTGAAATGTTTTGAAAAATTTGAAAAAATGATATTTAAAATAAGAAATTTTGATATCGTCTGCGTTGGGTAAAGGGTTAATTAAAATTTATTTATTTATTTATTGGTGTTTAAGGTCACATACTTATGCACAATGGCTAATCATGACCGTGTCAGTTTTACGGGTGGGGGAAGCCGGAGTACCCGGAGAGAACCACCGAGCAACGACGAGCAACTGCCAGCTCCCCAACATCGAAACTCCGCACTGCAGCTCGGGCAGGGTTAGATTGGTTGAAGACATGCGCACCATCGACGTACAGAACGCCTTAGTACACGGCGTCATCGTGCCCCCATGTGGACAATCGGGGTTAAGTGCCTTGCCCAAGGACAACGCAGGAGTCCGAATCGATCGCTTAGACGGTCACCCATCCGAAGAGTAACCAGGCTCGACGTTGCTTGACTTCGGTGATCTGACGAGAACCGGTTACCGCAACGCCAAGGCGCCCCGGGTTAATTAAAATAGTCTCCATTCACACATTGAACCATTTCCACACCAAATTGTTACCTGATCGGGAAATAGGCTACTTTGTGGTCACTGTATTGTACATTTGCCGCCCAAACAAGTTGAGTTTTTCGCACCCGCCCGCCAACAGTCTCTACACCATCTCTACACCATCTCAACACATCAAAAAAAGACTTATTATGTCCTTCGATAACACCTTTCAGGTCTGCAGAAACCCTTCGGGGATGAATACAAGGCAGACTGGTAAAATAGAAACACACAAACCAAGAACTCAATTGTCTGCAGAATTGCCATTCCATTCTTTCCCAAGAGTTTGGAATAGCATAGACTCGCTAACTCGGCAATATAGTGGACCCAATTTCAAAAAATCATTAACGCATAAAGCTTTAAGTACTTATTCCAGCACAAACTTCAAGTGCGACAACCCAGCCTGTCCCGATTGTATCAGCCATCAAAACCCCCTGGTATCTCATCCTCCCCCAGCATTTGACCTATTGACCCCATCTAGTCGCGCATGGTTCATAGACAAGCTATCAGATATTCCTGCCTTTGAAAAGAATTTTCGTTACACTGATGCCAAACCGAGTTGATATATTTTTTTATGGGAATGGCAGGAAAACAGCCTTTTAGGCTATGCCATTTCCATGCTGTATACATGTACTAGGTTATGTTCTTGTAGTTTGTAATGTTATGTTGTTGTTAATGTACCAGTATACTGCAGAATAAAGATATATATATACTGTCGTAACTTCATACATTGTAAGTCTCTTCAGTGAATTTGTGAGGTAGACCAATCAATATTTATAACATGGAGCCTTCGGGCTGCACGTTAATATATTGATTAGTCTACCACTAATAATGAATAGGGACTCTTCCAAATGATGCCAATGAATTGACAAGGAAGATACCATCAAGGTTCAAAGGGTTGAAGGGTAACAACGTCCAGCAGTGCAACAAACTAAGTGTAGTTTCCAACTATCAAAAGATGGCAGATGCCATTTCATATAAACGATTCCTTAGTACAATAATTACCTACAACTCAACATTTGCAACCCGGTGTGTTTTTGTGTCCACGACTGAATACACCAACAAAATACTACGAGGTATTTTTACAAAAAATTAGTCGTTTCAAATAAATTTTCTGATTGGGAAAATCTAATTACGCAAACTAACAATTCAGCATGTCGCCAACGAATTGAATGTGAGAACAAACATCCTGCAAAGTCCAAAACAATATAGGACCATAATTCTTCACACCAAAATGTAAATCCGCAATCTAATTACAATAAAAATGTGAAAACGGTACACAACCTTCGGAATCGAAACGGGCCGAGTATCAGATCCAGAAAGTTGACAATATCTGGCGAAACCGAATATATTACGTCGTGTTGGCCCAAGTCTGGCATTGTTAATTACACTGTACAAAGAGCTGAGTGGAGTGTTCTCGTGCAGTCATGTGCAGAGTCTGATGAAATTAACTGTTTTTGGTGTAGCTTTAAACAGTCCGCCCCTGTAGCGATTCAGAGACTGTGATACATGACTCCATTAATTCTCACGACCTACATTTTAATAATGCGGAAAATAATTTGTAGAAGTTCTTCCGAAAACTGTATCAATGTAAATGCTGAAGAAGTAAAATATGGTTTTATGACTTTATGTCATAATGAGAGGAATAAATTAAGAGGGGCAACATTGAATTGTGTCCCTTGCTGCCCATAAAATATCATAGAAGTGGATAAATTATCTGCGACAGATAACTGAGAAAAATCTCATCTTCTCCAGCGCAAGATATATATAATAAACATACAATGTATCAGAGTAAATGTTTTATCCTATGTGTAGGAGCAATTAGTAAACCTATGAGCCTTATTTTCCTTGACGAGAGAAGAATATTAAGCCTCAAAGACAAACGTCCAACATTTATCGTTTTGCACTATAATGCATGCTTTGCACCGTGACGTCATCGGCAAAGTGTGAGGACGTTAGTGACGTTGTAGATACTATAATCATAACCTTTTTCAGTGTTGAACATTCGGGTAAAATGTAATACCTTATTACGGAAATAAAGCAACAATTTATCCCAGACTTGTTGTACATCTTGAAGGTGGCTATTTACGGGATAAATAATGTTAAATTTTCACTAGTGAATGTTACACGCTACTCCCGGGACTACGTTTGCCTTCGATTATATTATTTAGCTTTCGATGTTTCACGTTGTTTAGGGACATTGTTTTATTGTTAATACAATGTCAAACGAACGACGAAGTTCTGTTTGCTTTACTGATGGGTGTACAGATTTTGACATCAAAATTATGCTTGCGACATGAGTACAAGAGCTCGTTGGCCAGATAAATGTTTTTAGAACTGGAAAGTTCAGCTTGTGAAATGTGTTCAGAAAGACTGAGGTATCCAGGTCAAAACGAATGACTAAAATGGGTTATTTCCCACAAAGTGACATTTTTAATCACTGGGAAAAGCTGAATTGAAAAACGAAGAGAAACTTTAGACACAACATGGATCATCTATCTATCTATATATATACATGAGATGGATGATCAAGGGTAAGAATTCATACTTTGGCATCAGTGGGTCCAACGAAATCACCAATGTGGACAAAATTGCGATTGCTTTTCGCATTTTCTGTCCGAAAAATTGTTATAAAGTCATACAATTTAATGTCGGAGTCTTCTATGTCTCAGTAATGGAAGAAATATATCTCTGATGGATTGATATATAAAAGAGGGATTATGCTTTCTGCAAAACCGAGATCATAGAAAAAAACTAAGACTCCCCACAAAATTCGTTTTTTTTTCGGGAGTTGTTTTTAAAAAAATGACCACATCATGACATCAGAGGTCACAAATTTGATTCAGCCCGGAAGAGAAGCAGAGGTATACTACTGCTATTACAAAACCGAACTCTCAACCCACCACTCTAATTCTGTAAGGAATTTGACGCTGTTGTGGCCTGGAACCACTCTAGTCCTTAAATAGTCCACCATCTATGTTTAGATTAAATCGTTTAGAATATATCGGTTGGTCGGAGAGCGAACCCGCATTTCGCGTTTCGTACCAACTGATATATTTCAGACGATTGAATCTTCAAATACCACAAAGATTCATTTTCTGGGAATTAACTCTAGAAATGTTTCTCATTGCTGCTCAATCATGGCTTGATTTGACCGATGTTTGATGATATTACCATTAGAAATGAAGACTCATCACAGCCGTAGTTTTTTTTTATTTCGCAGCGTAGGTTTCACTAATTATGTTAATTTCTTGACGATATAAATGTGAACTAAATACTTATTGATTGGATATCTATAACTGGAACACGAAATAATATCTATATACCTTCGTAAGTAATGTGACGTCGCATTGCATCAACGGTCATCTACACGCAATCTCTGTGGAAAGTGGGTAAACAAACGGCCCATAACATTGTCAAGTTCTATTTATTTATGTCCAGTCAATCGTTTATACCCATTGTCCATTAAGAGGACGGGTGACCGGGTCTTATTTTAGCAGTAAAACCGAGCTTGTTTACCACAAGAAACAATCAGGGAAAGGCAGGAAGACAGCCAATCTGGCTATGCCTTTCCCTGCCAGTATACACCTTAAAAATTAATATTATCTCTTATTGTGTATGTGCCTTATTATTGTAAATTGGATATTGTAGATTTGTACACATTTGTCAGTTCTGTATTTGCTAAGTATACTGGTGAATAAAAAAAATATCTATCACTACTTCACTGCTCTGGTAGGAGAGCTTGTTGCAAAACCAACAGAAACTACCACACTTTCGTGAATGGGCCTACTGGTAGAAATTCCATTCGCTTTCCTGCACATCACACTGTACATTCTCCCTTTATTGCCCACGATACTTTGAATTCTCACCTATCAAACTTTGCATCTCAGATACTATTTCCATGTGCGTCTCTTGATTCAATCCTGATATCGCAATCGTTTATTCAAGAAATCTCTCGCAAAACGAAATGGAGTCGTTGAATTTACCAATGCCATTACTGTACATGGGGTTATCAGCCAGGAACACAGAGGAAAAATGGTTCACACATGTACAAACATCAGCAGACTTATTGCTTTGAAACTTCTAATCAATCCGATATGCATCAATATGGGTTAACTGAAATGACTGCTAGTGTTCAACCGATGATCGGAACCGGCCACAACAATCGGCCGATTATGGGCAATCGGATGACAACGGCAACGGCTCCTGGAACATCGGTTCAACCGATTGTTGCCAAGCAATTTGTGATTTTTCTGAATCGCATTTTATTATCTTCTGCAATTGTTCAATTGTTAATGTAAAACGATGTCGATGATACCATTCAATAAAGTTGAGAAACAACCACAATGTGTATTCCTAATCTCTCTAGAAGCCCCTTTACGGGATATGCGTGTTAAACGAATGTAAAGCTTACAACTGAGCACACTTGCAGCAATCGCCAGTTCATACCGGAAAAGTGAAGGATGCACTCCATTGACTCAGGTCGCAGTAAAATTACCAGAAGCGTGCACCTGTGCGGTAAACGTGGCTCTGAGAGCCACGTTTATCGCCCATGTGTTCGCGACTGGTAATTTTACTGGGACCCCAGTCAACGAAGTTTAACACTTTGAAAAATGTTCAGTTTAATGTAGTTTTTTCGAGCCTCGACTTGTCTTGTAGTGCGCGGTATTACAATCGGAATCGGCATCAGAATCGGCCGATTGTGGGCTCAAATAACCGGTAATCGGTCAGCGACCATTTTTGGTAATCGGTTGGACACTAATGACTGCCGGTCGTCCGTTTGAACTTCTCTGCCTCAAGCTTGAGCAAACGTGTGTAGTGGATCTGCTGCTCTTTCATCTTAAGAGTTGTGGAGCTGATTTGAAGATATGAGTATGACGTGTCCAAATCACTTCATTGTCTTGGATTTATTCATTTGTTCTGACATGTACAGTACACAACAATAACAAAGAGATTAAATAGTTGGATGGGCAAAGGCTTCGAGGTTTACCAACCAATATTCAAGACAATCGACAAGCATATCCTTTTTTTATTTTTCGTTTCTAAACCATTCGTATGATTTGTTTTGACTATAAGACCAATTGTTCAGTCCAGAATCACGATACGTCGTAACTTCATAAATTATAAGTCTCTTCAGTGAATCTGTGAGGTAGACCAATCAATATTTTCAACGTGCAGCCTTCGGGCTACACGTTAAAATATTGATTAGTCTACTACTAATAATGAATAGGGGCTCTTCCAAATGATGGCAATGAATTGACAAGGAAGATACCATCAAGGTTCAAAGGGTTGAAGGGTAACAACGTCCACCAGTGCAACAAACTAAGTTTAGTTTCCAACATATTCAGTCCGAGTGGATAACACTTTGACACCCGGTGCAGGCAAAGTTTCAGCCAATGCACCTCTGAGGTCAACCCGGACGTGCATCAGCTTAACCATTGCTTGTTCTTCGTGGTTTCCAGCAAAAGGGTATTAACAGCCGAAGTGAAAACTTCACTGTGTTGATCTTTTAGTAACAAGTTTCTCCCCACGTTCAGTATCTCAGGGAATATCGAACACAAGTATTGTGTGGACCAATTCTCAGTTTATTTCCAAAGGCACCATTCAACTACATGTGGAAACCATAAAAAGACATGAACTTGATACTTGGTGGCCTTACAGAATCTACGAAGCCCCGATTCACATTTCGGGAACAGAGTCTCTGCTTGACATTATTTATTTATTTATTTATTTATTTATTTATTTATTTATTTATTTATTTATTTACCGCTACATAAGTATGAAGTTCAGCCTTACTGTGATGCCCATTTAGAAGACCTTCATCCCGAGTGTTAGCAAATCGGGTCCTGACTTACTAGTAAACATAACTTTTATCACAGAGCATAAGCGCCGCGCAAATTCCGGGACTTCCTAAAATTCAAACAGACGTTTTGCTGATCATTTTATAATACAAAATTGTTATTTTCTGTAATTTTGTAGATTTTGTCTGACAGAGCACTTTGATGTCTGTCAAACAGAATACGGCGGATTATTGTTGTTGTTATTTTAATGGTGAGTCGATCAAAGATAAATGAATCCCTTTAATAGTGTATTCTTCAGAATAATCAATAAGTTCCATTTCGTTGACGAGAGGGAGAAGAAAGTATAAATGGATTTTTGGTTGATTTTAACTGTGTGGCAAAACAGCAGAAAAATGCCAAGAAAGAGTGTCCAACACACTCTTTGATGGAAAAAGTATTGAAAACCTCACTTTAAAATCGACCCACGTGGGACTTAATTTTTTTGTCACAGAGAAACACAAAAGTAAAGTCATAAGTTTTCTTATTTTTTCAAAGAATATCGGTGTTCAGTTCTACACATAAACGAACCACATAAGCACTTTCACATTCAAGTTTTACCCCAGGCTAAACTAAGATTTAAATATTACAGGGTGTGATGACATCACGTACACTTTAAAATGAGACGGGTTAACAATTAACCCAAATCAACTGAGTTGAGTGAATATGGACCCAATTGGGTTCATATTCACCTAACCCAGGTGGTTTAGGTTGATTTTTAACCCAACTGATTTTAGAATGTACATAACAAATTTCAACCAACCAAATTCTTTTTCGTTTTTTTATTGTTTTCTTTCTTCATGGAGATAGCAAAAATACAGCCAATTTGACTATGTCATCTCCTTGTAGTTTAACACTTTACCCAACGTAATGGCCAAAAGAGGCCAGCGCTATTCTCAAAAATCGCCAATTAATTTTCAATATCTTTTTCATTTTTGTCTCAAAACCATAGGTTATGACCCCTCATTGGAACGAGCTCGTCGAGCTCGTCCCAATGAGGGGTCATAACCTATGTTTTTGAGACAAAAAAATTTGTTATTCAAGAATGTTTTTTGGAAGTGTCGTCTGCTTTTCATGTTAGGTAAAGGGTTAAATGTTATAATTCCTAGGTTTATGCATTTGTTTTTTTGTAATTTCACCCTGTGTCTATTGTAATCTATGTAACATTTTGTAATGTTAGTGTAATCAGTATATAATTAAAATCCCACAGTTAAAATTAGTGATCTATCTCTCTAATGGCCTTTCGTTCTGATGGGAAATAAAAAAAACTAATATAATTTGTATTCGCCTCCGGCCTCACTGTATTAGCATGTCAAAAACGTAAAAGGTATGTCTATATCTCAGAATGTGATATGCAATTGTTTGCAAAAAATATTATTTTTCTTCCAATGGTTATTGATTTAACGGTTAAATACATTTTTTTTTATTTCGTAGCTGAAACTTCATTTTCTTTTTTAGGAAAAACAATGACAGTACTTTTGTAACTGTTCTCGTAATGCTTACCAAGAAATATATCGTCAAATCCAACGTCACATATGTGGACTTTTTTCTTTCTCTTTTCTCGACTCCTCGTTTCAAGTAAATAACTCATTCGATAGAATGACGGGTTTCTACCTGCAAAAAGCGAAATCAGTCTTCTCTAATTTACAGATGCAGGAAATCACCAAAATGGTCCCGGATGGACGAATATTCTTGAGGGGATCTTCTGACTAAGTTCAGCCAAAAGAGCTCCGGGAAAACCCGCAGCTCTCTTGGCTGACATTTTGCTTATAATTATTTCTATTTTTTATAGAAATTGAGGCTTATTCTACACGTGACAACTCCAATCGGTGAGTATTTTAGAAATAATCTATTCTCCACGCAGGCCTGAATTTAAGTAGTCTGGCATTTGCAGAATGAGGTCCCCAGAGGGTGTATTTGATGATGCTATCCCATACAGTGGATCAGTGTATCCTCTGGGTACCTCTTTCCGTTTAGTTTTGAGACCCTGATTCAGATTGAGGTTAGTAGTAAGTAATGTGGTTTTCGACCCTTATTTGGGGGACCTCGGTGGGGGGACCTCGGACGTGACGTCATGTCACGTGACCCAGTGGCGCCATGTTGTATTGTCATGGTAACCCGCGTGAGCGGCCATCTTGTGACGTCATCCCCATAGTGATACATGGTATTAGTACGCATGCGCAGCGCATGTTGTTAGGGTGATACGTGTTTCCGTCGTCCATCTTATATACTGGAGACCGACATCTTGGTTTCTATGGTAGCACGCGATTGCTATGTTACCTAAAACCTTCTTATAGGACAGGGGTATGTTCTGAGGGTATGTTCCTTTGTAGAAGAGTATTTTCCCTATTCGTAGAATTACCACAAACAACCCGACAAGCTTTACTATGTTGAATTCTTTCAGAACCCTATTTAGGACTGCCATTCTTTTGGCCTATAATAGTAGCACGTAGTGCTATAGTACCAAGGGGTCCCCTGGGGGTGTGTTCGATTGAACTAGAGTATATCTAATTACCCAAATAGACCCGACCACCCTTACAGACCACCAAATTCGCCACCAAACCACCCAAACGGACATGTGAAGCCCCATTTTGAGCATATAAAAATAACATGTTATGCTATAGTACCAAGGGATACAGGGGGGTATGTTCTATTGAATAGGAGTACAGGGCCTGATTTTCCCAGAATCCCATTTTTAAAGCCTATTGCATATGTTTCTCTATCACTAACAGTCTATCCAGTCCAAACTATCTCTGGTTCTCTCGCCCAAGTTTTGTAATTACCAGTGCTTGATTTCCCATAATGCAGTTATCTCCCCTTATTATAACGAAGTCGTATCCGATTCTCGTCACCTCTATATCCAATGGCCATATTCCCAATTAATGGATGGTAGTTTAGTCAATAGTACTGGTACAAGGCCGCAATGGAACAAAACAGCTGTAGAAGCTAATGACAGGACAGATGGACCATAGACCAGTAGTGGCTTTGGAGCTTTGGTGACAGGATGGAATGGAATCCCATTTGTGGGATCCCTTTTTTGGAATCCCACTTTTGGTATCCCTTTTTAGGAATCCCATTTGTGGAATCCCTTTTTCTGAAATGAGGCTAAGAGTCGTAGTAAATTAGACCTCATTGAGGGATTTTTAATACGACGCTTATCCTCATTTGACAAAAATGGGATTCTTCAGAAGGCTTGATATAAGTTTCTGGATCAACACAAAATGGTGATGACAAATTTATCTTTCCATCGCAGAAACCCATTCGGTGGTAATAACCACATTAGCTTACAATATTCCTCCCGTTCTTGACATGTTATTTTGAAAGTCATTCGGCGTCTTTGAATTGTTTATGTTTTGTGAATGAAGGTAATGGCGTCATAATATTACGTTCTTGAGCTGTACATGACATAATCCCCATTCAATGTTTCATGCGTACTATAATCGCGGAAGTTTATAGAAGGATTTGAGTTGTGTGTTTCTTTGGGGATTTTTGGGGCTTTAACGCATAGGCCTATATAAAAATATCATTATGGCAAAAATGGATCTAGTGTAATTTATTTTGCTGAGTTGGTGATTTATTTGTCTTGTAATTGCTGTTATCAAAACGGTTATCTCGACATGTGCAATCAGTTTTGTTGAATGCAGGTAAAACGTAATCGAATGGTCGTACGTAATCGCAGATGCGACTACAGCTGATACACATTTGTATCAGTCTAAAGGCCTTAGCTTGTATCAATGGAAAAAAAGGAATTCGTCCAAAAATAAAGACAACACACGTTCCTAAAATAGACAAACGTAAACAAATGAGTAACACACGGCTTCTGATTTCTATACAACAGGACTGCTGGAACGTTCATTGGTCACATATAGAAAAGTGTCCCATCTGTCGCCACCTTAAGAGAGTGGGGGAGTGGTCAATTGTTACTATAAATAAACAATACTCAACAGACAAAAAATATCGAACGTTTTCAATTTTCTGACGCCGATTGCTTTTTAAAGAATATACTCAGATGTCTGTGAAAAATGTATGTTGATGATGTGCACATGTATGCACAACATATGTCAGTTATTAATGGAAAAAAACATGTTCTGGGATTAAAAAGTTGGTTTCGTGTTAAATAGTTTTCGTGCAAGGCCTTTTTTGATGTTTGATAATATGAAAGCTGTTATGCTGTGACTATACAGCCACAGCGTAACCACTTTCACGTCATCAAACATGATTGATGGGAGGAGTTACCGCATTGATTTACTGAACACCACCTTTGGGAACGGTGGGTGGGTGGGGGCAGATTGCGTTGCGACGTTTTTCGCTGACGTTGCAAGGGGGGGGGGGGGTAGGAAAAAAATTCCAGGAACACAGGCACATTTTTTAATTTTGACCAAAATGACCACCCTCCCCACACCCCTGAAAAACAATTTTGGGAGTTTTATCCGCATATTTTTTAGACACCACCCCCACCCCACCCCATTTCAAGAAATATTAAAAGTAAACCCATATATTCACCACATCGCCTGACATTGGTACTATGTATTTGTTGTGTTTTTATATTCTGGTCACTTTTGAAGCCAAAAGGCTAATTACGTGAAAAACAATGACATGTTATGTGAAGCGGGACAACGTCACCAAATTCCCATATGGACAGCTCTTGAAACCTCATTCTGCTTATGAATAATATTCTCTGACAGACTATGAGACATATCACCAGAATGAAGTCCGTTACTGGTGGTTTTCCCCTACATAGTAAATGGGCCATTATGGTCTGCACATGATTGGGATTCTCTCTTACTGCCTGACCAAAGCTTACTAACTACTCCATGAAATGACGCACTACTCATATCGGCCAAGGTGCAAAAGCGAAGAGTTTATGAGGGATGTATCTGGATGTATTGATGTATTTCCGATTTGTTTGATTTCTGTCACACACGTCACCAAAGAATCACCCGAGAGAACTATTTGCACAAAACTCATACACAGTCCCCATCAATGGTCCGATAATAAGTTCACAGGTGCAAATAGTTCTCTTGTATGCCATCATGAAGCAGGGTACTTTTAGTTTTCAGCTTTACAGAAAGCGTTATGTGATGCACATTGGATAGTGCAAAATCAAAGAGTTTATTTAATTAAGTTCAGTTATTTGTTGTATTTTATTTTGATTAAATTTGTTAAAATCACACAATTCTCATTTAATTTGAAAAGTTAAGGCACTCATTGGCGAAGTCAGTGATTGCAAATTTTCCTGTCGCTGTGAGGCATGTGTCCATGAAAATCAACATATTCTGACATATCCTGAATATTCCCAAGCCATACCCCATTATATATGGTAGCCCACCATATGCACATGCTCTAGCAGTTGTGTTTTGTCATTTCCCTTCCCAACTTGATCACAAATTGTAGCAAAAAACTTTGTGGAAATTTTTTTTTTTAGCTCATGGAAAAAACTCATTTTTGGGGCCGACGGACACCCACCACCCCGCCTATGTTCCTGGAATTTATTTACGACCCCCCCCCCCCCCCGGACGTTCCAGCAATCCATTTGTACCGAGAACTGTGCATGTGATCTACGATTGTCATCATAAACCGAGTATTTACTTATTTGTACGGATTCGAATTTAATACGTGACATGAACCAAAAGCGCGTCGTTGGCTGTCTCAAAGGCATTGTATATGCATGGATGACCCCCCCCCCCCCATCCTTCAAACACATTTCAACACCTAGACTCTCACCCTCAAAGTCAGTGGAATCTTGGAAATGAAATTTATGTGGATTCATTTTCAAATTCTTTCGGCCCGAGCCGAACCAGTATATATTCGGCGCACCTTTTACCTCAGAGCATCCCCTACACGCTAAAAGCTAAAGTGTTAAAAACTACACTTGAAGTGCTGTATTTAACACTTACTAAGTGCTGAACTAGCACTTTGTTCAAGTGTAGATATCCCAGAACCTGACAGGTGCTACAATAATACCACTTGACAAGTGTAATGTCGCGACACTTAAAAGGAAACAACGCAGATGACGCGGATCAAGCTCGAACTCTCGAGCCTGATCCGCGTCATCTGCGTTGTTTCCTTTTAATTATGTACCCACCAAGCGCAAATCAAATTATGGGCGATTCTGGAAGAACCACCAATGCTAGACACATGGGAAGTGCCATCCATTCAAGTTTCAGATGTCTGACGATTGTAATGTCTAAGTGCTTAAAGCATTGCACTTTGAGTGTTAAAAATCAAACCGTAAGAGTTAGAATGGGTTTAACACCTCGAAAGTGTCAGTTTTAACACTTTAGTTTTTAATGTCTAAACACACACATACACTTTCACCAAACTTCCGTCGCCTACAAGACCTGTATTCATGCTGTACAATAATGATTTGGGCCTTTATGTTCTGTTCTTACATAGGTACATTACCATACAGTTTCTGTGCAACATGAATGTCATTCCAATATAGTCCAACATTTTCCTTATCTTTGTATGAGGCGTGCATTATAGATTTTTTCTCCTGCGAATGATTCAGTCCCAGAGAATGCCCGATTTCGTGAACCATTACATTGTACAAATACTTCTGATGCCTGGATTGTTTTTTAATTGCCCAATTTTCGTCATCGTCGAAGTGGATATCTCCCGATAACCTATGATTACCAGGCCCATACGCATGTGCTAGAAGCTTTCCTGAAATGTGAACGAAAAGGAACACACACTTAGCATTTAATTCACAATTCACGTGACATTCAATTCCGGATTAATATACAAACCTATGATCTTTCGGGGGTGAGATCACGGTCTAATTGCGACACAATTACATCAGAAGGTCAAGATTTCCTAACTACAGTTCTGCGAAAAATACCATCTCTCATTCAATGTTCCTCCATTTTTTTCGACAAATGTGGTTCTACAGTGTAGCAGGGAAAGCGGTTATTTATTTATTTATTTATTTATTTATTTATTGGAGTTTAACGACACTTTCAACAGCCAGGGTCAACTCGTGCCGGACAGTTTTACGGGTGGACGAAGCCGGAGTACCCGGAGAGAACCACCGAGCAACGGCAAACAAGTGCCAGACTCCCCAACGTACTAGCTCCACACAAGCAGGATTAGCATTGGCTGAAGACAAGTGCACGCCTTAGTACACAGCGACACCGTGCCCCCACGTGGGCAATCGGGATTAAGTGCCTTGCCCAAGGACACAAAGCAGTTACTTTTGGCGGAGATCGAACCGTGTCCCTCTCGGTTTAAAGTTCAATACTGCGACCACTGAGCCCACGCGCTCTGGGGAGAGCGGTTAGAGTCCCGACCAGATCGCGACCCAGTCGATCCAGTCGATAGATTTAGTCGGCTTTTGTGACCGCAGTGCTACACTCTAAAATCAGTCGAGTTAAAAATTAACCTAAATCAACCGGGTTGGGTTCATATTCACTCAGACTAGTTGATTTGTTTTAATTTTTAACACAAATGATTTTAGAGTGTATACAGTTAAAACTACAAGTCCTGTCACGAACTGTGCGCTTATCTCGGCTTAATTGCGCGTAGGAATTGCGCACAATTGTCATATCGAATGGCATCCAAAGCACGGCAGGTTCTCCTAGTTACTCATAGCAAACATAGGCAATGTTGCTGCCAGGGGACCTCCAGGTTACCCGGAAGTCCATTGGCTGAAACATTGCTTGTGCACAGGCCATATGTACAGAATTTGATAGCCTTACTATGGTCATAACGCGTAGATTAACGCGCAGATCGACGTGCTATTGGTGCGCATGTCATGACAGGTCTTCTAGTTTTAACTGTACCTATAGTGTTTTCATATTTTTAATGTTTACCCTTTACCTAAACAATATTTATTTCCAATTATCTGAGAGAAGATATACAACAATGAAATGTCTGTGTATTCGAAATTAAGCTGAAAGCTTATAAAGGTTCGTTTTCATAACGCCCATATCCGGAAAATGCTTTTCAGAAAAATCGCGATTTACATCTTATTATTTTCAACTTCAATTTGTTTATTTGTCTTTTCCCATACAATGGCGTAAGACGATATTTAAACATACACAAATACAAATAACACGTGCTACTGTGGAAAATAAATTAATATTTTTCAGAGGTTCCTTGAATTTGAAGGGTGGTCGAGTATTTATTGTTAGCAGTATCGTGCGAATACCACCAATGCTCGCCACTGTTTAATAGCTGCGTGAGCCTGCATGCCCGATCATGGAGTGCATTCGCACCTTACTTACAAACAGGGGCGTGGTGGGTGTTTATTTCTTCCAATAAATAAATAAATAGTCTAATGAGCACTTATAGGAGCACAAGGTTAAGGCTTTTCTAAGTATTTCCGCCTGAAGCCCACCCCATGAGTTCGTCTAGCTCTCCCCAATGAGGGATCAGATGCTATGCCCCATTTGGGAACGATTAATGACTGCCAGGTTTACGTTGCGGTTTGACCTCCACTGAGAGGGTTTATCGGGTGGCGGGAAAAGAGCTAAACACTCGAGGGTGTTCGCATTCTACTTATTTCACGAAAAAATCTACATAAGCTTTTTTTCAAACTGAGCCTCCAAAACATGGCCCGTAATTCCCAATGGAACGGGCTCGTTGAGATCGTTCCAGTGAGGGGCTATATTCTACGTTTTTGAAGCAAAAAAATTGAAAATTTCCAAAAATTGAAGAGAAGAGTCTGAAAGAGCCATATTTTACTCTACAATCTTCATTTTTTATTCTATATTTTCGTTGTTTCCATATTTTTGTTACCCACCAAAAGCAGCCCACGACGCTTCAATAGGACGAGCCTTACTTTCATTCACCACTGAAGGGTCAGAATATATACTACTCAAAGTTTACTAAGCACCAAGAACATCCAACTACCTGTTCTACATTTTAGTTGAAATATTGTTATGAAAAGTGTAGATACTTTTTATTTGATTATATCTTTAATTATTTAAGTACAGTTATTAAGATTTTATTTGTGTTTGACATTATTTTTTAGCTTTTGAATACGATAACCATGGAAAATGGATATTTTTGGTAAAAGAGGAAATTTTTCAATATGCCAAAAAGTTGACGGAGCGAACTGGTATGGGCTCAATATCGAGTATGAGACCCATTACTGTTAATTAATTACTGCTTGACAACGCCTTCTCATGCTCCCAATCAGGTTCCTGGTGATCCTTTGTGGGATGCTGTTCCATTCTTGGACCAGCATGGCACCAAGCTCCTGGACACTTCTTGGCTGGACGCGGCGGGCTGAATTTTCAAGCTGCAACTCATTCCAGACATGTTCGATTGGATTGAGGTCAGGGGATCTTGCTGGCCAGTCCATACGCTCAATCCCCTCTCTCTGTCGGTACTCCCCGACAGCATAGGCTACACGAGGACGGACATTATCGTCCATCAGAATGAATCTATCACCCACCGCACCTGCATACAATCTGACGTGGACATCCAGGATCTCATCAATATGCCGTTGTGCAGTCAATGTACCACGTTCAAGGACGCAGAGCTCTGCAGTCCATCCCAGCTGATGCCGCCCCAGACCATGATTGACCCTCCACCATAGCGGTCATGCTCAGCAATGTTGGCTGCATGGAATCGATCCCCCGGTCTTCTCCATACCCTAGAACGCCTATCTGTGTGGTCTAGGCAGTACCTTGACTCATCTGTAAAAAGGATAGGTCGCCAATCTTCTCTGGTCCATCCAACGTGGTCCATGGCTCATTCATATCGTGTCTGGTGGTGGTTCCGGGACAGCGGAATGCGAATACATGGTCTTTTCGATCGGAGACCGCCTTCGTGCAACCTTGCCCGGATAGTCTGCGTCGAAATATTTACCCCGGATGCATTCTGGAGGTCACTGCGAAGCTGGGTTGCTGTGGCAAAGCGGTTTCTACGGGCCTGAATTATCAAAAACAGGTCTTCAGCTGCAGATGCTGCCCTGTTTCTGCCACCACGATGCCGTCTAACTGGTGTGCCATACTAGTGAAATCTTGCCCAGGCTCTGGTGATCCCCGTATGATGCACACTAAGGGCTTCACCAACCTGACGATGTGTAGCCCCTTGCTCCACCATCCCTACAGCCCGCCACATTTCTGCTTCAGACAAATGTCTTCTCACATTTGCATTTGCCATATTCAATCATTAAATCACAAGGGTTTGTGTTGAAATGAAGATTGAATACCCTACATGCCATGTACATGTAGACAGTACATGAAAACGACATGAAAATCAAGGGGTACATGCTTTCCATGAAAGTTACGAAAAGTCTGGCTGTCAAGAGAGCTAATGTAACCACTGGGGACCATCTGAATACATTCCTCAATCATATCCACCAAAAATATCGCAAATATGTCACAAGCAAATTTCACAATGATGTGTCAAATATTTAGTGCTTAGCATCATAAATAATGTTTTGATTAAAAGCAAATACTAAAACGTCAACTGAAAGTTTTAATAAAATGTACAGTGATTTATTTTTAAAACAACGTGCGAATTAAACTAATATCTGTGATCTGTTCTAATATGAGAATAAATATGACATTTTATGTGAGATTTGTAATTATATAAGAATTGAAATTAATTATCTCTCGCTCTATCGGGGTATGCATGTTGGACGAACATGCTAAGGTTTGTGTGGTGTGCATATTCATTCCGTAGATAAAGCGACATATAATTTATTTCAATTATTATAATTCAATTTAGAGTAGCGTGAAGTATTTAGAGTAGCGTGCCCTAGGGTGGCCGAAGTTTTCGCTAATTTACTATGAAAATATCAAACGATGACGTACATAACGGACACAGAATCAGTGATATCAGATTTTTCGTAGACAGCAGTTTGATAGTTTGTACGGAGTCTCAAATACTCAAATGGAAAACTCAAGTGAACAACACAAATGAATGCTATTTTGTGGATTAATTTATCTGTATTTTTACAAATATAGCCTTGCTCACAGTTCAAACACAGACCCACTTCTAAGCTGACAATTCCAATGGATGTTTGGGGTTTGCAAGTGAATGAAATTCAAGGACTTCTCAACCCACCTGACACGCCTATTTTTCGACAGATGGGCGGAGAAAAGCAAAAACTTTCATTCGAAAGGAAAACATTCATCGAGTTATGAAAAACTTATCTCGACCGACCATATGCAAGCAAATAAGATATCAATGAAGTAAATTAAATGATATAAATTTGATATGGGGTCACTGGATGCAATCCAAGAAACATTCTTCGCAACCAAAAGCTAAAATGTCTCAGAAACATTTGATTACTAGTTCTAGAAATCCAGAACTATCACTGAAACCCAGAACTATCAAACCTTTATACTAACTGCATTGAGTTGGGAATTGTGTATTAGTTATAGTTTATTTACTATTATTGTAAGGACCCGTGCTACGTGTGTTTTTTTCGATTGGAAGCATTTCTATTAACCCTTTACATAACATGAAAAGCAGACGACACTTACAAAAAAAAATCTTGAATAACTGTTTTTCATTTTTTTCTCTCAAAAACATAGGTCATGACCCCTCATTGGAACGAGCTCGACGCGCTCGTTCCAACGAGTGGTCATAACCTATGTTTTTGAGAGAAAAAGTGAAAAAATAATGAAAATTAATTGGCGATTTTTGAGAATAGGGCTGGCCGGTTTTTGCCGTTACGTTGGGTAAAGGGTTAAATACATCGCAACTTTTGTTGTCAGAGATGAACGAACGGGCTCTGTTGTAACTGGTATTCTATCCATTTGCGTTTTTGAAGATTCCCCCAGCCGCAAAGTGAATAAGCAATTTGAGTCTTATTTGACCCCTGATTTCCCGAAACAAGTAATGCAAAAATGTTATCACCGCCAACCGACCAAGGATCCCTCTCCGAACTCCATTCCCGAAACACTCTATTCATCGAAGAACACAATAGTAATATAAACCTTGAACATGACTTGATAATTTACGATGTTAGTACAAAGTGGGTGGCCTGTTCTTCAAGTAGTGACAAAAACTATAAAGCTTTTATAATTATATTTTCTAGAATTGTATATTCTAGTTTTTACTTTACATGGGTTAAAATGAACCATCAGCATTTTCAAAGATTTGACAATTTGCCAGTTGGCATTACCGACAGACCTAACACATCGCAACTGAAGTATGTTTTACCGACAGACCTAACACATCGCAACTAAAGTATGTTTTAGTTCTCAGAGGTGATCGCACCCATCCATGAATTTTCGTAACATTATTTTAGAGTTATTCCACGTGCATTATTCTCTGAGACTTTTAATGGCGACTCATCTCTGCGCACAGAATAGACGGGATTGGACAGAATTGCCGAATTTCGGAACTAACACAAGATATTGCCTCGAAACGTTCAGTTATATCCGATAGAAATATATACACTTGCCGAGTTCGAAGTCGATCTGGGCCGAGGAGATAGGGCACGTCACGACAAACGGAGCAGCGCAAATTATAGTAAGATTTACAGCGAATAGAGAAGGGTTAACATTAATTTTCTGACCTCTTCCATCAAACGCTCTCTGCCAACCGTCGCCATGTTCATATCTCTCGAATCGGATGTCGATATCTGGAACTCGATTGGTTAAGTAGATAAATTTCATTGGTATGGTCCTTTCCCATGCTTTAAATGCTCGACGGAATATTTTCCTGAAGAAACATAAATATCTGATTTGATTAGCTTGGAAACGAATGTTACAAAATCTTTAAGTGTTTAGGTGATTCCTATCAAAAAGCTATGAAGGTCACCCCACACACCTACGCCATTGGGCCAAGGAGAGGAGTTAATATAAGTTGCATAACTTGTTCGCCAATCCTTGTAAAACAAATAAGACTAAATAAAATCAAAAAGTGAGTGTGCATTCACTGTGTCCATTCATACAAACATCTTCGTTTAGTCGTGGTAGAGATTGCTAGGTTAGAAAATCCCCCACTCCTTTACCACGAATTGGTCGAAGAAAGGACAGTGTTCTACCATTTTCAACTTTAAACGAGATGTTGTCACCACAGGTTAACACACCATTAGTTTCTATGAAAGTTCTAGTGTACAACAACACGCTCATCTCTTTATTATCTTAACACCTTACCTAACACGAAAGGAAAACGACACTTGCAAACAAAATTCTTCAATAGCTATTTTGTCGTCAGAAACATAGCTTATGAACTCTCATTGGAAAGATCTCAACGAGATCGTTCCAATGAGGGTCATAAGCTATGTATCTGAAACAAAAATGTTTTTGTTTTTGAGACAAAAAATTGAAAAAATAATGAAAATAGAATGGTGATTTTTGTGAATAACGCTGGGCGATTTTGCCGTTATGTTTGGTAAAGGGTTAAGCGTAAAACACTTTCAACAATAATTAACAAAATTAGTAATTAATACTCTGGGCGGGTGATCAAATTATTACTCATCCTTCTCATTCGTTCTTTATATATTTTGCTAATTATCAAATGACACTTTCTTCTTCGCGTAAAAGTTTTGTTTTCCCATTAAAATGGTTAATAATTCAAACGGTGTATGCCGTTTACCCGTCCAATGTATTTTTCACCAAGACAAGAGCTTCTAATTCCTGTTTAGTCGCCAACAAGGCACACGAGCTAAGCGGTATATTTGATGCCCAATCGTACTACTTCACACATGCCCGCCTAATTCTAAGATCGTTCAACGGTACCCCTTTTTCTCTCCTCGCTTTACGCTCTATGGAATCACGTGCCTCGGCTCTATGGAGCGTGAAACATAGTCAGAAAATATATTTATACGGAACTTTAGGGTTTGAAATATTGCCAAATGCGTTTGAGTTAAGCCTCAACATGCCACTTATTTTAGGAACTACCAGTAGCATTAATTCACGCTTGGGGAAAACATGAATTCATTTCGCGAAGGCATCTGACTGGCGGACTTGAGTTGAAGGAAATAACAATATCCATGTCTCAACAGAACGAGAAATTGGCGTGGCCCTTTGTTACAGACACTCCAGTAATCACCAGCCGTTCACACTTTTTGCGGAGCTGACTTCAAGACTTGTCCCACGTGACAAAAGCAACAATTACATCTTCATGCGGCTATTTACGCAGACGTTATAGACAAAAAATATTCTTTCCATGAACTCTTTATCCTACACGAATTGAAAACACTTTTTTAAATACTTCTTCTAATAACCAAGACAGAAAATAAGCAGACTGTCATCTGCAAAACGAGGTACCAGAGGGTGAATTTAGTGATGCTACCCTACCGAGCAGGGTAGCATCACTAAATTTACCCCCCTATGAACCTCAATCTGAATCAGGGTCTCAAAACTAAACGGAAAGAGGTACCCCGGGAAAAATGGGCCCATTGTATGGGATAGCATCATCAAATTCACCCTTTGGGGACCTCATTCTGCAAATGTCAGACTGCTTATTTTCAGGCCTGCTAATAACGACAAATTTTCATGTTTAGCCAAACAAATATAGCTCATAACCCCTCATCGGAACGCAACGCAACGCAGCGCAGGGGGGGGGGGGCTTGTTCCAGTGAAGGGGGAGGGGCATAAGCTAGGTTTTAAGACAATAAATGTTAAAACAATAAAAGTTGGTTAGAATTCTTTTGTGAATAACGGTTGTCATGATTTTCCTAACGTTTCAAAGGGTTACCCACAGACGATTGAATTATCAATAAAAAATGTCCCCATATTAGCTGCCCATTCTTGTACAAAAAGTAGCAAGGCTAGAGCATACTTCTCCCTTCCATTTTCCTGAAATAGCGGATATGAGCCTTACCAAAACTTTATGGCTCCACCGCACAGCAAGTCATATTAGTTAACGTTTTTTTTATCCTTTGTGCGGTCTCCTCATCCAAAAACGTCCATGTAACTTCCTACGATGTTGAGAGCGGTGTGAAGGAATTCGAAAGATAAACTTGTAGACCAAAAGTAGCCTATTTAACAATCACTGAGTTGGTGTGGATATAGCTGTATTCTTCCCAATGAAGAAAAACTCTTCTCGCGAAGGTTCATGTAATTTTTTTCAGGAAGATAACCAACTGTGATCTGCGTATCATGGAACATAAAAATAGCTTTAAAACTAATTTAATAAGTCATACGATAAAACTTATTAGGGGTAATTACACAATTTTAAAATCAACTTTTTGTGAAATCAGATACAAATTTAAAAGATTCGAAATTGAAGATTTACATTGTATTGTTAAGAAATCAAAATAAGAAATATTGTATTCCACAGCACGAAGTGGTTTGGTAGATGTGCCTTAATGAGATTAGCATTAGTACGTAAATACAAAAAACGCACTGAAGTATCTTAATATTTACCTATTCACCCGTTGGTTGTGAATGAAAACTAAATTATTTCAAATTAATTTAGCCAAATAACGGAACACGTACGAAAGCTAATCAGGTTTCTAAATTACAGTGTGTGTTGAATGTTTTTTATATTTAATTAATGTGTCTCGCATTGAGGTTTCGTTTTCTGACTGTCAAAAACTTAGCCCCAACAAAGAGGTTGGAAGTTCGCAATAATTACCAAAAGAGGGATATCTGTTAACCAGCAATATTGGGAAGGTATTCTGCAAGGTTCTTTATGAAAGGCTTATGGATATAATTACTGTCGAAGAAAGAGGATTCCTGGGGGAAATCCGAAAAGGAGACGCGTCACAGACCTTGTTTTTACTCTCCTCCAACTGATAGAATCAACCCAACCCAACAAGAGAAAGATGTTTATGGCCTTCATTGATGTGATGTGAAAAAAATACGACGACGGAGTTTGGAGGAAGGGAACGTGGTGGATACTTGAGGAGATTGGATTCGGAGGGAGTTTTGTCAGAATCATGAGAGCACTGTACATAAATATGCTCACTATACCCAACCTGGGAAACATCACAACGACAAGGGTTGCAATGGAGATCGACCATAACCCTTTACCCAACGGAATGGCCAAAACCGGCCAGCGCTATTCACAAAAATCCCCAATTAATTTTCATTACATTTTCATTTTTTGTCTCAAAAACATAGGTTATGATACACTCTTTGGAACGAGTTCGTCGAGCTCGTTCCAATGAGGGGTCATAACCTATGGTTTTGAGACAAAAAATGAAAAATATTAGTTATTCAAGAATTTTGTCTGCAAGTGTCGTTTGCTTTTCATGTCAGGTAAGGGGTTAAGCAGGGGTACTTCCTTTAACCGATTATGTTTGCATTGTCCATAAAAGATTTAGGATAAGAGATGAATGCAATCGCCGAGGGGGTCAAAGATGAAAGACAAAGATCCCAGAATTATTTTTTGTCAACGATATGGTGTTGTTTGCCCAGAGTGAAAAAGGACTACAAAAACTGTTAAACGAAGAAGGAACGTACAGTGAAAACGGAGACTTGAACTAAACGAAAACAAATGCAAGTAAAGACCTGTGGACGGTAGGGTAGATGAGTCGCGAAGGTGGTGGAAGGGTAAATTCTCTATTGGCGAAGAGGAAAGCAAGGATATAACAATGGGGGTAACTGAATACTTGGAGATGAATTTATGTGTTACTGGTAGGGCATATGCAGAAACCATGCACAACGTAATCTTAAGACAATAGGCAAAATAATTTTCAATCAGTTAAAGCTGCTTGAAAGAAAAGGCTTTAACAAGGTGTTCGTTGGATAAAAGTGCTATTTGGGAGAGGCTAGGATTACCAAGTATAACTTATGGGACGGATGTGATACCTCTAAACCAAACGGTAGTGAGGAACTTGGAGATGCAATTCGGTTGATAACCGGATCAAGTAACGCAGTACAACTGAAGAGGCTAGATAGGAACTCCAGTGAATGCCGATTAAATATAAGATAGATGTGGGAACATTATGCTACCTAAATTATCTGGTAAACCTCCCAAACAGCAGATGGTGTAAAACGACTTTTAACGATATATGAAACTCTTAACATTCAAACAGGATGGATAAGGCAGGAGAGGGAGCTAGTGGAAAATTACTCTACAGACCTTAAGATCTAGAAAGGGGGGGGGGGGGGGTGCTGAAGCAGGGAGTAACTTTATCAGGAAAAGGTGCTTGGGTATTGCAATAGAAACTGGCGAGCTGGAACTATGACCAAGATCTCTTTAGACAGGTCATTCAACAAGAGGCCCCATGGGGCCTGAGGGCGCTCACCTGACATGGTAGCCTAAATATCAACCCAGAGAATTGATTTCAACAAGTTGCATCTGCTCCTCCTAAGAAAAGCTTATACCAAATATCCAAAGATTCTGACCAGTGGATCTAAAAAAAAAGATTTTTAAAGAATATACCTCATATTGAACTACACAGGGAGCCCATATATGAACCCAGGGACTTTGCTTTAACGAACCTGAATCTCACCCCCATAAGGATGCTGCACACCAAATATCAAAACATTCCGACTGCTGGATCTGAAGAAGAAGATTTTTAAAGAAAATTCCTCATTTTGAACCAAGTTACAATTCGAGCTCCCACAATGAGCCGAAATATGGACCTAGGGACATGGCTTGAACAAACTTGAATCTTACCCCCCTAAGGATGCTGCATAAAAAATATCAAAAGCATTCATCTGATGGATCTGAAGAAGATTTTTAAAGAAAATTCCTCATTTTGAACTAAGTTGTCATTCGGGATCCCATAGTGAGCCCAAATATGAACCAAGGGACTTGGCTTGAACAAACTTGAATCTCAGCTCGCTAAGGTTGCTGCATGCCATATATCAAAACATTCCGACTGCTGAATCTAAAGAAGAAGATTTTTAAAGAAAATTCCTCATATTGCCTAAGTTATAATTCGGGCTCCCACAGGGAGCCCAAATGTGGACCAAGGGACTTGGCTTTAACAAACTTGACCCCCCCCCCCCCCTCCAAGGATGCTACACACCACATATCAAAACATTCCGACTGCTGGATCTGAAGAAGATTTTTTAAGAAAATTCCGCATTTCGAACTAAGTTACTATTCAAGCTCCCACAATGAGCCCAAATATTGACCTAGGGACATGGCTTGAAAAAACTTGATTCTCACCCCTCTAAGGATGCTGCATACCAAATATCAAAACATTCCGACTGCTGGATCTGAAGAAGATTTTTAAAGAAAATTCCTCATTTTGAACTAAGTTATAATTCGGGCTCCCACAGTGAGCCCAAATATGGACCTAGGGAAATGGCTTGAACAAACGTGAACCCCCCCCCCCCCCCCCCCCCCCCACAAGCATGGTGCATACCCAATATCAAAAGCTTCTGCCTGCTGGATCTTGAGAAGAAGATTTTCAAAGAAATTTGCCTGAAATGCACTAAGTTCAAATTTGGGCTCCTATACTGAGCCCAAATATAAACCCAGGGGCCGATTTGAACAAACTTGAATCAGATCACCCCACAATGTTGCATACCAAATATCAAAAGATTCTGCCTGCTGGATCTTGAGAAGAAGATTTTCAAAGAAATTTGCCTGAAATGCACTAAGTTCAAATTTGGGCTCCTATACTGAGCCCAAATATGAACCCAGGGGGCCAATTTGAACAAACTTGAATCAGATCCACCCTACAATATTGCATACCAAATATCAAAAGATTCTGCCCACTGGATCTGGAGAAGAAGATTTTTTAATGTTTTTCCCATTGCCTACAGTGTTAAAAAATGCTGACTCAGCACTTTTTCAAAGCTTTTTCAAAGTCCCGAAACTGTACCCTATGATATTTTTTTTACCAGTCCTTTGTGTTGGTCATACGGAAGCTTCACATCAAATAAAAATTCTCGGTGCCGCGCAGTTTTGAAGATATGGGCGTTTTAATTTTTTCTATTTTTAGCCCCCGCGGTTCCCACGGGGCTGCAGAAAAATATTTTTTGGCATAAATCAAGTACTTGTAACCCAATAATACCTCATATTAAATTTGATTCAAATAGGCCTCTGGGTTCAGAAAATAGAAATTTTGGGCGGGGCAAAACTTCTTACATCTCTCAGAACAAAGGTAAATATTGCCCGTCAATTCTCTTGAACAAACTTGAGTCCCACCTCAAATGGAAGCTGCATAACAAATATCAAGTCTCTACTATGACTGGTTCATGAGAAGAAGATTTTTTAAAATTTTGTGCATTTTGGCCCCACCCCACTCCACAATATGAGCAGAAATCCAATTTGAAGAAAAACCCAAATGCCCCTATATAACCACTACTTACATGAAATTTAATTAAAATTTGGCCAGTGGTTTGGGAGAAAGAGGCTCAAAAACCACCTTCACGCAGGACGACGGAAGACGGACGAAGAGTGATAAGAAAAGCTCACCCGGACTTTCAATCAGGTGAGCTAATAAACATGCACCAGCTTTTGAGGAGGACCTAGATCGGGTATTGTTTTTGAGGGGTGGGGGTGGGGGGTCATTGTTCAAAGTGAGATCCAAGTCACTGGAGTTGAGGGAAGAATCGGAAAAGGCGAGGAAAGAGCATGCTAAAAGTGTAACCTAGGATTAACGCAGACACTGAGACACATTTCGGAATGCCTAGTCAAGATTCCTTGGGGAACTAATCGGAAAACGGGATAAAAAGGATAAGTGGGTGAGGAATGATATGAGGGAAAGGACCAATTTTATAGTTAGGGAGATCGAGAATGTGCCAATGGAGGGGGAGGGGATTCTGAAACAGTTTTTTAACCGAATGCTGGGAGAATCGGAGGAAGAATAGACTAGGTGTAACCCGGTGGGGGACATGGGTGATGTAGGCCGCCTCGTTGGAGGGCCGCAGGAAATCACGAGAAGGTCAAAACATTATTAGTAGACAAACCTATCATGCCGGAATTTGGGCTCCAAGACTAGGATTCGGATTGTGGCAGGTAAAAAGGCTACGGGATTTCTACTAGCCCGTACTTTCACAAAACACTTATTTTGTAAGTTGTCTTTCTTCATATCCCAATATAAGTAAATAGTGAGATTAGACACCATAAACACATTTGTCACAGGCAGAATTTACATTAACTCTTTACCCAACGCAGACGATATCAAAATTTATTATTTTAAATATCATTTTTTTTTAATTTTTTCAAAAAATTTCAACAAAACCATATCATGTGACCCCTCTTTGGAACGAGCTCGACGAGCTCGTTCCAAAGAGGGGTCACATGATATGGTTTTGTTGAAATATTTTGAAAAATTTAATTTTTGCAACTGCTCAATTTGCATATTACGCGGGCGGATGCGGGCGATTCGTTAGGTAAAGGGTTAACGACGCTTTCAACAGAGAGTGACATATCGTGTCTGACAGTCTACTGGTTTATGAACTCATCAAAGTTTGTAGACTTTGTCAAGATCTGGTCGAAATCCCCTGTCCGTTTTCCTGCACAGGTTCACACCCTAAAATCAGTTGGGCTAAAAAATAAAACCAAACCTGGTTTATCCATCCCTGCGCTGAAGTTATTCCTTCAGATGTGATTCGCTGTTAGAAAAATGTTCCTGCACGTCTGCAACAGCTCATCGAAAGCAGAACATCAGTATATCTAATAAAGGTACTTCCGAAAAGTAAATGAATTTTAACTTTCCGCATCGCCCGAAATGGTCTTCGGATAAAAAATTAAATATTTATCATTGCATACAAGTCATGTCCACCGCGACAGATACGTTCGAGGATCTATACTGTGTGATTGTTTGGGTGCTCTCCCACTCTGCCTAGATCGTCTATCAAATCACCACCAGGTATACCCAAGTCAGCACAGCGAGGGCCAATGGGGCGGTCACAAAACTGGAAGGCGAAAGAGGTGGATTGAGCTGAAAATTGGATGGAAAGGATGTACAAAGCACCTATTATGTTTGTTCTCTAACATCCCCTACGACGGCCATCCAATTTTCACCAAAACGTCTTCGGTGTACTATGTGCACCCAGCTCAGTCCAGAGTGTATCAAGGGGTGGGGTGAAGAGGGTTTCCACATGTGAGGGTCAAATAAGAGACTGGGGTTAACATGCGTAAAGTTCACTCCGCTCAGTTATGCCTATAAGGTTAGATTATCTCCCTTAAATTAGCAATTTACTACTTTTCCGACCTTTGAGGGAGTACGGGTGGATTGCATCTATCTGTCCGATCAAAACATATTTTAGGCAATACAAGAAGTTAAGGGGAGGGACAGGGGTGGTGTGAAGAAGTGATAAAAGTCTTGGAGCATGCCCAAGTCCGCACCATTTAAAGATGCCTGATGACGGATTTTTATATGATACAGAGGCAAAGTACTTTTAAAGTAGAAAATATGCAGTACTGTGATCTGAAAAGTGACATCTTTCACTATCAGGTCTCGATTCAGTCGCGACACACTCACATAATTAATTCGAGTCATCCTTAATGAAATACTTTGACATCAAGTACGCACACAGTACAGCCGCCGTGGACTGGTCGTAATCCACGCGTGGGCAGTGATGTCCACGCATGCTTTTATCGGGTAATGAAAAACATCATCAGCAAAATTTTAATTATTTTTTATAATTTGTGATGATTATCACCATAACTAGTGGTTGAAATCCAACATTATTGCATCCGTGGAAACATTGCCCATCCTTGGAAAGTGACCATTCCATCAATTTCCATGGAGGCTGTACTGTAAAGAAAAAAACCCATTAAACGACAATAACATATTAGATTCAGTGTTTTGCATTTCTTTTTCGACAGGTGAGATTCTACACTGTTTCGAGAGAAATGTGGGCAGGGAATTTCCGCCGAATTGCTAGCCAGTCACGATCTGCTCGAAATTTTTTGTTCACTTTTGTATCCACTACACTCTGTATCATTTGATTAACTTAAGATTGTAGAAGCAAGTTTAAACGTTTCGACATTCCTTTTGATTTTCAGCTGGAATCAACGGCTGCTGCGTGAATGTTATTCATTTCAAACAAAAAATCAATAGCTGCACTAAAACAATCAGGAAATTAAAAAGGAGCGGCTTGGAAGAAGGAAACCTTAAAGTGAAAGACTTTTCAGAAATTGGCTTTATCTGAGGCGTTCATGCACTTGATGTAGGAACAGATCTGAAAATCTCCTGAACATCAAGATCTCAGAACGAAAGCATACCCACCCTACAAAATGCAGCCCACACCTCCATCGAGTCACCGAGCCCCCTAGAACAGTAGGTATTTCGTAGTTATACCACGAATGTTGCGTGTATTCAACGTCACCCTTGAAAAGTGTTCTTGGTACGCCACCCTTGAAAACCGGTACACGCGTAAGAACGCCACTTAACCCTTTACCTAACATGAAAAGCAGACGACACTTGCAAACAAAATTCTTGAATAACTAATTTTTTTCATTTTTTGTCTCAAAAACATAGGTTATGACCCCTCGTTGGAACGAGCTCGACGAGCTCGTTCCAACGAGGGGTCATAACCTATGTTTTTGAGACAAAAAATGAAAATATTTTGAAAATTAATTGGCGATTTTTGAGAATAGCGCTGGCCGGTTTTGGCCGTTACGTTGGGTAAAGGGTTAAGAAACATACAGAACCGCACATACGTTTGAATGGGTTAAGAATTCTCGTACTGGATTGCTTTGGCCAAGGATATTACACGAGCCTTCGGCACTCGTGATATCCTGGGCCAAAGCAAATTCTTATTCAATCGTATATGTGGTTCTGTATTTATCACACATCCCCCATGTAACAACCAGTCTACATGATAATTGAACTAAAAACTCTTTTCACCCGAATATTGCTGTTTCCTTCGTTACCAACGGGACATCTCTATTAGCTGGCGGGATACCACACTGCAAAAAATATAGGTTCTCTTTAGAACCAAAACTGGTTCTAATCTTGTCTCTGAGATGGAACCAGTTCTGTTTAAACAGTATTTATTTCAAATCAGATAAATTTATAAAGATTAGCGTTCAATTTTAACAGAATATTACATGAACTGAAGTAGATTCATCAGTAAACTTGGAGCTTATTCAATGCAGTCGCCAAACATTTTGAAACAAAGGAGATATGAACAGTTGGCATATCGAACCAGTTTTGGTTCTGTATAGAACCAAAACTGATTCGATATGCCAACTGTTCATATCTCCTTTGCTTGATAATGATTTGAGACAACCTCGTATGAGCTCTAAACTTACGGCTGAAACCCCCTCAATTTATGTTTAATTCTGTTAATATTTAATGTTAATCTTTATAAACTTATTTGATTTGAAATAAATACTGTTTAAACAGAACTGGTTCCATCTCAAGGACAAGATTAGAATCAGTTTTGGTTCTAAAGAGAACCTATATTTTTTGCAGTGCACCCCTACTTTGCTTTTTAATTTTTACGGCATTCAATTGGCCGAAACCAATTGACAACGATCAGTGTCACGATCGCGATGATTGAACTTCAAATATTGACTAAACTGCGGGGAATAACACAACAAAAAGTGTTTAAATAGCTAAAACGTTTAGCACACTCCATCACCATATGACCAGTTATGGAAAGTATTTGTCAAGGAACAAACAGTCAGAATGTTATTTTTATTTTCTAAATTAACGACTCGAATCTGATTGTTTAAATTTCCAGGTAAACAAATCTAAGTGAGAAACTTGGAATTTGCAAGCGATCTTGACTCCGGTGCATTGGACAAATCATTGACGTAATTTATTCAGACGGGTTCCTTGTCTGTTTACGTTGGAAACGAAATCGCAGGGACCAGCCCAGGGGGAAATTTTAGGGAGACTTCAAGTCTCCCTCCAGAACAAATAGGGAGACTGCAGTGTCATGTAGGGAGACTTCATAGGCAAGTGGGGAAAATTAAGAATATTCATGTACCACCCCCGCCGCCCCTTCATATTTTCAATTTGTGGTCCTCCATTAATGTCCAAATAATCCAGGTCCAGTTGTCTATGAGGCGTCTGTGCCAGGTTAAAAAATCACAAAGTAATTATTGACTGAAAATCCCCCACTGCTACCCTCTCCTTCATGACCCCTCCCCTCTTCTTCGTGCCAATCCCCCAGCACCCTCTACTAAGCTAATAATTTCCTAAGTCTGAAAGTGTGAACAGGACCAGATGTAAGAAGGTTGCTTGGGAGGTACTTTGTTAGTTAATAAACAAAATAAATTCTGGGGTTGAGTATTTTGTAAAAGAAATGTCATTCCACATCATTTTTATGGCATTCCGGTGTCATTCCGCGTCATTTTGTGTCATTCCGGTGTTTAGGAGGACCCTTTTTCAAGATCGTCCACATGCACACTTGTGTCCTGTACAAAGCTTTTCTTGTCATCACTAAAGCTTTTTTTCATGTGTTTCAATTCCATTCGTGTTTTTCTGGGAATAGACAGCCCAACAGTTAACAGTCAGAAAAACAAAATGAAAATACTGTGTTATAAAATACGTTCGTTGTATATACATTTTCGGCATCCTAAGCGACGTAACCTACTTTCAAACTGGGTTATTTTGTTGAGTCGCGTAAGTCACCTATTTTCGTTTCGACACTTGAAGCGGTGACATTAAAAGGGTTTAAATTATCTCTAATCTTAGTCATAAGTGAATATTGTTCGGTCATTTTATCGAAAACATGACCAATAATAGGAAAATGTAGAAAAAAGGTGAGAAATATGCGTTGTTTTTACATAAAATGAAAAGTCCCCTATTCTTCAGCTTTTCCCTTGAAGCTCCGACTGAAACGCAACAAAATAGAAATAAAAAAACCCGCCAAAAGCGACAATGGACAATTGATTGTCGTGTCATTTCAAATAAATGGACGTTTATTTGACGAATTAAAATGCACATTTATCACTCTCGAGCACATTCGATTTATGAAAATAATCGTTTTCATGTAAACCTCGCATCACTCAGTTCAGCCTTTCCTCATTTTGGCCAATTTTTAGAGGGCGACTTGTAATCGCCCCGACTATTTTTCTAGGCGACTTTGGGCTTAGAAGGGCGACATAATCGCCCTAGTCGCCCTCACGGCTGGTCCCTGCGAAATCGAACGCGTTTTGTATCACCACATGTGCGATACAACTTTATTTTTACCGTACAGGTAGAACAGTAGAAATTCCGTGTTTTACATTAATAGGTGGTTGCGTGTCCGCGTGACGTTATGTTGTGAATGAAATGCTTCAGCACAAAACAGTGTCAAGTCAGAAAGTTATCAGACTGCTGAATGAGATATTTTTCTTTAAAAATATCAACTGCATCACTTAATTCGGGTTTTATCGTGGTATAAATACAGAATACGGCTCGGGTAGGGGATGTGGGGCAGGATTCAACGACTCTTGGTGAAGTTTTTTCTGTATTTCGGCGCTCGTGGAATACAGGAAAACCTCCACCTCGGGTCGTTCATCCAGTCTCCCTTACTCTTTTTGGTCTGTCTTAATATCAGAAAAATACAAATATCCCCTAGCCCCAATTTAGATATGTATGTTATGGCCTGGTGATGATTCAGTCTACTTCTTTTTGGAAGATGATTAAAAAAACACAAAATACCGAACTAGATGACATTGAAATTCAGTCGCCAAATGTAATCTGATTTGTTTGCATTTGGAGAAAATAAATTTAGTAAATGCCTGCGTATTGACACATATATTTTGCTAAAACTTTTACTTACCACTGAGCAGGCCAAGATATATGTCGACTATATTGGCTAGGATTCCACGTTAGGGTTTTCTTATTCCATTTCGTACCTTACAATAAAACGTATAGATATTAATTTATTTTCAAAAGCAGAAGGGTACCATAGTTGAACAAAGTTTACGGAATACTCCAAACCGAGTGTTTTAAAATGTGCCTGGTTTTGACTGTCGGTAGGCCCATTTGTCTTGGCCGTAGGTTCATTCAACCATCTACTCACCCATCTGTCTGCCTGTCGATTTGTCGTTCCTGTCAACACGTGCCTTCACATTAAACGAAAACTTGATTATCTTAGTCAATGCTGAATTGAACGGAAATGCCCTCGTTACGTTTTTGTCTCTCGTTATAAACTATTGTTTAACCCTTTGCCCAATGTAACGGCCGAACCGACCATTCACAAAAACCGCCAATTATTTTTTATTATTTTTTCTCTCAAAAACATAGGTTATGACCCTCTCTGGAACGAACTCGTCGAGCTCGTTCCAATCAGGAGTCATAACCTATGTTTTTGAGACAAAAAATGAAAAAAATTAGTTATTCAAGAATTTTGTTTGCAAGCGTCGTCTGCTTTTCATGTTAGGCAAAGAGGTCAGTCAATACTGCGAATGGCGAAACCATCATGGTTTGTTGGGAAGTTCAGTAATAATTTAATCTGTCGAGCTGCTGGATTAAATTATTACCAAGCCTCACTTCAGACTCTTTGCTCATAAAATCGTCTGCTCGTCCACTAGCATTTTTTTCTTCACGCAAAACTTTATGCACACCGGCTGAAAGGGTTAATATGACTACCACAAACAGTTCCTCAACCCCGCTGCAGTTTAACTCTTTACCCGCGGAATATTTTCAAAATAGTTTCCATCAAACCTAGTCACGGCTGCTGTGGAGCAGCCAAGAGTAGATGTGATGAAAAAATCATCTAAATGTAACTCCAGGAAACATTGGTGAAAAAATCCATTCAATTTACAGGAGGAAAATTTGATTAAATGTGCCCAGCTTATATTTATCTCAGGGTAAGAGACATTCGTCCTGGGCAGGAATATCCGCCAGCAGAATGCAGGGAGTTAACCATAAATTCTGGCTCACCGGGAAACGAGAGTCTCAACCTTTCCAAATTAATTTAACTCTGAACACTCTGTGCAAACAATCAACTCAAGGGCTGTTGGATATGCTTTACACAGAAATTTTCATTAGGCCAATCAACCAAAAACATAAAGAAAAAAATTGTGTTCTGGAACACGAATCGCGATAAAGTTGATTTTAGACGAGTTAAGTTATTCGTTTATTTGGTGTTTAACAACACTTTCGACAGCCAGGGTCACTCGTGTCGAACAGTTTTACGGGTGGATGAAACCGGAGAATACGGAGAGAACCACCGAGCAACGACAAGCAACTGTCAGGCTCTCAACATACTCCACACATTCAGGGTTAGCATTGGTTGAAGACAAGTGCACCATCAGCGTGCAGATCGCCTTGGCACACAACACCCAAGGACCTCTCGGCTTGCATCCCGCACCTCTACCTACTGATCCACCGCGCCTCCGACGAGTTAATTGGAAGCACACTAAGAGTATCACATCCTCAGTCATACAATACACACCACTGGGAGATCCCAATTGCGCACCCACCGTCTTTTGATTGTATAACAATTTGCATGTTTCCAGCTACAAGAAGAAAGAAAAAAAAACGTTAGAAGGACGTTTATCCCTTATTACATAACTTTTGAGGACAACGTCTCAAACTTTTCAATTATTTCGCCTTGCACATCACATTAATGTAATGCTATGTCCGTTTGTTCACAAAGACAGACATACAAATATTCTTTCGTGTTCCCGTTATAAACATTCCAGTCTATAATTATTTAATTCAAATGGAACGCATCACAATATTAAGCAATTAGGAGAACTACGTGACATAATCATAACGCTACTGCTGTTGTGAGTTTTCAATAATAATATCTAGTAAACAAACATGTCTAATAGTAATGGTTTCATCATCAAAGATTAGACCAAAGCAAGTGTCGATTGAGAAACATTTCTGGCACTGACACAAAGAAAATGAATGTTTATGCGATTTTAGATTAGTTTTTAAGACAATTTGAAATATTCAAACCGTTTGAATCCGAAATAGGTGATGGACTATTTGAGTGCTAGACTGGTTCTTGGGCATAACAATGTGAGATTCGTTTTAGAACTTGACTGGTGGATTAAAAGCTTGGGGCTGTACCGGCCATTTGCGTCTTATCATTTGTTTAAGCAATTTGATTGCAGCATTTGTTTGGATGTTGATCGAAGTATTTCATCGGCAGCAATAGAGGGGTATGCAATGGATGGGCCCTAGTTGGTAGTTGGTACTTTCCCCGTCCATTAGAGTTTTCAGCGCCTTTGCTCTTATGGTATCAGGATATAATTCACCCGCCATTCATATTATCGAGGTCAAAATATTAATCAATTGGATGCATACCATCTGCGGTGTAAAGATTCTTCCGTCTCTTTGCAGACCTCTTTCTGCGTTTTTTCCCGTTTATCGTGTTTATCAAATCAGGATCGCCACAACGAGGTTTTCTCATTTCTCTCATCAGCTTCTTACCTATTTTTCCATTTTCCTCCATCCCATTAAACCTCTGAAAAGATCTAAATTACAACGCAAGAAGCATTAACTGGTGAATATTTACTTTGGAAAGTACAAATAACCCAGAAATTGTTACGCCAATAATACCGAAATAACAAAATTTAAGTGAAACTATCAGCTAACCAAGGTGATTCCGTTATAATTAAAATATATGGCACCCAAAGTAAACAAACTATGCCCCGTAGGTACAGTGGACCGCAAATCAGTTAAATACATTTCGTAGTGTCTGGCCGGTTATGTTAGGTTTAACCTAGTATATTCTTTCAATGTTAGTACCTTCGCGGCAACAGTCATTATGTGGCCTTAATCAGTCGTGCTTACGGTTTATTTATGGTTGTTCGTAGGGTGATCGCGACGCGTGCTAGGTGCATACTCGAGAAAATATTGTCTTTGTTGAGATGGTAAATGCTGTGACTAGTTTATACTTTAGAGGAAACAATGTATTTTTATTCAGTTGTAAGTTATACAAGCAATTGTTTTAATAGAAATATCAGCTGTAAATATTTAGTTAATATTCTTATTCTTATTCTTATTAATTGTAAATTTGAAGACACTGTAGCCATGTAGAATAAAAATTCATACCTTTCAGTTGTCTATACTTCAGGTCTACCCTAAACGCATGAAAAGTGCTCCAGCCATGCCAGTTGCTTCCCGGATTTAATACAGGCGTGTCAAGCGAGTGGTAATTCTCAGTCCAAATCGTCCTAGAAAACACGCATCATTTTGCCCATTTCTGTTGAACATTTCCCCCAATTTCTGGCACCTACACAACATGCTTGTTGTATATGTCGAACCCATTACATATGGCACGAAGCAGGTGGTAGATGTTGGGGCTACCTTTGATCATTATGAAATCATTTTCAGTTTTTTTTTAACATAGAATGGATACTTGTATAGTTCTCCATAAATCGTATATAACGGCGTACTATTCTTGAGAGGACGCGCCGTAGCTCAGTGATAGACTATTGGACTTGTATGCTAGAGGTCCCAAGTTCGAGCCCCGTCCGGGACGACCCTCGTTGTGTCCTTGGGCAAGGCACTTTATCCCAGTTGCCTACATGGGGGCACGATGACGCCGTGTACGAAGGCGTACCGCACGTCGATGGTGCACATGTCTTCAACTGCTGTAACCCTGCTTGAGCGGAGCTTGAACAGAGTTAGAATGTTGAGGAGCTTACAGTTGCTCGTCGATGCTCGGTGGTTCTCTCCGGGTACTCCGCCTTCCTCCAACCGTAAAACTGTTACGGTCACCATTAGCCATTGTGCATAAGTATGTGACCTTAAACACAAATAACTATTCTTGAGATAATGAACAGTTCTACAACATTTCAGTTGCTTTTAATTCCACAATACATAAGTCTCAAATTTCGTTTCGCTTCCAAACAGAAAAATTATGAAGCTGTCAGTCCACCAGTCTAATTCTGACTGGAATTCGACGCGGCTATGGGCTGTTTGTTTACCAAGTTTTTTTGTGGACATATGCGCGCAGACGACCGTTGATGTAATGCGATGCGCCTTCACTTGCAAAGGTATACAGTTATTCTTTCCTACTCCAGTTTATATATTTAAATCAGTAAGTATTTATTTTCCATTGAAAACATCCATAAATTAACATAATTTGTGGAACCCAATGCGGCGTAATCATAAAACTACGACTGTGAGGAATCTTCATGTTTGTAATGCCATCAAAATGTCCGCCAAATCAGATCATTTCAAGCTTTGATTCACAGAAAATGAATCGTTCTGAAATTTTCCAGAATCAATCTTTCGGAAATATTCCAGACGAGTAAATCTAAAAGTACGCGATGATTTATTTCAGAGGTAGACTAGTTCCAGGCCATAAGAACATGGATTTTTTTAAAAGAATTAGACTGGAGGCTTGGGTGATTGCAAACGTGTTTGTATAATATGATCAAAGAGATAAAGTAGAATATCTGTTGCCAAATTTGTTGACAAATTTAATTTTCGTATGCTATTTAATAAACTAAGCATAGCCTAAAAACTTCCCCGTAATATTCCTCTGGGACACACGGGTGCACAACCGTTCCAGAGCCAAAAGTACGCAAACATTGTGAATGTAAAGAATTAATATATAATTTTTCCTCACGTTAATATTATGGTTTGTCTTCGCTCGCTTTCAGTTCTACAAATTTTGTCAGTAGATTCGTAATTAAGTTTTGGGGTGCAGTTCTGATTGGTCAGGTCATACCATAGCCAAACTTTAAATTACGCTCAAAGTTTGCAACAAAATGAACTGCTTAGCACTTTAATGTAACTTCAGAATAATTTAACTAGTAGAGTGCGAAATTATTTTTGGACATCAGAATTTATTCACACGTTTGTACCTTGTCGCAGTTTATGGGAGAGTGCCGATTATAACAAGCGAAATTTATACAGACGAAGTGATGTTTCTGTTAACCCTTTGCCCCTAACGGCCGTTTTTTTCCGGCCAGCAACATGATACGTCATAACGTCATTAATAAGGATGGCTGTGCAGTAAATGTGTGGGGTAGACCAATCAATATTTTCAACGTGCAGCCCCGAGGCTGCACGTTGAAAATATTGTTTAGTCTACCCCAAATAATGAATATGGACTCTTCTAACTGCTGCAATTGAACTGGCATGGAAGATACCACTAGATTTCAAAGGGTTAAGAGAATATAAAACATATTCACAGAATATGACGGCTTTAGGTTGTGGTACCTGCACTTCACAATAAAGCCCAAATATGGGCTTTCAGCACTCTACCAGGTACGTGGTAGCACTATGAATGGGATCTTGGCTTCAAATATTGTAATTGGTGACAATTAAGGTAGTAATATGATTTTGTTGGAAAAAACGTTTTATACCAGCCCTCAATAGTGATTTTCCACCCTTCATATTTATTAGCTGTTCTCACAAACAAGGGCCGCTAATAATATGTTAGGCTACTTATTCTTGCTGGGCCGATAATAATGCTTAACGCCGACCGAAATCATGCTACACGTCAACATTTTTATAGTCATTGTTTACATTGTTTTTATTAAAATTGAACTCTGTTATCAATTATGGTTTTCAATATTGCCTTTATTTTACAACGTGACATTCACATTTCCTGTTTTGAAAATGAAAAAACATCTTGGCTTCATTGCTTTTTTCTCGCCGATGGCGAAGTCCACAGAATCCTTCACATGAAGTTAGTGCAATAAACACGAATCTTGCTATCACTAAAATTGCCCGGAAGCTTGGGGACGTGACAAACGTTACCTATACCCTGTTCCTGATTCGACATCCGTCATCAACCAATTTTATCGAGTGATAGCGAGTGTCGAATAAGGAACTGGGAACAAGTAACGGTTGAACGTCCCCAGGAAGCTTAAAGTCACGCACCATCGGGAAGTATTTATCGATGTGTCGTTGTGCGCAAAAATGAGCATAAAAGTAACAGCGTTAAAGATTTATGTTGCTGACAACAGTGTCTGCAACAGAGATTAATAATGAGCCTATCCCCCAGAATCGTATTACAAAACGCGTATACACTTTAGGGAAAATTAATGTGAAAATAATATTTTTGTCTTTATTGCAGAGCTCTCTTATTATTAGTTTGATATTCACTTGCTCTCATTGTACGTGTTTTAAAAATAACAATGTGCTCACAGAAGCTAACGTGTTTTTAACTGTAAAATAAAGACAAAATTTTACGACCGAAATGTTTGCGCTCGAGAAAGCAGATGAGCGATCCCATGGTTTTTAATATCCGCGACAAAATTCGCAAAAAGTAACGTATATCTCACTTCCGCTGTTCAGTCCAGAAGGGTAAAGGGTATACTCAAAATACAAGAGACAGTACATCTGAGATACGTTCCTGTTGGTTTCTGATCCCCGGCCGGTAAACAAACCTCGACAATCCAGCAATCAGGTCTCCAGCACCTAAATTACTAGATCATTGCACACCATCGAAGCCTATCCCCGGAATGTGGTATATTAGCTGACGTTCTTATGATTACTTGGTTCACTTTCATCATGGAAGCTGCTCGAGAGTGTGAAGTGCACTGGCTGGAGTACAACGAATGTGTTGTGGTTGGCATTAGGCGAAGACTAGAACCGGTATGTGTGTGTATTTTGATGAACACAACCATGTTAGGGGGAATTTAGAATGTTGTGTTCTGATCCCCCGTTGAGAAACGAACCTCGCAACTCCGCCTGGCAATCAAGAGCGTATCACATAAACCACTGAACTAATGCACTTGGTCGAAAAACGATGACCGGAGTTTAGTATATTTGCTGAAGGTCTCATGATTACTTGATTCACTTTCCTTACGGCAGCTACATGAGAATGTAAAATGCGCTGGCCAGAGTACAATAAACTTTCTGAAGAACACAATCATGTTTTCGAGGAATGTAGAATGTTGGCTTGAAATCCCTTGTAAGCAATCCTTGGCAACTTCGCCTGGCATTCAGGAGCCACACACCTAACACCTAAATCTCTAGATCATGATCATTGCACACATTCGAAGATGAAGGCTAGAATCTAGTATATTAGCTACGTTATCATGTCCTTGGTGCACATTCCTGACAGCAGCTACACGAGAGTGTGAAACACACTGGCTACATAACAACGGATGCGGTGTGGTTGGTATCAGAGGAAAACTGGCACTGGCGTGTGTATGTATTCTGAAAGGATGCAATCATGTTTTGGAGGGATTTAGAATGTTGGTTTGAGATCCCCAGCTGGGAATCGAACTCACAGGTCTGCTGGCAATCAAGTGCCCAACACCAAAACCACTAAAGCATTGCACACCGTCGAAAGCGATGGCTTTAATCTAGTTTACTAACTGAATTTCTCATAATTCATTGGTTCACGCTGCCTACAGTACGAACGAGATTGATTGATCGATTTTATTCAGTAGTACAACATGTATACAGTTAATAACAAAAATATACATATAGGTAGCATACTTCACAACTGCAGTTAATAACAAAAATATACATATAGGTAGCATACTTCAGAACTACATGACTGTACCACTGGGAGATGGCGTAGCCACTAGTGGCTGTCTTCCCGCCATTCCCGATTAAAAAAAATGAAGAAAAAATAAGGAGAAAAAAGCAGAGAAATGAAGAGAAGAGAAAAATGACAGAAAAGAAGTTCATACGAGAAGCAGACGTGACAATCGAGACAATCCTGACAACAGCGTGTTTACTAATAAGTGGGAATTTTATAGCCATACCGAATATGACATATTAGACTAGTTCTTTCCGTTATGTGATAGATCTATTCCATGTTTTCTAGCATGTCATCCCCCGAGTTCCAATATGTTCCATGTGTCAGCAGACATAAAGAGATCATAGTTAAAAAACTCAAGAGTTGTTGGAAATTTAATTTTGGATAAATAAAATATACGCGTCGCTGTGGTGACGCATGGACCTTCCAAATTCTTATTTGAATAACACATACAAAACTTCAAGGGGGTCATCTTGGTCCTAACAACCCGAACCAAGTACCACAGAACTCAATTGTATAACCGGCTGTGTGTGACGTAGTCTAAGTAGCAAATCTAATCTCGAATGGAAGTTCATTATTACAAACAGGGACAAACTGATACCTGAAAAAAATTTGGGAGAGGGTCCCCACCACTACAACACCCTCCTAAGCTTAAACCTTCATGGTAATTCGACATTATACCGAAACTCGATATTTTGATACCGATTGTATACAGGTGCAGTTTTAACTCAATTGATATGCCGACTTTCACAGTATTATCGATCAGCAATGTTCGAAATCTCAAACTATTCAGTAAACTTACCATTTTTTGGCTTGAACGTGGCCTATGTCAAACTCACGAACAACAAAGGTGCAGACTTCAAAAGATGTGGAGATAATCAATGAATCTCCGAATTAATCACAAATAATGACATGCTCCTACGAATCCCTTGATGCACCTTTGGTTTACAACTTTTTAAATGGGCTTCCCCCGTGGTGTGAAATTGATAATTGATAACACCCCAAATTCAAAGCATATTTATTAACGAACAACATGTTCCATTACCTGGGGCATGGTTAATAGAACAACTAATTCACTGCTTCTTTATTCGAAAACAAACAATTAACACAGAAAAACTGCATCTCATTAACTGAACAGCCATCACAGTTTCTACTCATACTTTGTTCAACCATATCATGTCCGGGAAAACAATGGGCCTCAGAAATAATATTCAATGGCGGGTAGTATAACACTAGATGAGATTCAGACAGGCGACGAGTATCATTTTTTCAGAAAATTCAATGATAAAATCCAGAATCTATCCGACGAAGATAAAAATGAATCACAGCTCACCACGATACTTGTAAATACTACATGCTCGCGGAATTTCGACTAAACATATCTGGCATCAAGACGTCCCTAAGCATATTTAACCTTAAGTCTCAACGCCCACTGGGGTGCTTTGAATAACTTACTATATTCTTTGCAAACTGACGCCAATTCGTTTGACATCAACGGGTTGACAGATTTTCAAATGTCCTGAAAACGTATCTTATAATCTAGCGGATTACCAAAATATCTTAACTAATGTGCGGACTGATGATGGCAAGGGAGGTGTTGACTTATTCATAAAAGAAGGTATAAATTATAAATTACGCCCCGACTTTACCGTTTTTATACCCCACGTATGTGAAACAGTATTCGTGGAAATCATAGGTAGACACTATAATTGGTGTAATATACCGGCCAAATTCTCAGCAGAGGACGACCTAAACCTTTTTCTAACTCAACTCAACTCAATAACTAGCCTTATTAATTCAGATAATAAAAAATGCGTCTAACTTGGTGACTTTAGTATTGATTTACTCAAGATCTCTGAACATAAACAAACAGACTATTTTATTGATAATATGTTCTGCCTGGGATTTCTGCCCACCGATAATGACAACGTCGACCAGAGTGACAGAACACTCAGCAACCCTGATAGACAACATTTTTGTTAACAAGGTCAGAAGCTCCATATCTGGAATTGTTATTGCAAACCTCGCTGATCACTTTGGAACGTTCTACTTAGAATCAAATTTAACCCTTTACCTAACGTAATGGCCAAAACCGGCCAGCGCTATTCTCAAAAATCGCCAATTAATTTTCATTATTTTTTTCATTTTTTGTCTCAAAAACATAGGTTATGACCCCTCGTTGGAACGAGCTCGTCGAGCTCGTTCCAACGAGGGGTCATAACCTATGTTTTTGAGACAAAAAATGAAAAAAATTGGTTATTCAAGAATTATTTTTGCAAGTGTCGTCTGCTTTTCATGTTAGGTAAAGGGTTAAAAACAACTATTGGCAGAGAAACAATAAAGACAAGAAATATATCCCATGAAAATATTAACACGTTCAATGGGAAGCTTTTGGAACTTGACTTCAGTATCGTGTTAAACGCGCATTGTCCCGACGAAGCATAGAACAACTTCATAAATCTATTCCTACAAGCCTTCAATGAGAGTTTTCCCCTAAAAGAAAGACACCAAAAAAATCGATATGTCACAAATCAACCTTGGATGACCAATGCCTTAATACCCTCCGCAGTAAACAAACTTAAACTCTGCCACAAACAACTGAAAAGCCCTACCGATGGAAATAAAAGTTCTTATAAACAGTTCTGCCAAGTCTTCAAAAATAAAAAGGAAAAGTAAAGCCTCTTATTATAACACTATACTCAGAGAAAATCATCATAACCTAAAGAAAACATGGCAAATATTAAATGAAGCAATCCAAAAACCCCAATCAAAAATTAAATTATCAGCACGTTTCAAAGTTGGTGATACAGAAATCTCCAATGGCGTTGAGATCGCGTGAGAATTCAGTAACTTTTCACTAGTGTGGGAGAACCTACGTCCGCACAGATAGCAGATTCGAATAAACATTTCTCGAGTTACCTTCAAGGCAGCAGTCACCCAAACAGCTTCTCTATTGAGCCCACAACTCCTGACGAAGTTGTCGACATAACTAACAGAATGCAATCTAAAACAAGCAAGGATTGTAACGAACTGACCTCTAGACTCTTCAAGGAAATTATTAATTCTATATCAACCCCCCATCACATATAATAAACCCATCTTTCGAAACCGACATAGTACCCGAGAAGATGAAATTAGCTAATGCTATTCCAGTGTTTAAATCAGGTGGCGCGAGTGTTCTCAATAATTATAGACCAATTAGCATACTTCCTATTTTCTCCAAACTCTTAGAAAAGATTATGCAGGTTCGCCTTGACACGTACCTAGTGAATAATAACATCATTTACCAACACAAATACGGATTTAGAAAAGGACATTCAACAGTGAATACGATACTACACCTTCTGTATCATATGGGAAAGAAAAATAACAAACCCACCAAGGACAGTACAATCTCTGTTTTTTAGAACTGTCAAAAGCATTTGACACAATAAACCATGATATTCTCCTAAAAAGCTTAGAATTTTATGGTTTAAGAGGTGTAGTAAATAAATGGTTTCAGAGTAATCTCAGTAATAGAAAGCAATATGTAGAGTATCTGAACAAAAAATCATCACACACCAGAATAACCTACGGTGTTCCACAGGGTTCAATTTTAGGGTCTGTTTTATTTTTGATTTACATTAATGACTTATCAAATAGTACAACCTGAATCTCCTATCGCTCGCTGATGACACCACGCGCTATGCATCCCATTATAATCAAGACATCTTATACCAATCTGTCAACACTGAACTAGAAAAATTAAACATGTGGTGCTGAGCTAATAACCTACTCCTAAACGCTAAAAAATCGAAATATACCATAATCAACTCGTCACATATCAAACTTAAAAATAGCAATAATATAATAAGCATCGATAATAATCCTATAATCAGGGTGAGTATTAAAGAAACAGAATCATCGGTCAAATTTTTAGGAGTTCATCTCTACGATAGGTTGAGTTACTCCACCCATATTTCAGTGTTGTGCCTGCACAAAAGTAGCAAGAGCTATTTGGGCAATAAACAGAGTTTAAAAAAATCCTACCACATAGAGCGTTAGACACCCTGTATTATGCGTTAATTCATAGTCACTTCCTGTTTGGTATCCAAATGTGGGGACAATCCAAACATATAAACAAACTCTATCTCCTACAAAAAGAGCAATCCGAATAATAAACAACAAAGCTTATAACTCTCACACAGATTCCCTGTTTTTAAAAGAAAAAAATACTTAAAATTCAATACTTTTATAATTACATACATTATTATTGGTACATGACTGGCATAACAATGCACTACCTACCACCTTTAATAATTACTTCACCTCTATTACAAACCAAGATGGAGTTGTGACTAGACAATCAGGATTATTAAAAACAAACACGCCTAGAACCAAGTTTATTGAATGGCTACCAGCGAACCACTTTCCGGCATTGTGGAACAAATTAGACAATGAAATACGGAACATACACGATAAAAATGTTATTAAATTGACCTTTACCAACCTACTAACAAGCTCCTATCCCACTTCTGTCTCCTGCCCAAATCCTTATTGTCAAGATTGTAACTTTTGATTAAATACTCGCTTGACTCTGAATTTCATCACTTTGTCGACCAATAGCTTATTTCTCCATCGCCTGAAGGCAGTTTCTCGTGAAGTTCGGACATTGCGCGCGATGTGACGATGTGTGACAATTCGCGCATTTTAGTCACATGGTAATGGTGTGGACCACCTTATTTGCGTCACTATTTGAATACTTCAATCGACTCAACAAAACTAAGCAGTGGGACAATGGCTCACCCCACACAATTCGGAAGTTAAACGTTGATGGGACGGATCTGTGTCTGTTGATTTTGTGTCTCGCTCGCCATGTCAGTCTCTGTATTGCCATCCAGTATTTTTGACGAATCTTTGGTTGTCACCCTGCTGCGCCTCGCGCCGCATTCTAATTGCCTCCTGTGAAATGAGGCCTTCTGGTTCTTTTTCCCCTTGATGTAACTAAACAGAGAGCGATGGATACTCAGAATATTATGGATTTATTTGGCCAATTCCCCATTTTATAGAACAAATAGTAATATTTAATAAAATGAGACAAATTATTTTTTTGTGGTTTGCAGATCTCCAAGTGATGAATCCGATTTACATTAAGGAGATGGCAGGTAGACAGCCAATCTGGCTATGCCCTCTCCTTTTAATTTGTGTACCACAGAATCAATACATATTGTTCATTATTTGTATCATTATTTGTAATTCCCACATGCTTTCCAATTTATTGTACGCTATTGAGGTACATTTATTGCAAAATGAATACATTGAATTGAATTGAATTGAACTGTGTACATCCTTATTCAGTTCCTGTCGTGTAAGTACGTATAACATTTACGGACAATTGTTTATTAGTGTTTAACGACACTTTCAATCGCCAGGGTCACCTCGTGTCCGACAGTTTTATGGCTGGAGGAAGCCGGAGTACTCGGAGAAAACAACTGAGCAGCGGCGAGCAACTATCAGACTCCCCAACTTACAGAGCACAAGCAGGGTTAACCCTTTACCCAACGAATCGCCCGCATCTGCCCACGTAATATGCAAATTCAGCAGCTGAAAAAATATTATTTTTTAAAAAATTTCAACAAAACCATATAATGTGATCCCTCTTTGGAACGAGGTCGTTCCAGAGAGGGGTCACATGATATGGTCACATGATATTTAAAATAATAAATTTTGGAATCGTCTGCGTTGGGTAAAGGGTTAACATTGGTTAAAGACAAGTGCACCATCGATGTGCAGTGCGCCTTAATACACAGCGCCACCGTGCCCCTTTATGGGCAATCGGGATTATTGCATTGCCCAAGGACACAACGCAGTTACCACTAGCGGGGATCCAACCGTGGACCTTTAGGTTTGAAGTCCATTACCGTAACCACTGAGCTACTGCGCCCCCTGATTCGTTGAAGTGGGAGCAAAGATACTTTAGCTATCCAAATCTCGCGGGTTCCCCAGTTGGGAAGCCGAGACGTTCGGCTAGCTGAACTAGGAAAAGAGGGAACTATGGACTTTGTGAAAAGAATGAAAAACAATGACAGTATGACACTGTCAGAAAACTGTAACAGCTCTGAGAACATTTTGTAATTATTTGTTTTGGTTTAATAAATAAAGATATTAATACTTAGTTTCATATCGTCCAAGGTATCAGACTTCAGTAACTTTACCCCAGCCTTTGACCTTCGGTGTCAGAATGAATGAAACTACCTCCGTCTGATATCTCAGCCGATATGAAACTAACCAAGTAATAACCTCTAATTATCGTTCGTTACGTTCAATGAGACTTACTTGTTTTACAGTATGGCCGCCGTGGACTGGTCACTTTCCACGGGGTGGGCAGTATTTCAAAGGATGCAATAATATTAGATTACAAACACTAATAATAGGAATACTCATCAAAAAATTAATTGATGAAGCACCGGGTCACAATCCGGTGCTTCATTAATTAAAATTTTGCTGCTGATGATTTTTATTATCTGGTAAACGCATGGGTGGACACCACTACCCACGCGTGGATTACGACCAGTCCACGACGACTGTACTGTAACACTATGTACCTTATTAAGTAGCGGGCTGCTACCCGAAAATACGCGACAAGGTCACTTTAAATAGGAAACTTCGAATCTCGGATTTCGGGTCAGATCGAATCCAGAATTGAATGAGGCCAAAGATTTTGAATTGAATAATATAGAATCTTACAGCTCTTTAAGTTCTAAATATTGCAACTTCTTTCAGCATTAAATATTATCGCCTAGTTTTAAGTACTGCTTTCAATGGAGGCTTGGCTGTTTGGACAAGTTAGTCAAAAAGGCGGAATAGTCCAGAGCTGAATCAAAATAGTTTCGGAAGCGGCGCCTCCTTTAAATCTCCTGTGTTCGGTGCTCAAGTGCAGGAGATCTAAGGACAGAAGAAGGGTTCGAGAGAATACAGTTTGTTAGATGTTGAGAACATCTCGGTGATTCTGATCGAATCACCGGGTCCAAACATCAAGTAACGCCGGTCATAGAATAAAATGATCATGTTTTCATCTTTAGCACTCACATACATTCTGCATGCGATCACCTGAGCACCACTACTAAGATCTGGGGGTAAAGTTCCTGTTGAACCTCGAAAGCATTTCAAAGAACATCACTGAAACGTCATTGCCATGTGTATTTTAACTTTGCACTCCACGGAATCACAAAATATGTATCGCAGCTTCGGATCTGAACAGAGTCCGGCGAACGTTCGAATATTTTCACCGATTCGATTCGAAACGACCCCGATTAATCGAAAGAAAAAATCGAATCCCAGAAAGAATTGGATTTTATACAATTTTTCATTGCCGACTTTCTGAATATGGTAATTCATCCTGTAATTTTCCGAGAAACCAGACTGATAGCAGTATCCGCGCTAACTTGATCAAAGAAGTAGGAGATCGCGTTACGTATTGTTTGCAAAATATACCGCCCCTTTGCAGAGAGCGCCTTGTTCCACTAAAGGGACGATATATGCCTTTTCTTCCCTCAGTTGGTGATAACTGGTCAACTTTCGTTTGAATGTAGTTGCGTCGCTAAGATAAGTGTGGAAATAGCTGTCAGCATTGGAATATTAACCCTTTACCTAACGAATCAGCATCATCCGCGCGCGTGCTCTATTTACAAATTAAATATATATTTGTAAAAGAAAGTTCAACAAATCCATATCATTGGACTCCTCATTGGAACGAGCTCATCGAGCTCGTTCCAATGAGGTGTCACGTGATTTGGTTTTGTTGACTATTATTGAACAATTAAAAAAACACACTAATGAAAATAAAAAAAAATGCCGATAGGATCACCGATCCAATGTCGAGTTGTGACAGCACAAAAGTGGGTTTAATCATTATCAACTTATCGTCCGGATACCAATTGTTTACAATATACTATGTGAAGGGTCACTGTGATCTTGACCTTTGACCTAGTGATTCCGAAATAAATAGGGCTCTTTTTGCACAAATGTCAACCTACCTATGAAGTTTCATGAACGTAGGTGGAACCATTGTCAAATTATCATCCGGAAACTAATTGTTTACGATTTACTATGTTGAAGATCGCTGTGACCTTGACCTTTCACGTAGCGAGTCCAACATAAATAAGGTTCTTTCTTTCACTTATGCCAACCTAACTTAGGGTCGAACCATTATCAAGTTATCATCAGTAAACCAACTGTTTTGATTTACTATGTTCAAGGTCACTGTGACCTTGACCTTTATCCTAGTGAGTCCAAAATAAATAGGGTTATTCTTCTCACGAAGACCAACCTACGTGTGAAGTTTCATGAATGTGGGTTGAACCGTAGTCAAGTTATCGTCCGGAAACCAATTGTTTACAATTTACTATGTTCAAGGTCACTGTGACCTTGACCTTTGACCAAGCAAGGCCAAAGTTAATAGCGTTCTTCCTCTCATCGATACCAACCTACCTATGAAGTTTTATGAACATGGGTTGAACCATTATCAAGTTATCATCCTGACTTCGTCACAACTCGACTAAAAATGATATCATGATGGGTAAAGGGTTAAGAAGAGAAAAAAGTACAAACGTATTGTGGTAATGATTTCTTCAAAGCGATAATTTCGAGCAATTTTAATATCAATGGGTCATACCCGCCATATGTTCTTCTGTCTTCACGAAATGCCAACTGTCTTCACGAAAACCATTGGTTGTCATACGAATAAATAGCTCAACATTCCAGAACTACGTACGTGCTGTCCCATGGTGCCAAATGAACTAGTACGCATGTTGATACTAGGCTCACGTGGAAGAAAGACAACACTAATTAAACGGCCGTAGGAGAGAAGCATTTTAGAAATGGATTCTATTCGAAATTTAATTCGATTCGATATTGAACCGTTTGCCAGAATTGATTCAAGCGAAATGTTGTGATTCGCCCTGCTCTAGTACTGAACCTTTGGTTAAGTTAACATTTTAATCAAACAATTTTATGTTTTAACTAATAATGTAAAGTGTTATAAAATCTGAATAAACACAAAATTTCAACCCTTTTATAGTCTACAGAATGTATCAAACTGTGATGCCGAATATTCCCCTCCAATTGGAGAGCATATATCTGGTGGAGAGGGCTCACCGTATTGCTCCTTTGCGTTCCGCTCTCGTGAGTTGATGTGAGTAGGCTTCCGATTGCACATATCCGAACTTTTCCAAATACATCTGTAAAAATATATTAAAAAAATAATATTGTAGACAGTCACCTGTTTTTATGACGTGATATACTTTTGAATGATGACGAGTATCTGTATGTGCTTGCTTTGCTGATGGAATGCTGTTACACAACATGCTATTGCAGCAGCGTATACCCATAATAGAATACCATTAACACGATAAAAAGGAACTCGGAAATCAGCTGTGATATTCCGAGTGACTCGGATTGGTTCGACACTAAGACGGGTAATCTAAATGTACGTAAACTCGTACAGCTTCTTTGTTATCTTCTCCAATAAATAAATAAATAAATAAATAAATAAATAAATAAATAAATAAATAAATAAATAAATAAATAAATAAATAAATAAGAGGTCCCATTATCAGCTCGAGTCTTTTACCCAATCCTACTCATAGTCCAGCTAACGAATAGAACTGAACTTCTCGCAGAAAGTGTTGACAAAATGAACTCACCAAGAGACCCTCGTACAATATGAAGAATGAATGACAAGTGGTTAGGACAAAAAGGAAGGGTTAGTGTGCCTATCGGAGTGATTGGGAAGAATGGGGTACGGGATGTCACCTAGCAGTTCGTCTCCTAGTGTTGGGAGGAGAGAAGAGGCGTGGGATGGCGAGGTATTTGGGAGCACAGGAGTAATCATAGCCTTCTCGCCCGAGAACCGCGACAAATCAACGGCCGGTCAAAATGTTGTTATTATTAATATATAAGAATAGAGTCCAGATGCAGCAATTACAGCTTAATTGCCCGGTGTTCACGATCATATTTTTTTTATTTGTCAAATGAGCGAGTGGGACATTTTAGTAATTTGATAGGAACAGTATTCATCGGGTTATGAAAGACTCACCTGGACCAGTTATACGAAAGCAAATCGGATATCATTAATGAAAATTATAAAGCACATAGTTTTATGCAGAGAATTTTAGTCTTGTTTCAGAGGTTGTTTAACAGTTGGCGCAGGATATCTGAAGTCTTGAGTTATAAAGACTTCCATGTAGTTTTCAACAGAGATCAAGTTGTAAGACGCAGCTGAACACCCCTGCGTAACTGAGTGACCAATGTGGACAGATGGACATGACAGTTCTTGGCCTTTGATAGTGTACCCCATCAGAGTTTGCTTTGAAAGTCCGACGAGTACGGTGTACAGGGCAAAATCAAACAACGTTTCCCGAATTTTTTATCCGCTAGGTTACAGGAGGCCATTGTCCATAGATAACTTCTGATAAGGTGCCAATATTTAGTGGTGTCTCTCGGAACAGATCACTGCTCTTGTGTTTTTTTAATAAACGACCTCCCTCACATTATCCAGTTGATTTTACGCCTCTTTGCCGATGACTACATCATGTACCGGAATTTATAAGCAAGTATGACTGTTTGATTCTGCATGAGAACCTGCAGCAGTTAGCACTAGGGATCACACTTGGATCGTAGGTTTCCATTCAGACAAATACAAGCTAATAGCACACTTGGATTCCTGTGCCGCAAATTTAAAACCTCTTGTGAACGAATAAAAGCAAGCGCCTATTACATCTCAGTTAGACAACATTTGGAGTATTGTGCGTCCACCAGGTATCCCCATACCCAGATACTCACCATCAATCGTAGATATTCATAAATAAACTTCAGAAATGCGCTAGGAGGCTAAAACTTGATTTCTAGCATTTCCTGAAAACGCCCCAACAATCCTGGATTACAGCAGTAGCCTTGACCCATATTTATATGTTCAGTGAATATCGAGTCATTTGGTGTTGGTCCCATGTCCCTATTCCATGCCATTCTTCAGTTATAAGCATGAACCACTTCAAAGTTTTGAGCCATTTTTTATTATATGATTCGTCGGTTTTGTTCACTTTAAAACATTTGATATTTTGTTTTCATATTAATAATAAAGCCTTCCGTCAATTTCATTGGTCAATTTCAAAACTAGACAATTTGATTGGCTGAACAAAATACAACTGGGCCACATTTTCATATCTTGCATAATTAGAGTTGGGAGATTTCATTGGTCAATTTCAAAACTGGACAATTTGATTGGCTAAACAAAATACAACTGGGTCACATTTACATAATTTCAGTAGGGAGAATTTACGTTATCTGTCCTATTTAGGGTGGGTTATATTGTATTAATCTTTTACCAACAAGAAAAACGCCATTCATTTTTTTTATATTTTCACTTTTTGCTTCCAAAACATATGTTATGACCCCTCATTGGAACGAGCTCGACGAGCTCGTTCCAATGAGGGGTCATAACCTTTGTTTTGGAAGCAAAAAATGAAAATTTTTAGTTTTTCGAGGATGTTTTTTCCAAGTGCCGTCTGCAACTCAAGTTAGGTGATGGGTTAAAAAGTCACACTAAGTGGCAAATTTGTGCGTGTGTGTGTGTCATATGATAAATAGAATATGAAATGAGTGTTTTTCTCAAATAATATTATGAAACTCGACCGAATTTTCCGTATGGGCTCGCCAGAGGCTCTCCAAAACGGAAAATTCTTAGACTCGTTTCATAAATATCACATGAGAAAAACACTCACTCCATATCCTCTATTTATGAAATGAAATGATACATGAATGTCAGGAATGCTTCATAAGATAATAAAACACGATTTGTAGCATTTCAGATAAATTCATCAAATGAGACTTTGGTGACCAGTATGACTTTGATCCACATTGTGTGTGTGTCATATGATAAATAGAATAAGAAATGAGTGTTTTTCTCAAATAATATTTATGAAACTCGACCGAATTTTCCGTTTGGGCTCGCCAGAGGCTATCCAAAACGGAAAATTCTTAGACTCGTTTCATAAATATCACATGAGAAAAACACTCACTCCATATCCTCTATTTATGACATGAAATGATATATGAATGTCAGGAATGCTTTATAAGATAATAAAACACGATTTGTAGCATTTCAGATAAATTCATCAAATGAGACTTTGGTGACCAGCATGACTTTGATCCACACATTTTGAACCTCCATTAGATTTAGATGCATTTGTGTTGGCCCCAAATGCACAGATCGCAACATTCCTGAGATGAATGAGATATAGATGTGGCTCACTTTCCAATTTGTTGGCTTTGTCCACTTTTTGAGCATTGAAATTCATGTTTGACCCATAAGAATGCATTGTAGAGTCCCTAAATACGATTTCCATCTTCTTTGAAAAATGCGTTCATTGACCTCTGGGTGGTCCTGGTGAACCACTAACGAATTTTGGCTGAACTGAAACTGGCTCCAAGGCAATACAACAAACAATCTCTAAGATATCAGCCTGACCCACTTTCGGCATTCTAAGCTCAGCCCACTAAGCCTCACTTTGAAAGTTAACAAAACAATTGTCTTATCCTGTGTTATGACAACTCTCATTCGTAACTAGTAGGCGAAAAAAGAAGTGTTTTTCATTGGAAAATGGGCAAGACAGGCCATATGAAAAAAAATGTCCAAGATGGATGCCAGACCCTCCATTTTAGATGATGATAGATTTATCATTTATTAATGGCTTGAAGCACTGCAGAAGAAAGCGTGTTTGTAAAATATTCCTTCAGTAAAATAATTAAGGAATCAGATATGCAGAGATATAAAAGGGGTTTATAGACTTTTGGAATCCTTATTAAGGCCTACTGAACCTTGGAACGGATAACATGGTCGAATCTCACCGATGCCAGTTTGTGTTCGGAGCGTCAATGTCAGTGCGTTTTGGGTTCTCGAGCTATTTGGGCCAGGCATTAAATAAAATCTTTGAGACCCATATAGAATTCTTGAAAGGATGAAAATCACACCATTCAAATACCCCACTAGAATAATTCATACTTGTAGAAGAACTGAAGTCGTGTTAAATATATATAAACTTGCTTTGCAAAGCAGAGGGTGCTATCAACTTCGTCTGAGGATAAGTTTAATGCACCAGAATAAAACAACAGATAAGGTGATTTAATTAACAGCCACCCTCATCTGCACTCTATTATTTGATTGTTGACATTATTCTCTAGTTTGTTAGTATGAAAGATTATTTCCCATAATGAAGGTGTATTTACTATTACCCGCTCACTTGGAGCCCGTGAAACCTCAGTGGTCGCTATGGCCATTCCTTAGGCCTTTAGGAGCCAGAGAAACATCGATGGCCGGGTAATAGTAATTTCTATGAGCATGCTAAAAATTATAGTGATGGGGATATTTGTATTCGAATTATCGTGCGGACAAGGGGGTGCGGAGAAGACACCACTAGGGCCACAGCATAGCCCGCAGAGGCCTAAGAACATTGATAGTCGAGTACTAGTAACTGCATAACAGTATGCCAAAAGGCATCGAAATCAGAATATTTGAATCCGAGTCATCGTGCGAAGGCAATCGAGAGGAGATAGAAGTCAGAAGGAGATGGAAAAAATAGAAAAGAAAAAGAAATCACACAAGAACGATATTCTGTTTCACACTGACGAATAAAACGTACACAATTAGTCCAGTCAAAATGCGACTAAAACCTGCTCACCTCGAAAAAAGGTACAGAATTGGTTTTAACATTTTTTCGAAGCTACGAACCACCCCAAACAACATAGAGAAAAAATGAGCTCGAACTCGCGCGCGTTTTTAAAAAATTCAAGATAGCATCCAAAAGGTTTGTTGTTCCTCTGAATTTAGAATGGCTGGGCATACCGAAAACATCGATTTTTTCATATTTTTGTGTATTTTTTTCTGATATAGAGAAGGGATTTGTGCGCATATGACAAAATATGCTATAATAGCACATGAAGTGGCCATCCTCAAATAGCCTGCTCAATTTTGTCCACAACATTTGTGAGGAACACCCACAATTATAAATTTATACGGTTCGCGTAAATTGCAAATGAACCAAAAGAAGTCAATACGCTACGAAGATGTGCGAGCAAAACGGCTTCTGTTTGCGTACGTGATGCCTGCTCAGTGTGCATAATCATACTGAGGTTTACATCAACCAGAAACACCCACCAAATCTCACTTTTATATCTAACAATGGAATAAGAAGGCCACCACACAAGTCGAAATATTGTGATATTCCTGAAAGAGAATGCAAATGACTACCGTGCATGTTACAATAATAGGAATCAGTAATCAACATATCAATATGTCCTTTGCTCAGAATATGAAACCAGAAACCGAACATAACAGGGTCAAAATGATCATCTTAGAATTACACCTCAATCGTTGGGATCATTAGGGCGGTTGGAAAGGGAAATTATAGACTACTTTCTGAACAATCAAAAACGAAAAAAAAAACAACAATGTCTTGGGTTCATCAGAACACACTATGTTTACGGATACCTCACATTGCTAACCCAGAGAGCGGAGATATTCCTCTCCTATCAAGAAAATCACAAATAGAATAAAACAAAACATACAAACCCGTAACTTTCAATCTTCGTGTACTATCGGCTGCTGCGCATTGTCACATCTCGTACCTCTACACGACCCACACATCCTTGTTCATTGTACCTTTTTTGTAACTGCACTGTAACGACTTACAGCCAGTTTTGTAGTTACAGTGAACAATTTTCAGAAGACTTTCAAGTGTTGGGGTTTGTTTGTTTTCAAAGGGTGCAGAACATTTTCCTTCGTAGACCATCCCCAGTCTGTGGCTATCAACGAATCTTCACATCTCCATTCACATATTTGGAGGTACGTCTCATGCTATGACATCGAGCAGAATTCTTAGTTGGTGGGAGTATTTTGGGGTCGACAGCAGACATCTGTGAAGATGGATGCACACAAACTGTCCAAGTTACCAGTCGCCACACCTTTATATAGACAAATGAATGCAGACCCGCCATCTGAGATTATTTTATCTTTTAACCGTAAAACCATGTAGAAAAATAATATGTGCGCATATGTCGGCACCTGAACTCGTTTTTGTTTCGTTATATTCCTTATACCTTTGTTCCTCTTTGAACTGGACCTCGATGCAAGATATATCGACTTACAAGTGGATCTGTCATGGTAGCATAGGAGAACGAGATCAGAACGAGATCAGTATCACCTCCCATGAGACATTAAGGTGCTTGTCTTGTCATGTAAATCACAGTTTGAACTATGAGGATATCTGCGCCACCATTGGCATGTATGGTACTTATTCCGCGCTGCCCAAGATATCCATTGAGCAATGTGACGAATGCTTGCTTGTTTTAACTATTAACGAGACACGTCTCCTTCTTAACACTCATAAAGTTTTTGGAGTCGATGATGATCTCTACACAGCCCTCGACCCAAGTCATATGGAGTGTGTATTATCCTTAGCTGATGCACCACTTGTGTAGCCATCACAAACCACAGTTGCCCTCGGATAATGGGACTTGACAAAGTCCACATATGCCTCGCAAATTTGTCCTTTATCCCTAGCCCATGGGAGCCAATGCAAGAGCATTCCGCCATATAAAACATATTGAACAGAGTTGCAGTCAAAATGGGCATTGGGTTAACATTTGAACGGATAGCCTCCGCTAACGCAGGCTTTTCTGCCTCTCTCTCTCAGATTGTCAGGAGACACAAACAATGACGTCGGGTATGTAGTCAACTCGTAAGAAAACACAGCCGACAACCCGTCGCCGGGTATTGTTCTCAAAGCAACAACAACCAGTCTCTGGAAGAAAATCTGGGGATCTATGACACAATCACATCACCCACTTTCAATCTACATTTGTCATTCATTTGGATGACTTGATCCTTCTTCTTAAAGGTGTAATCATTGACGTCCAGGCCAACCATTTTAGATACAACTTTTTCACCAATACTGTATTCTTTATCGACATTAGAGAGATTGGAAACGACGCCCGTCCGTATATTCCCCTGTCCGGACACACGAGAGAAGGTGTTTCTCTCCTGCAAATGTCTCAATACAGTTATTATTGCATCGTGCTCATCTCAGGATTTTCTTGCCTTTCCACAATCTTTGTGCTGCTCACTTGTGTTATATGAACACCCAGATATATTATGCATGGCGTCATTAATTTTAGAACAAGCAGGTCTGGTGAATACATAAATAGCTCGTTCATATTCCGTCATCCCACAAACTCTAGGTCGTTCATACTTTGACTGGACTAAATTGCAATATGCCATTTCAACTGACATTTAATTTATGTCACCATTTTCATTTTAGTTCCATCACCACTTATTAGGCGTGGCAGTCCGTCAAAGTTATTGTTCTTCAAATAACTATTTCTTTGAATAAGATTTATTCAAGCAATTAACCCTTCACCTAACATGAAAAGCAGACGACACTTACAAAACAAATTCTTGAATAACTAATTTTTTTCATTTTTTGTCTCAAAAACATAGGTTATGGCCCCTCATTGGAACGAGCTCGTTCCAATAAGAGGTCATAACCTATGTTTTTGCGACAAAAAAAAGAAAATTAATTAGCATTTTTTTGAGAAAAGCGCTGGTCGGTTTTGACTGTTACGTTGGGTAAATGGTTAACACCTACAGATAGGCAGAGTGCGAAAACAAAAAATAACAATAACAGAATGAAACATTCAAAAGAAAAGAAACAGATGTTAAAAGTACACAAAAATAAACCATCTATATCAGCATAAAGAACAATTATTTTATTTTATTTTTGAGAGCTCAGCTCCCCTTTGTTGAAAGAAGCAACGTATCATATTAATTGTAGCATATTAATCTGTTCTTTATGTCGATAGTGAATGACAATTGAGAGCCGTGGTTATTCAGAACAATTAATATTTCATATTGTGGCCACAAGTCATTTGTTGAAGGGACTGCACTCTGATCCCCAAAATGGTATTTTTTCACGATCAGATCGTGATTTGATCGCGACACACTTCCACCAGTAGGTCGAGATTTCCTAAATAAAGTACCGAGAAATCAAGACTGCATCAACAAGAAATAAACGGAAATAGCATATGAGAGTCAATTTGTCTCGCATGTTTTCGAACGGATGTGACAAACTTTACTTATTCCCAGTTCCTTATTCATCATACGTTATCAACCGATTTTATCGGTTAATAACGCAAGTCGAATGAGGAAATGGGAATACGTAACGGTTGTCACGTGCCCTTTTCGACAGGTTTGATTCTTACGTCAGCGTATTAGCGTCACACAATAATTTATACTAAGTTGTAATAACAAAATAGATAAGTTGTTATAACAAAATCACAAATTTGATATAACAAGGTAGCTAAATTGTCATAACAAGATAGCAATAAGATATCTAAGTTGTTATAACAAGATAGCTGAATTGTTTGTGCAAGCTAGCTAAGTTGTTTTAAGAAGATAGCTCAGTAGTAAATTATCTTGAGATGATGCCTCACTTAGCGACCACAAGATAGAATCATACGCAGGACTTAGTTAGGACACCGGTAAAAGAGGGTTGATGAATGGCGCGATTTTAGGGACAGGGATCAGTAGTATATCATGTTAGATAATACTATATTTATACCATGATTACTTGTTCTACTATATATGAAAAGCCTCCGACATAAATTTAGCTTTACACAACAACTGTGGTGAACACGCCAGCAATGGGATTTCAGTAGTAAAAATTTACACCTAAAGTGGAACGACATCCAAGATGACCTTTGGTGACGTCGACCTGAATGCAAACTTGTCTAAGTTTATCGCATGTCGCCTCGCGAAAAGTGAAATGAAAGTGGCAATTATTTATTACGTTTTTAAATGGGTTTACTTCATAAGATGCCAAAACTTAACAAATATGCATTGTCTCATGTTAATAAAGCATCCATAACTCGAAACAGTATATTATTATGTTATTAAAACGAAGAAGGCTCCGTTTCTTTTTCCATTTCGTTTCGATGATAAAATTGACAGCGGAAGTACCACCCACCGATGTTCATGTAAACCAAAACAGATTCGCACGTATGTATGTCTGCTGTTCAGTAAAATCGAGAAAAGTAATAGCGATTCTTAATAATCTGACGATCATGGTATAAATAAAATATACCCAAAGTAGCTTGGTGTATCAAATGTTCACCACTCGTGGTGAAGTGGTGTTAACCGCGCGCCAAAGGCTCGCGGTTAACACCACTTCACCACTCGTGGTGAATATTTGGTACACCAAGCTACTATGGGTATATTCTATATGTATACTAGAATATGCTACGGGTTGTACAGTGCTGTATGTATATACATGGCTTTGGGTATTTTGTGTGGTTATGTGATAAAATATTTGTTCGTTTGCTTATTACAGCTTAACGACACTTTTAATAGCCATGGTCATGTCATGTCAGACGACAGTATGTAATGCTAAGTCATGTGATGTTCTAGGGTATGCTTGATTGACTAATATGGCGGTATTGTATAGATTTTCTGTACTCATCTGTGCTCTTTTAACCTTGGGAAACTGTACGCTTTTGGGATATTGTGTCATTTCTCTACAATTCGATTGTTCTGGCGTGTATTCCAGTAGCTTTGAAGAGACACAATAGCTGCTGGATTATAGCCTTTTTTCGCTCTTAGCTCCTAGATACTAACTTTCTCTGTGGGTCCTATACACTAGGCTGGATAGATGTGGGACTTTGTGGATTTTAGGACCTTGTGACTCATGATGGAAGGTAACGGTGAGTGGGACTTTGGTACTGAAGATCTTGGTTGTATGGAGGCAACTGGAGTCATTTAGGAACTGGAGAGAATGGTTTAGGGACGATTGCGGACCTTTATAACTTGGGGCTTACGATAGTGCCGATATGAAGACGTGGCGTTTGAAGTGAGTGGTGATTTGGGGACTTTTTGGGACTAAAACCTTGGTTCAGCTACCCTTCGGAGAATGAAAGCAGCATTGGTTTGTGGACAATTAGGGTACTGAAGACAGTGGTTGATTTGGGGACTGATGTGCATCCTTTTTGCACTCGGGCACGAAGGACATTGGTGGTTATGTATGGCCTGCGCAAAATGGCACCATGACGTTACTTACAACGTCGACCGCTTCGGGAGGAAAAGTTTTTTTAAAAAAAACTCTCAGCTTCTCCATCAATTTTCTACAACATTCCCACACAATATACCCAAAGCCATGTACAAATACACACCACCATGCATATCATACAGTAATATGGTATACATGCAGTATACCGGCTTATTTCCTAATATGCACAAACCTTCCTCTGCCTTCTCCATAAGGCGTCTCCCACTAGATTCCTCCAGGATGTCCTACCTGAGGTCCACCACATGATGACTTCTCACAACATGATATACTACACGTGGTTATTGGTTGAAACATTGATTCCCGGAAATGTGTTATGTTGTTATAACTGAGCTATCATGTTATAACAAGACAGGTATCTTGTAATAACAAATTAGTTACCTTGTTGTAACAACTTAGTTACCTTTGTTATCTCGCATATAACAACTTAGCTAACTTGTTCTAACAACTTTGCTATCTTGTTGTAATCTTGTTATAACAATTAGCTATCTTGTTATAACAATGAGTTGCCTTTGTTTCTATCTTGTAACATGAACTGGTACGCAGCCGTAGATTCTACAATGTTTCGACGAAGACATTGGTCTGAGATTTCGACTGGATCCCAACGGTGATCTGGTCTAAATTTTCTGCCCGCTGTTTGATTCATATTATTATTTGTGTGAGAACTGTTGCTGGAGATACCTGTATGTAAAATCGGGACAGTGAGAGGTGATTAGTCTATTTAATAGATTTACAGTTCATTATTTGTATTGATGGCAGAGAATAAGCCGCTCGCAGGCGGGGTGTGTGTGTGTGGGGGGGGGGGTCTATTTTTAAAATCCTGATTAATTCCCAACCAAGTAGCAACATTACGAGAAAATGCCACACCTACAGGTAAAATTATGCACACAATAAAGCCAGGAAGAAGGTATGTGTCGGACACTCGATAGAGAATAACTCGATGCCACAAATAGAACAAATAAAGTGAATTTTATTTCTCACGTCTGACGGAAATTAAAACTGCTAAATAAGGAGAAGTGCGTCATCAAAAAAAAACGGTAATTTGTTATCGATTTGTCCGCTAAAAACTGACATGTTCAGCGGACAAAATTTATCAAATTTCATAAAAATGCCATAAGTGCAGATATGCCTTAACCCATTTAACACCTAACAATTTAGAAGTTCTCTAATATACGCAGAGGGTTAAAACAATAATAAACGAAACAGGTCGGTAACGTTCATTTATAATAATAATAATAATAATAATAATAATAATAATAATAATTATTATTATTATTATTATTATTATTATTATTATTATTATTATTATTATTATTATTATTATTATTATTTTAAAGAATTACTTTCGTTTAACTAATGTTTTTCGTATACTTGACGACTCGATTGTAAAATACATATAACAAGGATATTTGAATACAAAGGATATTTGAAAGATAAGGGTATTTTAGCATAATTAAAATTGTGGTTACGCCAAAAGGTCAACTGTTTTTTTAAAGTGGCGACTTTCAGAGAAAATGTTGGCAATGGGGCGACCAACAATTCTTCACAGAGACCAAAACGTTCCGACAGACATAGTCATTGGGGTGCGGTTCGCCGACGCCCTCTAACTTCAAGCCTATAAAGCATATAATAATGAAAAACAAACAGTTTTGGGGCATCAGTAATAATATAATCCTGTTGAAGACTAAATTATCACCGAACCTCTCAACAGGGATGCTGAAACAGGGAGTGGAGCGCCTCTCCTCGCCAATCTTCTGTCAGAAAATTGTATGTATTGCAGTGTTTTGTGAGGTTTATTTTCGTTAGTAATAGTAGATCTCGGCTATTGAAACACAGGATAAATGATTGTTAAAAGGCAGGATGAAGGAAAGAATGCATTTTAGACACTCATTTTGAATAATTTCTTTTCACCAAATTTAAGGGGGTTGCATCGTCTTCTTATTCATTCCTCTGTTTTGATTGCTACGTTTTCCAGGGAATTTATGGTCTCATATTCCAGAAGAAAGCTCGTCCCTATAATCAAAGTGTTAAAAACAATTAAAGAACAAATTTTGACATCGTATATATATTTGATAAAGAGATGAATACATCGAAATATATCAAGTGAACCCAACGGTTTGTGTCATTTGTGATGAAAAATGAAGAGAGATATCAGCGGTTGAACATCCAGACGCGGCGGAACCGGATGAGGGAGAGGCAGGGGAGCAGTAGCCTCGTGCTACACAGGACAGGGGCGACGGAACCGGGGAGGGGCTGGGGACAGGGGGGGGGGGGCTTCAGCCCCTCCACTTTTTTTTACCACTCCAAGTTTTTTTGTATGGATATATTTTAACACAACCAATGACTGGTGAAACAAGGGGCGGATCCAGAGCCTCCCCCATATTTTCACCAGCTATGTTTCCCTCGTGCCGGTTCAGTTTCGATGGCTTTAGGGTCATTTTTTGCACTAAGTGGCAGCAAACGCTAAAATGTAAACAGTCTGTTAATAAATCGGTTAACTGAAGTAGATCGTAATCTTACAGACATACAAGTACCAAATCCACCCCTGACAAGATAATCCACAGACAGTATAATTGCTGTAAACATCTGGTAAAGCATACAAGTGAGGTCTATTTATCAGTTTTGGTCGTTACGACCAAAGCTGACAATTAAACTTAACCTGTATGCTTTACCGACGTTTTTTAACGCCTCTCAAAGTGTGAAATCTTTCAAATACATCTCCTGAAAAATCTTAAAATATCAACTCAGATGCATGGAAATGGGGGTTTTGGGACCCTAGAATTTACAATTTTCATACGCACGATCCAGCCCCCCCCCCCCCCGCATCCCCCCCCCCCCCCAACACACACACTTTGAAAATCGTTCCGCCGCCCCTGCAGGATATTATCTCCCGTTAACAAATTAAGTTGCACTTGGCCATTAAATTCCACCTTTAGGTTATTGGTTCTATTTTTCTATTTTTCTTCTTCTGCCGTTCTCCTATTTCAAGTGGAGGAAATCGACTTAACTATGAACAACCCATAACTCGACCATAACATACACATACAAAAACAGTGGCGTGACGCGAAACAAGGCTGTCACCTGTTTCAAATTACGATGGTATATTATATTAACTAGTGCCCAACTTATTCAGTGCCAATCAAGGCCCGGGAATCGAGAAAATTGCATTTTTGTGGCTCTACCTTTTCACACCAGGTGATTTACTGCGAACTGAGATCTATTTCAGTGAACTCGGTTCATAAATTTCATATCGAACCGTGACTCATTAGAGACTCTCTGTATATCTTCTCAGTCATCATTGCCTCAAAAAATGTGCAACGCAACTTTACTTTTTAACCCTTTAGCCAACGTAACTGCTAAAACTGGCCAGCGCTATTCTAAAAAATCTCCAATTAATTTTCATTATTTTTTCATTTTTTGTCTCAAAAACGTAGGTATGACCCCTCATTGGAACGAGCTCATCGAGCTCGTTCCAATGAGGGGTCATAACCTATGCTTGTGAGACAAACAATGAAAAAAAATAGTTATTCAAGAATTTGTTTTGCAAGTGTCGTCTGCTTTTTATGTTAGGTAAAGGGTTAAAATATACACAGTTCTAAGATTCTATAGTATTCGTCTTGAGTTGTCGTTTGTTCTCCAGATCAGTGCGAAATTATTGATCGGTGTTATTGTTTGTAAGGTACCTATCTGCAGTAACAAGAAGTGCAAGATAGTTCATGCAAAGTAGGGTGTGAAATCTGATAAGATGATTTAAAATAAAAAAAATTGTAACTATAGTTTCAACTGGTAGAAACTGGAATTACACTTTCCACTGGTAGCATCTAAAATACAAACAAAACTTCTCACACCGGACTTATTCTTCAGTACATACACCCATAATGCTTGCAAGGTGCGTAACTATGGGGGAGTGGGTGTACTCGATGTCAAAGTAATTTTCCAGTCTGGACATTTTCATCTGAATTGGAGTCTTGATTTTGATTCACTCTCACTGTTAATTGAATATTTTCTTACGGACTAGGTTGCTTCTTGGACACATGTATTTATACAAAACGAATTTCTTGGGTTTTTATACTCCCCATTAACACAGCGTCAGGACTGGACATATGGTCCACCGGGAAAGTTCCCGGTGGTCCTCCTATTGGTGGTCTCCCATGGCCCTACAATTGATGCTGCCCCACACGTGTTGGTGCATGAAATTTTGTGAAAATGACCAACAGGCGAAATGGATCTGCTTGCATAGACTGCCGATATACCGAAATGCTCTCTATGTGGACTGCCATTGGCAGTCCAAATAGAGACATTTCGAAATACCAGCAGTCTAGTCTGCATTTGGTCACTTAGATGCAAGGAAACAGCGTTCAGCCAGTCAAAAAATCAAAGTTGTCTCCCTTTGGGTCGAACTATGGTCGTCTCGAGGGTCCAAGCCCACCCCTTTGTGGTGCATTCCCGGCAACTTCTCTTCGCTCAGTCCGCCCCTGCGTTGACAAATATTCGAACTACATCATCAAAGCATGCCTTCGAAAAAGGCATGCTTTGATGATGATGAAGTAGCTGGAGTATTTCATAAGTCATGACAGTCTGGACAAATTGGGTGTACACTGAGCAGTTCATTATGGCTAGCATTGATGTGGTAGAGGATTTGACAGAAAGTAATTTTCATGAACAATTATTGAACAAGAGCAACGCCTAGCGGGGCATTATACGCCCGTTTGTTTGTTTTTTTTTTGTTTTTTTTGGAGAGGAAGTGTATTTTTGTGAAGTTATTACCAATCGAAATGGAATATACCACTGTATAATTAGGGTTAAAAGAGCTAGTACTGGAAAAGAAAACCTTGGATTTTCATCCTGGAGTACTTTTTGTGCTGTATTTAAAACAAATAAAACTAGAAGATAGGTGTCCATGGAAAAGAAGAGTGTGATACTGTTTGTGAAGCCTAAGCTCTCTTTCATAACCAAGATAAGAAAGATCCCCAAAAGTCCAACGAAGGTGTGAGAGGTGGACATACAAATGGCTGTCAAAGGCAAACAGTATATAGTAATGACATTTTCTAAGGGGGTGGAACAACGTATTTCAGGATAAGCATGGCATTTATGTTTGAGCCCAGTTTTCATCATCTAACTAATATACAGCACCACAATTATTATTCATTTGTGTTTAATAAAACTTTTAACAAGGGTCAAATCGTGTCAGTGACAGGTTTATGGGTGAAGAAAGCCTGACTACCCAGAGAATGGAGTAATGACAAGCAGATTTCAGCTTTTCAATGTCATGACTCAAAACTGTACTATGCATTTCACAGCAGTACTATGCACTACACAGAACAGGCAGAGTTAAATAATTTGAGGATATGTGCACCTTGGCATGCAGTATATCTCGGCACACACTGTCATCGTGGACCCATGAGGGCATAGCGCTGCAATATACACCAAACAGAAGGCAACGTACTGCAATATGTATAAATATGACACACGTGCATTGTTTCTTACAGTTATGCTCAAGTGTCTTGTATATTAATCTGTTTTCTACATGGCGAACCAGATTATTTTGTGGTCGGAATAGTACACTTCTCTTGTGCCGAACTGAACATCAATCAAGTTAGTGAACAGCAAGTCCAGTGATGAACCATAGTCTGTAGTTGGTGTATTTATACATTGCTTGTACCCAAGTTGGTCTACAATTAGTTGTTGCAGCATCTGATTAAGTTCACTGCCTGCAGTCCATGGGAAGCATAACTTGACAGATTTCTGAGTATAAAAAGGGAAATAACGCCTAAGAAAATGATCGACCAAGACCTGGAATTTGAATCTGTGTGAGCTATCATGCTCATGAAGCCGCATGTGATATTTCAAAAGAATCTGATTAAGTTCCTGGACTGTAGTACACGAAAAGCATAATTCGACCAATTTTTAAGTATGAAAAGGGGAATAACTCCCACAAAAATGGACAAACATGATCCCAAATTGCACTTGTGCGAGATACCATGCTCATATTAAACTTCAAAAGAATCTGATTAATTTCACAGACTGTAGAGCACGGAAAGCATAATTTGACCGATTTCTAAGTATGGAAAGGGCAATAACTCCTACGGAAATCGACAAACATGAGCAAATTTGCACTTGTGTGAGATACCATGCTCATGAAGCCGCATATTAAATTTCAAAAGAATCCGATTAAGTTCACGGACTGTAGAGCACCGAAAGCATAATTTGACTGATTTCTAAGTATGAAAAGGGCAATAACTCCTAAGAAAACAACCGAACACGACCCAAATATAAACTTGTGCGAGATATTATGGCCATGAAGCTGCATATTAAATTTGAAAAGAATCTGATTAAGCTGACGGTCTGTAGAGCATTGAAAGCATTATTTGCCTGATTTCTAAGTATTAAAGGGCAATAACTCCTACGGAAATCGACAAACATGACCCGAATCTACACTTGTGCGAGATACCATTTTCGATGTCATGACTCAAAACTGTACTATGCACTGCATAGCAGTACTATGTACTACATAGAACAGGCAGAGTGAAATAATTTGAGGATATGTGCACCTTGGCATGCAGTATATCTCGGCACACACAATCATCGTGGACCCATGTGGGCATAGCGCTGCAATATACACCAAACAGAAGGCAATATACTGCAATATGTACAAACATGACACACGTGCATTGTTTCTTACGATTATGCTCAAGCGTCTTGTATATTAATCTGTTTCCTACATGGCGAACCAGATTATTTTGTGGTCGGAATAGTACACTTCTCTTGTGCCGAACTGAACATCAATCAAGTTAGTGAACATCAAGTCCAGTGATGAACCATAGTCTGTAGTTGGTGTATTTATACATTGCTTGTACCCAAGTTGGTCTACCATTAGTTCACTGCCTGCAGTCCATGGGAAGCATAATTTGACAGATTTCTGAGCACAAAAAGAGAAATAACTCCTAAGAAAATGATCGACCATGACCTGGAATTTGAATCTGTGTGAGCTATCATGCTCATGAAGCCACACGTGAAATTTCAAAAGAATCTGATCAAGTTCCTGGACTGCATTGCACGGAAAGCATAATTCGACCAATTTCTAAGTATGAAAAGGGGAATAACTCCCACAAAAATGGACAAACATGATCCAAAATTGGACGTGTGCGAGAAACCATGCTCATATTAAATTTCAAAAGAATCTGATTAAGTTCACAGACTACAGAGCACGGAAAGCATAATTTGACCGATTTCTAAGTATGAAAAGGGCAATAACTCCTACGGAAATCGACAAACATGACCCAAATTTGCAATTGTTTGAGATACCATGCTCATGAAGCCGCACATTAAATTTCAAAAGAATCCGATTATGTTCACGGACTGTAGAGCACAGAAAGCATAATTTGACTGATTTCTAAGTATGAAAAGGGCAATAACTCCAAAGAAAACAACCGAATACGACCCAAATATGAACTTGTGCGAGATATTATGGCCATGAAGCTGCGTATTATATTTGAAAAGAATCTGATTAAGTTCACGGTCTGTAGAGCACGGAAAGCATAATTTGCCTGATTTCTAAGTATTAAAGGGCAATAACTCCTACGAAAATCGACAAACATAACCCAAATTTGGACTTGTGCAAGATACCATGCTCATGAAGCTGCATATTAAATTTCAAAAGAATCCGATTAAGTTCACGGACTACAGAGCACGGAAAGCATAATTTGACCGATTTCTAAGTATGAAAAGGGCAATAACTCCTACGGAAATCGACAAACGTGACCCAAATTTGCACTTGTTTGAGATACCATGCTCATGAAGCCGCACATTAAATTTCAAAAGAATCCAATAAAGTTCACGGACTGTAGAGCACAGAAAGCATTATTTGACTGATTTCTAAGTATGAAAAGGGCAATAACTCCTAAGAAAACAACCGAACACGACCCAAATATGAACATGTGCGAGATATTATGGCCATGAAGCTGCGTATTAAATTTTAAAAGAATCTGATTAAGCTGACGGTCTGTGGAGCACGGAAAGCATAATTAGTATAAAAGGGGGAATAACTACTAGGAAAACTGTCGAACATGACCCAAATTCGAACTTGCGCGAGATCTTATTCTGGTTGTGCAGTATATCAAATATTTTTTAAATCCGATTGAAATCACGCTCTGTAGAGCACGGAATACAACTGTCCCCGGACGGACAGACGGACAGACGGACAGCGCCATAGCATAATGCGTCCGTTTTTCAAACGGGCGTATAAAAAACGTGAGTCTGACAGTAAATCTTTATTATTGAAAAGGAAGGGATATTTCGACCTTATTGATGAACTCAGGGAAGCTGATGCAGCGAAGACTAAGACCAACCGCCAATATTATATTCTAGGAAGATATGAAATTCTCCAATGTGGCCATGTAGAAAAACTGATTCGCAAACGTAGTGACAACATTAGTGATCCAGTGTATTTTGTGCATATTGATGAAATGTTTGATATTATCAAAAGAGCACATATCACGTGTGGACATGCTGGCCGTGACAAGATGCAGAAAGCTTTAACGAGATACGCTAATATTACTCGTGATTCGATTGAGTTATTTAAATCAATGTGTATTGAGTGCCAGAGAAAACGAAAACGTGTAACAACGAAAGGTGTTGCTGTAAAACCAATTATAACAAAGAACTATGCTTCTAGGGCTCAAGTTGACTTGGTTGACATGCAGTCAATGGTTCATGGAAAGCCCAGGCACCCACAGAGTCAGGGGTCTGTAGAACGTCTCAACTGCGACATTAAGGATATGCTCATTGCGTGGATGCATGATAACGAAACAAATGAATGGCCAATGGGACTCTGTTTTGTTCAATTTCAAAAGAACTGTAGCCATCATTCTGGGATAAACCAATCACCATTTAAAGCTTTATTTGGCATGGATGCACGAGTGGGACTTCGGTCAGCAGCCTTACCAACCGAAGTTCTTGCACGAATGCAGAGTGAGGATGATCTAATTGCTACATATTCAGTAGAAGAAACATCAGAGAAAAGAGACGAAGCAAATGAAATGATCAACGAACATCAGTCCACTGAATGTGCTGGAGGTGATGACGACAATTCCATAGAACAACAACAAATATTACAAGATTTGAACTCTGATATTATTAGACAACGCAAAAGGGCTGCAGATGGACAGTTAAAGCAAGCAGAACGCATGTTAAGGCGCAGTAAAGTTATTAACTGTGTTGCGAACATTGGTGATAATGTTGCTGTACCAGTCTCATTAGTTGATCGCGGGAAAGGTGACCCAGCGAAATATTATAGGTGTTATTGTTGATAGAAATGAAAATGACTTGTACAAAATAACTGTTTCTGCAGGGAATTTGAAAGGTTCTTTCAGTAGAAACCAGCTTGAACTGTGTCCCCACCATTTATACACAACTGATGACATGTCACAAGACAAGGAGGGGGGGGGGGGGGCTACGTGAAGCGGTCCAGCTACAATCTACTTGTGCTACTTGTGGTGGACAAGGTTTTGCTAAATGCAATTGTGCCAACAGCGGCAAAAAGTGTATGACAAACAGATGCAAATGTTTTAAAAGGGATTTAAAATGCAACAGTCGTTGTCATTCTAGCATAACATGTCCACATAAGAACTAAATAACTATATCAGATGTACACTCTCAGAGTTTTGTGTTAAAATGTGTACGACCAACAGATGCAAATGTTTTAAGAGTTTGGTGTTAAAATAAATATACTTCATTGTATTTAATTATTTTTTATCATTTTACAACCAATGAGGCAGTTTTATAAGGGGAAATAATATTCAGTCAATGTGTCAAGAAATTGGCTTTATTTTTCAGTCAATTTGTAAATTGACTGATTTTTTTAGTCAATTTACAAATTGACTGATTGAAACAGGCAATTTATAAATTGACTAAAAATTTCAGGCAATTTACAAACTGACTGATTTTAGATATTGACTGTAACATATATACTGTTGAACTGCATTCATTCCTTCGTCTAAGAAGTAAATAGTTTACAATATACATGTATAATTGAAAGGAATACATGTTGTTCTAATTTCAGTACATAAAAACCTATAATCGATTGATTTTTCATATTGTAAGATTGAACTTATTTTATTTGCAAAATAAACAAAGTCAAGTGAGTCGGTGTACAAGTACTGGCCACTTAACCCTTTATCTAACGTTAAAAGCAGACGACGCTTGCAAACAAAATTTTTGAATAACTAATTTGTTTTCATTTTTTGTCTCAAAACATAGGTTATGACCCGTCATTGGAACGTTTTTGAGACAAAAAATGAAAAAATAATGAAAATTAATTGGCGACTTCTGTGAATAGCGTTGGCCGGTTTTGGCCGTTACGTTGGGGAAAGGTTTAAAGTATCTCCCCTACACTGTTAAAAATTACTCTTATCATATCCACCCTAAAAGGTAGCTAGAAATATCTAATATATTTTTCGATATATTTTGGATATCTATTCAATACATATTGTGAAGATTAGTATTGGCGAATACCTTCCAGGATGTGACGTGCATTGCACAATAGGTTTACATCGATATCACGATGCATTTTCGGCGTTTTTTATTTTGGTTACAAAAACACATTTTAATTACAATTAAAACATCGCTACGCAAAGATTAAAACATACGAGCCTTGGTCATATCGCAAAGGAGAATTCTACGGGTGGGAGTGTGGGAGGCCAGAGTACTCGGACGTACCGAGCAACGACGATTAACTGTCCTGTTCCATAACGTACTATCCCGTCCTCATCAGGGTTAGCACTGGTTGTCCACGTGTCGTTTGGATTGACACACAGCTCTATCGTTCTCTCCCTTGAGCTAGCTGGATTAATTAATGTATTGACCAAGGACTCAACACAGATTGCGCCGATAAGGGCCGACCTGTTAACTGGTTGTGCTGGAAGCCCATCATTCCGCTTTACTTTAAGCCTTTACCTAACGAATCGGCCGCATCCGCCCGCGTAATATGCAAATTCAGCAGTTGAAAAAATATTATCTTTCAAAAAATTTCAACAAAACCATATCACGTGACCCCTCGTTCACATGATATGGTATTGTTGAAATTTTTTGAAAAAATGTTATTTAAAATAATAAATTTTGATATCGTCTGCGTTGGGTAAAGGGCTAAACTGCAGGTACAGCAACTCAGAGGCTTCTGAGTCTGTGTGTGTCCTTCATATTATCCTTGAATCTAAATGATTTGGTCTGTATAGATTTTCCTTGTTACACTTTATGGCGCTCTCCCATAAAGTGTAACAAAGCAAAGATTTGTGAAAAAAAAATTATGGCTAAAAAAAGATTGCACTGCGACAGTTATTTCTTTGGTGACTGCTAGGAAGTTTTAAATTCAGATACCTTTTCAGTTACGCATGGAATAATTCTGATATCCACTCAAAAATAGTAGGTATCTTCAATCAGTCATTGTTATCGGTATATTAGTTTTATCGCTTTTATAACAAATGCCTGTCATATTTTATTCACATGCATTTAAATTTAGATTATTCAACCTGGTGGTGGTAAATGGATGGAATTTCAGTTCTTGTGATAGACATTTCAATTTACAAAAATGGCTGATCTCAGTTTTAACTATCAGAAACTATATTCTAATTTCTACTGGTATAAACTGCGATAAAATTATTTTATTACTTTCCAAAGTGTGATTTACTGGGATTTCCGGGTTTGATTATAAACGATAACTTCACAAGTGAATTATGCAATCAGCAACTGGGTCATGTATCCTTGCGCGTAATGGAAGACGCTTTGCCGTGGGTGTAATGGGGACTTCATTGTTTTGTTTTTTTTAACCCTTTACGTAACATGAAAAGCAACCGACACTTGCAAAAAAAAATTCTTGAATAACTATTATTTTCATTTTATGTCTCAAAAACATAGGTTATGACTCCTCATTGGAACGAGCTCGACGAGCTCGTTCCAATGGGGGTCATAACCTATGTTTTAGAGACAAAAAAAATAAAAAAATAATGAAAATTAATTGACGATTTTTAAGAATAGCGCTGGCGTTTTGGCAGTTACGTTAGGTAAAGGGTTAAATAATATAATTATCGCTAATAATGAAAAGTAATAAACAGAGTAATCTCTTGACTGGACTAGTGACGTGAAATAATTCATTCGAGGCGAGGGACTATATTGTAAAACAATCGTGCGCATTCGCGCACTCGTGTTTGTACATATCCCTCATCTCTCATGAATTATTTCACGTAACCAGTGCAGTCAAGCGATTTCTCTCTCTATATTGCTTGTAGGGCCCTGTGACGCTTCGAGATGCGATTCGATTCGAAATCGTCTCGATGATGATTCGAAAATTTTCGAATCATCGAGATATTTTCACAATCCTATCAAGCGTCTCTTCTTGAGCACTACTTCTATCCTTAGACCTCCGTGGATAGACCTGGTGATAGAAGAAGATTTCCTACAGGCTCCGTTCCTTGAACTACTTTGAATCCGTTTTTTGAATATTCCGCATTTTCATTGACTTGAACGAACTGACGAATCTCCTTTGAAGAGAACTTTTGAGTGGAGTGGAAGTTTATTGTTGTAAGAAGGTGGAGCAACTACAATTTTAGCGGCGGTAGATTCGATTTGTTTAGATTCGAAATCCTCTGCCTGATTCGATTCGAAATTCTACTCGACCCGAAACTTACGGTTAGTTGGGCCCTAAATGGCTGTTTTCGAGATCCGTTGATGAAACCTTTAGTTTACACCAGTAGAAACGCAAATTCTATTACATTCCATTTTCTTCTTGTTTGTTCAATAACCTTTTTTTTTGGGGGGGGGGGGGATAACGGCACTTTCAACAGCCAGGACCATTTATGTCGGAAAGCACAAATAGAACCACCGAGCAACGGCCAGTATGTGCCGGGCTCACCAACTAGCTAACCCACACAAGCAGGGTTAGCATTGGTTGTGGGCAAATATACTGTCGTCGTGCCCTACGATTTAGTACATGGCTACACCGTGCTTCAAAATAAGCGATTGGGATGAAGTGTCTTTCCCAAGGACACCACGCAGATGAGTTAGGGTTCTAGGGCATTACAGATAAGCACGTGGGTAGCATATCTTGACGCAGTTTACTCACAGCCCATGAATTTTGCATAAAATCAGATGCTGTCTTGGAAGCTTACATACACATACGCTTTGAGAAGCTGTTTGTTGCATGCTCTTCAAATATACCATAATATTACGTAAACTATCAGTGACATAAAATAGTATCATCACCAGAGAAAATATGAAGATTTATCTTCACTGCAGTCATACTATTATCTGTTCTCGACGTTACGACGTAATCAACTATATCAGCATCTTTTATATCATATGTATTTATTTATTTATTGGTGTTTAAGGTCACATACTTATGCACAGTGGCTAATCGTGATCGTTACAGTTCTACGGGTGGAGGAAGTCGGCGCACCCGGAGAGAACCACTGAGCATCGGCGAGCAACTGTCAGCTCCTCAACATTCCAACTCTGTTCAAGCTCCGATCACTCAAGCAGGGATACAGCGGTTGAAGACTGCACCATCGACGTGCAGTTCCCCTTAGTACACGGCGTCATCGTGCTCCCTGTAGGCAACTGGGATAAAGTGCCTTGTCCAGGGACACAACTCGGGTCGTCCTGGACGGGGATCGAACTCGGGACCTCTAGCATAGAAGTCCAGCAGTCTACCACTGAGCCACCGCGCTCCCCGAAAATGTACAAAACTATGGAACATAGTCAGTTCGATGTAGGAAGTGATATAGCATTTGAAGAATTGTGTGTTTGAAGAATTTGTCCATTACGCTACACATAAAATGGAGGGCCATAGAAATGTACGTCTATTCCAAAACGAAGTACTCTCGGATAACAACGCACAGCGATCAGCAATTGTTAACTGGTAGATTGCTAAATTAATTAGTCATCACAATTTGTTCACAAATCTCTGCCTTGTTACAATTTATGGGAGAGTGCCTATACACTCTCCCATAAATGTTAACAAGGAAAATCCATACAGACCAAGTAATTTAGATTCAAAAGTAATATGAAGGACACCCTCAGAGTTTGAAGCCGCTGGGTGGCAGTACGTACACTTTAGAGTAAAATCCAAATATGGCACTCAACGTAACTCAACCAGTAATCATTTTGATCCTGATTTGAGTAATCTGCGTTGAGTCCTTGGTCAATACATCAATCCCGCGTGCTCAAGTGAGAGAACGACGGAGCCGCAGTGTCCTAATCCGAACAGCGCATCGATAACACACTTGACTTCAACCAGTGCTAAGCCAGCTTGTAACGGGATAGTACGTTATGGAACAGGGCAGTTATTCGTAGTGGCTCGGTGAGTTCGAGTATTCCGCCCTGCCGTAAAACCCTCCTTTGCTATATGACCATGGCTGGTGATAGTGCCGTTCAATCAGATAAACAATAAAATACAGAAATGTTTTTTCCTTCATGTGAATTCGAAAAAAGCAATGCAAAACGCATAAAATATAAGCAAATTTACATTGTTTGGAGCGGATATCAAAATGATTGCACTCGCGGGGACTTAAGACAACATATTTTCACGCTCGGTGACTGAAAATATGTTATTTTCCGTCTCTGCTCGGGAACCTGTTTATAGATCCAGTGGAAGAAATAGATATCAGACTGATACAGGTTATATATTCTGATCGATGAAAAATTAACCCAATGTCGATATGAAATCGGGTCATCATTTTGGCAATATACACTAATACACTCTCTTAAATATTTAGCCCATAACTGGACTCTGAATGTAACGAAAAGCACCTTCAAAGTAAACTGTTATTGGTTACAATACAGTGTTTTTTTCCATTGACGACAGTACTAATATTTCCTCCTCTCCCCATCTCAACAAGCTGATTTGGGCAAAACAAAAACAACCATCTATCCAATTAGTTTATCATCTCATGAAAAAAATGTACTTTTCAGAAGATAATTGTCACTGATATTTTATATCTTTTCCAAAACATGCACTTTAAAATTTTATTCACACTTAGAAGCTCAGTTCATTTTCCACCAATCGGATAATTCTAGGAACTTTTTATCCTCCATTAAAGGTTGGGTGCAATCCACTAGAGGCGCTGTTTGCACGAAAACACTGTATGTAACCAATAATAATAAGACATTTGAAGATGGGAAGTCTTCTGTTCAATGATAGTATCCCGCGTGACGTTTTAATCGGATCGGTAAAATATATTTCTGTGTTCCAACACTTTTCATCTCATGCTCTGTTTAAAAAACTACAGAAAAACATCTGTTGAACCATCCCCGTTTTCCGAAAATTTTCGAAACGATATCTGGCCAATTATTTAATGAAATGAAGGACGACATGAATCTCACCAGCTTCACAACAAAATGTTAATTTTGAAGTTAGCCAACGTGCACCCTTGATCACCGTAACGCTCAGAAAGTTCGTTGCACGAGATCTCTGTAAGTGTCATCGTTAGATCTGTTTATTGCGTGATTTTTGGGGAGTGTCTGTTTAACATCCGGATGGTAAATAGCCATATAAGCTCTTGCGGGTTATTTACCATCCGGATGGTATATTAATGGTCGTTTCCCAAAAAATCCAGGTATTTCTACACCGACTGATGCAGACTGACCCCGCCGACAACTCTGGGCCCATGGTTGGCCACCCCTACGAACTTTACAAGACCCAGGCCCTAAAAACGGGCTTTTTCAGAAACCGGATGGTAAATAGCGATTTTGATTTTCGGGATATCTCTACAGTTGATTGAAATCCGGGCATTTCTACACCGACTGACGCAGACCGACCCCACCGACAACCCTGGCCCAATGGCTGGCTACCCCTACAAACGTCACAAGACCCAGGCCTGAAAAACCAAATTTTCAAAAACCGGATGGTAAATAGCGATTTTGATTTTTGGGAATATCTCCACATTTTATTGATTGAAATCCATGTATTTCTACACCGACTGACGCAGACCCACTGCACCGACAACCCTGGGCCCATTGTTGGCCATCCCTATGAACTTTACAAGACCCAGGCACGAAAAATCGGGTTTTCAGAAACTGGATGGTAAATAGCGATTTTGATTTTCGGGGATATCTCCCCATTTTGTTGATTGAAATCCAGGTATTTCTACACCGACTGATGCAGACCGACCCCGCCGACAACTCTGGGCCCATGGTTGGCCACCACTACGAACTTTACAAGACCCAGGCCCTAAAAACGGGCTTTTCAGAAACCGGATGGTAAATAGCGATTTTAATTTTCGGGATATATCCACATTTTGTTGATTGAAATCCAGGTATTTCTACACCGACTGACGCAGACCGACCGCACCGACAGCCCTTGGCCCATGGTTGGTCACCCCTATGAACTTTACAAATCCCAGGCTCGAAAAACCGGGTTTTCAGAAACCGGATGGTAAATAGCGATTTTGATTTGTTGTATATGTTGTCCTTTATAAAGTACTGTAGTCATAAGTATAGTCAACAACCAATTGTGTAATACAACAGTCATATTCAAGTGAAGTTAGTATTATGTGTACATCAGCTGCATATGGTTATGTATGTAAGTTCGTAGTGGAACTGGGATAGCATAAATTCCCATTATAGTAGAGTGGCGTCCTTGCTATCAGAACATCAGTCATGTTCAAGTGAAGTTACTGTAAAGTGTATACGAGCTACGTATGATTGGGTGACATGAATGCAAGTATGTAGTGGAACTTGGATAGCATAAGTTCCCATTACATTAGAGTGGGGTCTGTGCTATAGTACAATGCAGTACATAGTGATGCGAAAATGTGGCCTTGACACATGCAGTCTCTAATGCCAGTGTCTAATATTCTTGTTATGCCTGTCCAGATATTGTGTCATAAACAATAAAATGGACATGGGGTGAAAATTAGTGTTAACATGCGATGTCGGAAATGGGGCATACCACCCCCCCCCCGGTTCAGTGCATGATGTGGCATACAAGTAATCCCCCCCCCCGCCATCCCAAGCACACACCCGCAATCTACATTATTTGTGCAACATTGTCTATAGAGCCCTGTGTAACCTCATCATAATGTGCATCAGCGTGGAGTGATAGGCTATTGCCTGACATTTGTATTTACCTAAATTACCTATAGCTCATACCGCTTAATATACCTTGTCCCCCCCCCCCCCCCTACAAACCAGCATATTTGACAGTCCATCAAGTGCAAAACATGTACCAAAAAGCATCAATTCTGACTGTGTTATTCACACATAGCACCCAGCTTGATATATAGATCATTAATACGTTTGCTGATAGTTTGAGTATCTAAATTCAGAACATACAGTACGGGGAGAGTGGATTGCGACAAAATCACCCGCGGAGTGGAGTTATCACCCAAGCTATAACTTTCAAATTTTGTACATATCGACAAGAAACCCAAGAAATGTTTCAGCCAATGGACCCCCGGGTTTTTCTTGTGCTGGTTATGCTTTTCAACAAATCTGCAATTATTGCTTGGGTGGAATCTCCACTCTGCAGGTGATTTAGTGATAATACACTCTCCACGTACTGTATAACTGAACTCGTCCAGTGAAGTGGTCCGTCTCTGTCAATTGGTGTACAAATACCCAGCTGTCAATCGACAAAATGTGGAGATATCACCGAAAATCAAACTCGCAATTTACCATCCGGTTTCTGAAAACCTGTTTTTTTGGGGCCTGGGGTCTTGCAAAGTTCGTAGGGGTGGCGAAACATGGGCCCAGGGTTGTCGGTGGGGTCGGTCTGCTTCAGTCGATGTAGGAATACTTGGATTTCAATCAACAAAATTTGGAGATATCCCGAAAACTCAGAAATTCCATGTCTTTTAGTACCTTGAAATTTGATTTTTTGGCCTTGGGCGGTCTACAATTCGTAGCGGTGGCCAGCCATTGCCCCAGCGTCGTCGGTGGGGTTCGTCTCTGTCCATTGGTGTATGAATACCTGGATGTCAAGCGACAAAATGTGGAGATATACCCGAAAATCAAAATCGCTATTTACCATCCGGATGGTAAATAGCCTACAAAGCTTGTTTGGCTATTCGCCATCCGGATGGTAAATGGCCGCTCCCTGATTTTTGTTCACGTTCAACACATCTGTACAATGGCTTAGGGTAAAATAGTATATATTAACGAGCGAGCCCGTGTCCACGGGCAATATCAAACTGATATTTGCGCCTGTATACGGTGGTGAGAAATTTGGTTTAACATTTTTTTCCAGGAATAGGGTCAGTTTGTCAGGATGCAGTTGATACCCCCATTCATAATATGAGGCGGGAGTTTCTAGCGTGTTTACAAGTCAGAGGTGAACGCATTCGATAATGGCTAGTGAAAAAGTGATTTTTTGATACCGAACACTCTTCAATAAATTTATCTCAAACGTTCTTTCTGTTATTAATAAATGAATTACCTTTTATGTAGGGTATATATATTGCTTTTTAGCTCAACTTGACAAAGTCAAGCTGAGCTATTGCCATCACTTCTCGTCCGTCGGCGTACGTACGTACGTACGTACGTCCACAATTTCCTTTGGCACACCTCACAGGTCGCATTTATGATCAGATTACTTTGAAACTTCTTATGCTTGTTTGGGGTGACCTCTAGATGGGAGCTATCGATTTTCTTCAATTTTCGTTAAAAAATGTTGCCGCGGCCAACGTTCTTAGAACTTAGTTTAGTCAAACCACAATATTTCCCTTTGGCACACCGTACAGGGCACATTTATGATTTGATTGCTTTGAAACCTGATATGCTTATTTAGGGTGACCTCTAGATGGGAGCTATCGATTTTCTTCAATTTCTGGCAAAAAATGTTGCCACGGCCAACGTTCGTAGAACTTAGTTTAGTCAGACCTCAATATTTCCCTTAGGCACACCCTACAGGGTACATTTACAATCAGATTGCTTTGAAACCTGGTATGCTTGTTTGGGGAGACCTCTAGATGGGTGCTATCGATTTTCTTCAATTTCTGTCAAAAAATGTTGCCGCGGCCAACGTTCTTAGAACTTAGTTTAGTCAGACGACTCAATATTTCCCTTTGGCACACCCTACAGGGTACATTTATGATCGGATTGCTTTGAAACCTGGCATGCTTGTTTGGGATGACCTCTAGATGGGAGCTATTGATTTTCTTCAATTTCTGTCAAAAAATGTTGCTGCGGAGAACGTTCTTAGAACTTAGTTTAGTCAAACCACAATATTTCCCTTTGGCACACCCTACAGGGCACATTTATGATTTGATTGCTTTGAAACCTGGTATGCTTATTTAGGGTGACCTCTAGATGGGAGCTATCGATTTTCTTCAATTTCCGGCAAAAAATGTTGCCGCGGCCAACGTTCTTAGAACTTGGTTTAGTCAGAAGACTCGGTATTTCCCTTTGGCACACCCTACAGGGCACATTTATGATCGGATTGCTTTGAAACCTTTCATGCTTGTTTGAGGTGACCTCTAGATGGGAGCTATCAATTATTTTCCATTTCCGTCAAAAAATGTTGCCACAGCCAACGTTCTTAGAATTTATTCTAGTCAGACCACAATATTTCCCTTTTGTACACCCTACAGGGCACATTTATGATCGGATTGCTTTGAAACCTAGCATGTTTGTTTGGGGAGGCCTCTAGATGGGAGCTATCGATTTTCTTCGGTTTCTGTCAAAAAATGTTGCCACTGGCAAAAAAACTGACATTGGTCCCAATGATCTTCAATTTTGCCATTTCATTTATAACTTACCAAGTTCAAGTTTGTCAGGTTGAGCTACAGTGTCATTGACACTTTCATTATTATTATCGTTTCAATTTTCTGTCAAATACACCGAAATTTTGGGCTGGTTCAAGGACGTTTTGTGTAGTATTGGACAATAGACATATTTTGACATGCAAGAACTGACAATTTCCCAGTCAACGCCTAGCATTTTTGTACTATATTTTTACCAAAATCCAAATGAAGATAAATCATTCAATGTTGAAGTAGTCCAGGCATTTAGATCGCGTGTGTTACACCCCGTGACGTCGTTGCATCACGATATTTGTTATTTTCCACTGATAATCAAAGAATGGATGCTTTAATATAATGGAATTCTGAATCTTCAGTTTTTTTTATTACCAATTGCTATTTCATTTTATGATATTAACCCTTTACCCAACGCAGACGATATCAAAATTTATTATTTTAAATATCATTTTTTCCAATTTTTCAAAAAAATTCAACAAAACAATATCATGTGACCCCTAGTTTGAACGAGGTCGTCGAGCTCGTTCCAACGAGGGGGTCACATGATATGGTTTTGTTGAAATATTGAACGAGCTCGTCGAGCTCGTTCCAACGAGGGGTCACATGATATGGTTTTGTTGAAATTGTTTGAAAAATAATATTTTTTCAACTGCTGAATTTGCATATTATGTGGAGGATGCTGCAGATTCGTTGGGTAAAGGGTTAAACATAAATTGAATGAAAGGCGAAAATGAGAGCAGCGCACATTCAATAGCTTCTGTATAAAATTGGAGCACAATGAAGAGGGAAGAAAGAAAATATAAACACACTAGGATTTAACGCTTTGAACAGGCGAGGCCCTTTTGTCGGTCCAGGAACATTATACGTCATAATTTCATTGAGTAGGATGGGTGCTAAGTGCATGTATCTGGTAGACCAATCAATATTTTCAGCGTGCAGTCCCAATGCTACACGTTGAAAATATTAACAGGTCTACTCTCAAATAATGAATATAGACTATTCCAATTTCTACCAATGAACAATCATTTTAGATACCACCAGCGTTCATAGGGTTAAATATGCGCGACCCATTCCAGTGTAAATGATGTTCAGCACCAACTCCTAACGTCATGAGTGTTGCTCATGCTTTGTGTGGAACGCAGGTTCGCAGCTGCTCTGAAATTATTTTTTACATTTCCAAATCCGGAAAGAAGTTCAAATCTTGAGGTGGACAGATGTTTTCTTGATCGTCTAGAATATTATATCAACAGGACTAATCTTTTACTGCTGTTGTTGGCTGAAGAAAATCTGTTATATTCATGTCCTACATTTTTCTAACCGACAAGAAAAGAGGAGGAAATATACTATTTCGTCTTATTTCAAAATTAGGGTTTCTCAAATTAATGGTTACTAGCAGGGTTACCCGGCGTTGCTCGGGCTGAGGAGAGTATGGAAATTACCTCTAGTAGACCCCTTTGAAGACCTATATCGGTGAGAAAAATTTTGGTCATAATTGCTGGTGCCCCTCTACACCCCCACCCCACCACACCCCGGCACTTTTTAAAACCTCACCATTAGATTCCTGGTAAAAAATACTCCTATTAGACCCCTTTGAAGACATGTATCGATAAGAGCAATTTTGGTCATAACTTTTGGTTCCCCTCTACACCCCCACTCGCACCCGATACTTTTTTAAACCTCACCATTAGATTTCTGATAAGAACGTACCCCTAGTAGACCCCTTTGAAGACATATATCGGTAAAAAATATTTTGGTCATAACTTTTCGTGCACCCTTACACTCCCACCCCCACCCCACTCACTTTTTTAAACCTGACGATGACCTCCGCCATAAAAAAGTACTCCTAGTAGACCCATTTTGGATAGTCGGGGTGGCCCCATATTCATTTCTATGACGGACAGACATACATACATACATACAGTCATTCTAAAATGTAGTATAGAAAATTTGAGAGGATTCGAAAATTGATACTAAAATCTCATTTTGATAATTGTACCCATCCACACATTAACATTCAAACCAGGAAGTTCTTCAGTTCCGATTTAATTACGTCTTGAGGGATCCTGAAAGTCGATGAACGTTTAACCCTTTACCCAACGCAGACGATTTCAAAATTTATGATTTTAAATATCATTTTTTATATTTTTTCAAAAAATTTCAACAAAACCATATCATGTGACCACTCTTTGGAAAGAGCTCGACGAGCTCGTTCCAAAGAGGGGTCACATGATATGGTTTTGATGAAATTTTTCGAAAAATAATATTTTTTCAGCTGTTGAATTTGCATATTACGCGGGCGGATGCGGGCGATTCGTTGGGTAAAGGGTTAACCCTTTTACTGCCACGCCCACTTTAGCTATATATTGAGGACCACTATGTATGCCTGTATGCGACGAAGTTTAATAACATTTGTGACATACTTGAAACTGTTTCATCTGATTAGTTGTTGGAAAGGGCTCTCGGTATTAATCAGATGGTAGATTTGATCTGTGCATACGAGAACGTACAGATAATCATGACAAAATAGATGACAATAGTCTATTTCGTCAGTGTAAGTGTTAAAGGCGGATAGATGCAATACGCGTAGGGTAGTTTTGTTATAAAATCACTCTCGGATCAGAAGACCTTTCCCGTATTAACTTGTCAGGCCAATAAAAACGCTAGTACCATTAAACAAATGTTGCAGGACCATGTTGAAATTAGTGGGAGGATAACCACAACAAAATTTCTGTTATTGGATGCTTCTTTTGATAATTTCAACATTTTGCTATTAATCTTTGGAAAGTTCTCTGCAGAGAGAGAGAGAGAGAGAGAGAGAGAGAGAGAGAGAGAGAGAGAGAGAGAGAGAGAGAGAGAGAGAGAGAGAGAGAGAGGAGAGAGAGAGAGAGAGAGAGAGAGAGAGAATGAGAATGTCAAGTGTGCGATTTAATAGGAGTCAGATAATGAAAACGATTTTTTTAAATTTCTCGTGGTGTTAAAATTAACAGCTCTATTTTTTCTGTTAGTTGTGACGACATATTTTCTCCATGGAGCGCCATCACAAGAGTGAAGGTGTATTGCGCCACTCTTCATTAACAGCAGGTTTAATCCCAACATCAGAATAGAATAGAATAGAATAGAATAGAATAGAATAGAATAGAATAGAATAGAATAGAATAGAATAGAATAGAATAGAATAGAATAGAATAGAATAGAATAGAATAGAATAGAATAGAATATAGAATAGAATAGAATAGAATAGAATAGAATAGAATAGAATAGAATAGAATAGAATAGAATAGAATAGAATAGAACATGGAATGGAATATGCGCCACTCTTCATTAACAGCAGGTTTAATCCCAACATCAGAATAGAATAGAATAGAATAGAATAGAATAGAATAGAATAGAATAGAATAGAACATGGAATGGAATATGGAATGGAAAGGTATAGAATAGAAGAGAATAGGAGAATGGAATGGGAATGAGTGGAATGTCGGAATGGAATGACGGAATGGAATGGAATGGAACGGAACGGAATGGAACAGAACAGAACAGAACAGAGTGGAATTGGGATGGTAGGAATATTTGGATGATGCACACAAATCAGTACAGAGATTCAGTAAACATAGTTTACAAGTGAAATATTCAAGTATAGATAATAACTTTTACAGTTGTGTTTGATTGACTTGAATGCAACATCCGTAGTGTACCTTGGCCAGGTGGCCCTCCTCCTCGTACCGCCCAGGCATCTAGCAGAGCTGAAACCACTGCTGAGCCTAATATCGCCGACCAGTACATCATTGTCGTAATATCATGTTTGTTAACTACATTTTTACCCAAAATACTAAACAACGGAGACCCATATTTAGGCACTTATAGTAGTGTAGTTAGATATTGTGAATATAGAGGGATTGAAAACTATTAGTCACACAGTTCGTCCGCTACACATCAGGGTGTGTGTGGAGTCCACTCACCACATACCGGGCCAAGGCATTGCTCCAGTCCAGCTAGGAATTACACAATACTATACAAAATATATCAGGCCACCAACAGACTGTGCAACAATTGATATCCAGACGACCCCTTATAAGCTAAACTAGCATTTTAGTTGGACAGTAAAAGGTTAAATTCTTCCTAACCTTGTTCAATATGAAATACATGTCAACAATTATCAGAATATTGCCTAGTTTGTCGACCTTACCTCTCCCTATAATCACAAACAAATGGTTTGTGCTTAGTACTAGTTCACTGTCCTTCTATGAGCGATATCTTGATGAGTTTTCTAAATTTCGTTCCGGTGTAAAAGGAATGGAAGTCCGTAGGAACGTTAGTCCCTCTGGACTATTATTCCACGGAATTATAGTCCTAGGTCTAACATTTCTAGGAATAGTAGTCCGCCGGACTACTAGTCCTAGAAATGTTAGACCTAGGACTATAATTCCGCGGAATAATAGCCCAGAGGGACTACTTTTCCTACGGACTTCCATTCCCGTTACACCGGGGTACTCAGCTTGGAGTGGGACGAGTAGCTTGTTCCAGACTGAGAGGACATGAAAAAGGGAAAGTTTCTCTGTAAACTCTGTTTTAGGCCTCGGATGATTAATATAGTTTTCTGTCTGGTAACCATCGCGGCTAAAATGTGTTGTAGTTTAACTTCTCGCATGTTGCTGGTGGATTTCCCCCAGGACACAAAATCCATTGCCACTTAAATAAGTGCAATTTCAGCACATTTAACCAAATTACCCCACCCCACCCCACCTCCACCCCACCCCACCCCGTTAATTAAATTAACATTTTTACCGATGATTTCTTGAATAAATTTTGATGATTTTTTTTTTTATCAAATTTTGTCGTGGCTGCTTCAAAGCAACACTGACTAGATTTGACGAAAATATTTAGTAAATACTTAGCGGGTTAGGAGTTAATAAAATCGATAAAGAACCAGCAAGTAGATCGTTTTTCCAATCATAAACGAAAGGCACACTTTCAGTATATGGAATCATCGGGTTTCAGGACTTTACTGTCTTTAGAAAAGTGTGTCAGTATGAGAGATGTACTTCCGGTTGTTTACAAGGCAAATGGCTATTTTTTGTAATTTGAATATTTTGTTGGCATAAGTATGGTTTCCAGCGGATATCGGTACCATAAAGAGGTGGATGTAGATCAAAGAGAAATAAATTTGCTTGAACGTGTATTTCGGGAGAAAAGTTTTGTGTAAACAATATATACAGTTAAAACTACTAGAAGTCCTGTCATGAACTGTGCGCTTGTCTAGGCTTAATTGCGCGAAGGAATTGCGCGCATTTGCCATATCGAATGGCATCCAAAGCACGGCATGTTCTTCTGATTACTCATAGCAAACACAGACAATGTTTCTGCCAATGGACCTCCGGGTTACCCGGAGGTCCATTGGCTGAAACATTGCTTGTGCACAGACCATATGTACAGAATTTGATAGCCTTATTATGGTTATAACGCGTAGATTAACGCACAGATCGACGTGCTATTTGTGAGCATTTCATGACAGGACTTCTAGTTTTAACTATAGCCCTCTTTATTTCGGAGCTCACATAGTCAATATGATATCACGAGACGAGAGTACCATCAAAATGAATGCACTGAAATTTTAAAGGCTGATTCTTCTCCCCATGCCTATCCATTTATTTGAGGAATATTTGAGGACCACCGTTTATAGTTATTTAGTTGATTTCTCGGAGAATTTTGACGTTCGTCAGTTGCGTTGGAAATTCTGTATCTAGTTTTACATTCAATTAGAACTAATTTATTCGCTTCACACAAGTGGTATATTTTGTTGAGTTCGTCATCAGGTTAGTTGAATAATTTGTTTTACCTGAACTATGGGTTCAGTATTGTCTGCAAATGATAGATCGCATGAAACTGAGGAATGAAAATGGTCGAAGAATAGATCGCTTTGGTACACCGGTAGTAACGTCTCGCCATATTGACTCCAAGTTGGAAATATTCAACATATTGATGCCTACCATAGGATTAAATTTTTTCATGAGTATCGAATGGTCAGTTGTATCAAACTCCTTGAAAAGTCAAAAAAGTCACTATCCTTATCTTATCTTAGTTTATCTATCGTTATTTTTCCCTGTGTGATTAATTAGTTTCAATAGCGATTGAATCATTGAAAGATTTTTTTCTGAAGCCAAATGTTCATTAAAAACGTATGTCATTTTTCTCCAGAAAGCTAGTCTGAGACATAAGACCTTTTCTGAGAGCTTGAAAAAAAAACGGGTAAAATACCAATTGGTCTGTACCTTTTATCACCTTTCTTAAATGTACTCTTGTCTCCTTTTCTGAGTCAAGAAGAACAGAGATGTGACAACCGTTACTTATTCCCAGTTCCTTATTCACCACTCGCCCTTAAATGGTAAACGTTTACAAAAATGCGAAAATATAGAATATACCCAAAGTAGCTTGGTGTACCAAATGTTCACCACTCGTAGTGAACATTTGGTACACCAAGCTACTTTGGTTATATTCTATATTTTCACATTTTTGTAAACGTTTACCATTTCTTAAGAGCGAGTAAAAGAGAAAAACAAGCTTTTAACGGAAAAGTTAGTTAAACAGTCGTGGTATCTTGCAGTAGATGGTGTGTCCTGGATGGCTGCGAGGCTTTTTTTCTGCAACTTCGGAAAAATGTTTTTTTTTTAAAGCATTTCCAATTGTTTCTGGGTTATCGTTATCAGTGCCATCTATTTGTGAAAATGGATGAGATTTCACTGGATCTTGGTTTCCGGTGAACAACGTCATTAAGTATTTTCTACATCTTTTTATGTTATACTAACAAACAAGAAAGCTAGCTTCTTTTCGGTAATAGATCCAAGGAAGTCTAAGGGTCCAGTTATAAATTTGACAGTACATTTTATAAGATTTCATTATTTTCATGTGTCGGCTGTTTATTATTATTTTTTTTCGTCAAAAGTTTGTTTTTGGTGATTGACGAATTTATGAGGCTGAGTGGCGAACAAAGATGTCTTTTTGTTAACTTTTGGTGGATCCTTATCTGTGTTGGAGGGAACGCAGATTCCAAGGCAATTCTAATAATATCAGAGAATTTGTTATAAGCTCCGTTTCGACAATTGAATTATATTACCGAGTCAAAAGAAAATGAGGAGAGTAGATGTTTGAATATATCCGTCGCCACATAGTTAAAGCAGTGCTTAACCATTTGGACCCTGGTGGTAACTTCCATGGCAGTTCAATGACAGCAGTTGGAAGGGATCATATTCATTATTTGGGGATAGACAAATAAATATTTTCAACGTGCAGCCATACTACTTAACGAAATTATGACGTATAATGTTTCTGACCCGAAAAAGAGGCATCTCCGCTTTAAAGGATTAATATCCGTTCTCGAGTTGTCAGAGGAGTAGCCCTTAATTCACTTGGATGAATCCTTGAAAAATGTTCCGAAGTGGTCTATTGTATCTGTGACTATAATCACCGAAATGTAGGAGCTGTTATGTGTACGGTTTTGTTGTAATTGGTGTATATACTCTCAACATTAACGTGTCTATACAATTTTCTGTTTTTATGGGTACGGTATTTTATCAATTCTATATCGAAGTCACACATTATGGATGTCTATTTATCTTCTTGTTGATCTTTGCCAAAACATCATCAAGTTCATTAACCCTTTACCCAACGTAACTGCCAAAACCGGCCAGCGCTATTCTCGAAAATCGCCAATTAATTTTCGTTATATTTTCATTTTTTGTCTCAAAAACATAGGTTATGAGCCCTAATTGGAAGGAGCTCGTTCCAATGAGGGGTCATCACCTATGTTTTTGAGACAAAAAATGAAAGAAATGAGTTATTCGAGAATTTTGTTTGCAAGTGTCGTCTGCTTTTCAGGTTAGGTAAAGGATTAAAAAGAAGCCATCCCGTGGAGATGAACTCCGGCAATGAATGGTCTGTGGTGGTGGGGATACAGTTCTATGAACAACGACTCAGATTTATGTGGAATAAATTTAGATAAGTCTTCACGAATTTTGAAAGGCAAACCATCTCCTAAACAGAGACCAACCCCACTATGACAATCGTCGCCTTTGTACCTTTGTTTAGAAATGAGTGGTTTGTGGCCCGTCAAGGTAGAGGGAATTGTGGTCAGACTGTCTGAATAATTCTGCGATGTCTGTTATATCTATTATGCATATTATATCGAAACCTTCCGTTCCAACTTGGAGATCAAAGACAAGTTTCGTGAATGGGTCCTTGTGAGCTCCCAGACTCTGGCAATTCACGTGGAAGAGTTTCAATAGATATATCTTTATTTAATCAGGTGGTTAAATTTCCAGGAGTGATGGGGGTGGGGTGGGGGAGGGGGGTCTTAGTAAGAACATCTGTTTTTAATCATCTGAGTCCGCACTATCCACGACATCATCAAAATTGGCGAATCCTATATTCCTCATTCCCTCTAAAAACTCCTGACTGTCAGCCTTGAGGAAAAAGTACTGCTTTCCGTTTCATCTATAACCTATAGTAAAAACTTATCTTGTCTACTCCGGGGGACTGTCCTGCAGCTCTGACTTAACCCTTTACCCAACGCAGACGATATCAAAATTTATTATTATTAAAAAAAAAATTTCAGATCTTTCCAAACATTTCAGAGAACCCTATGAGGTGACCTCTCATTGGAATAAACTCAATGGGCTCATTCTAATGAGGGCCACATGATGGGGTTTTGTTGTATTTTTTGGAAACATATATGTTTTCCAATGTCTCATTTTGTAAATTACGCCGACGATTGCGGCCGATTCGTTAGGTAAAGGGTTAAATGTTGGTTGGGATTAGTTAGTCCTACAGATACAAGGATATTGTTCTTCATTTCGTCTTCCAGGAGCATTCTGACTTTTTATGTATTACAAACTGGTATAAAGGGCGATAAATGATGTTCCACGCTCATGTATTAGGAGGAACAGCAATACTATAAGAACGACCTCTAAGTCAACATAATAGCGTTTGGGAATTTCTTTTGGGTGGTAGTTCAGTCTCAGGTTTATTGGATTTCTTTTCTTGTTTTTGTTCCCGCTTCAACTTTCTGTTGAACACCCAAGACGGAACGAAGAATATTCAATCTCTAATACCAATATAGAATAACAAACACCCTCTACCTCCCAAAAACTTTACAAACATTTCGTAAAATCATTGATATAAGTGGGTCAACTTCCTACAAGTAGTTCCGTTTTGGGAAACCCAATCCGCCTTTCATAACCAACATCAATTGTACGGTGAAGCATGATGCAAAGCAGCGTCAATATCATTTAATCGAAATACCAGCCATAACTTACATGTACAGTAACTTATGTTGATTACAAAGTGACGTGACACGTTGGCGACGGAAACGGGGGAAGGGGCTCTGCCTCCTACCCTTTTTCAGATCACAACCTTCCACCTAATCTTGATGAATAAAAAATATCCAGGCACGTTTTTTAACCCTTTACCCAACTTAACGGCCAAAACCGACCAGCGCTATTCACAAAAATCGCGAATTAATTTTCATTATTTTTTTAATTTTATGTCTCAAAAACATAGGTTATGACCCAGTCTTTGGAACTAGCTCGTCGAGCTCGTTCCAATGAGGGGTTCATAACCTATGTTTTTGAGACAAAAAAAAATGAAAAAAATTAGTTATTCAAGAATTTTATTTGCAAGTGCCGTCTGCTTTTCGTGTTAGTTAAAGGGTTTATCAACATATAATTATGACTATAAATTATCCCGAGTAACATCCAGGGTACTTAGAGAATTAATACCTGGATGTCGATTTTCTACCCTGGGGCGCAAGCCGAAGGGTATGAAAAAGAACATCCAGATATTAAATCTCCATATACCTTGGATGTTGCCCGAGATAACGATTTTGCCCCGCCTCATTCCATGGAAATAATGCGTGTTTCAATACATACCATAAATTATCCCAAATGTAACCTCAAACGATAAATCTGAAGTCCTACACCAATCCTTATATTCAGAAGTAATTTGCAATAACTCGATCGATGAGAACAACGCGTACATGCCACCAAATTGAGAGAAAACAAATTGGTCGATTTCCTTCAGTAAGGAAAATTGGAGAATGATTTTTAGCTCAACTTGACAAAGTCAAGCTGAGCTATTGCCATCACTTCTCGTCCGTCGGCGTACGTACGTACGACGTACGTACGTACGTCCACAATTTCCTTTGGCACACCTCACAGGTCGCATTTACGATCAGATTACTTTGAAACTTGGTATGCTTATTTGGGGTGACCTCTAGATGGGAGCTATCGATTTTCTTCAATTTCCGTCAAAAAATGTTGCCGCGGCCAATGTTCTTAGAACTTAGTTTAGTCAAACCACAATATTTCCCTTTGGCACACCCTACAGGGCACATTTATGATTTGATTGCTTTGAAACCTGGTATGCTTATTTAGGGTAACCTCTAGATGGGAGCTATCAATTTTCTTTAATTTCCGGCAAAAAATGTTGCCACGGCCAATGTTCGTAGAACTTAATTTAGTCAGACCTCAATATTTCCCTTTGGCACACCGTACAGGGCACATTGATGATCAGATTGCTTTGAAACCTGGCATGCTTGTTTGGGGAGACCTCTAGATGGGAGCTATCGATTTTCTTCAATTTCTGTCAAAAAATGTTGCCGCGGCCAACATTCTTAGAACTTAGTTTAGTCAGAAGACTCAATATTTCCCTTTGGCACACCCTACAGGGTACATTTATGATCGGATTGCTTTGAAATCTGGCATGCTTGTTTGGGGTGACCTCTAAATGGGAGCTATCGATTTTCTTCAATTTCCGTTAAAAAATGTTGCCGCGGCCAACATTCTTAGAACTTAGTTTAGTCAAACCACAATATTTCCCTTTGGCACACCCTACAGGGCACATTTATGATTTGATTGCTTTGAAATCTGGTGTGCTTATTTAGGGTGACCTCTAGATGGGAGCTATCAATTTTCTTCAATTTCTGGCAAAAAAATGTTGCCACGGCCAACGTTCGTAGAACCTAATTTAGTCAGACCTCAATATTTCCCTTTGGCACACCCTACAGGGCCTATTTATTATCAGATTGCTTTGGGACCTGGTATGCTTGTTTGGGGAGACCTCTAGATGGGAGCTATCGATTTTCTTCAATTTCTGTCAAAAAATGTTGCCGCAGCCAACGTTCTTAGAACTTAGTTTAGTCAGAAGACTCAATATTTCCCTTTGGCACACCCTACAGGGCACATTTATGATCGGATTGCTTTGAAACCTGGCATGCTTGTTTGGGGTGATCTCTAGATGGGAGCTATCGATTTTCTTCAATTTCCATCAAAAAATGTTGCCGCAGTCAACATTCTTAGAACTTAGTTTAGTCAGACTACATTTGGCTCACCCTACATGGCACATTTATGACTAGATTGCTTTGAAACCTGGTATGCTTATTTACGGTGACCTCTAGATGGGAGCTATCGATTTTCTTCCATTTCTGTCAAAAAATGTTGCCACGGCCAACGTTCTTAGAATTTAGTCTAGTCAGACCACAATATTTCCCTTTTGTACACCCTACAGGGCACATTTATGATCGGATCGCTTTGAAACCTGGCATGCTTGTTTGGGGAGGCCTCTAGATGGGAGCTATCGATTTTCTTCGGTTTCTGTCAAAAAATGTTGCCACTGGCAAAAAAATGACATTAGTACCAATGATTTTTCTCTCCGAATTCATATTTAGGCCTACACGCCACAAAATCAGTTTAATTTAACACAATTTGAGGCGATACCATGAAAAGACGAAAAAAAAACAAACGCTATCACGCCATTCAAGGGACTAAAAATAAATTGAGTCTATTTATGAAACTAGGCCACACGCCTCAAGGAGTTTGTTACTTACACGAATTTGAATCAGTGTATATTCAGCGTTCCACTGTCTACCGTATAATTCTTATTCCTATGGAAAAAACTTTGCAGCAAATTACACGTGCATTGTTGTATGTTGTGTGTCATATTCATGTCTGTAGAAGGATTACTGTTACTTTAACGATGCTGTCCAACTCAAACCATGCGCTGAAGGACGAAGGCGGTGGTGACATTTTGCAGTTTATGTAGATAACTCGAGTGATTTTACTGTCTCAGCTCGGATTTGAAGTCGATTGATTAACTTGTGAAAATTAGCTTGTGAAATTTAGGAGAGGTAGGTGCACTTAAAACAGTGAACATCTTTAATGTTAACCATCAGAAACCCCAGATAATTTTTCAGTCACTGATGACACAGTTTTACTCCCTGTTAGTTACATGTATGTTGACAAAAGTCAGCGAATGCCTGTGGAGTGTGGGCAAGTGTGGCACTGGCATTGTGGGAGGGACTTGAAATTATGGAATAGCATTTCCATGTAATTTCTTCTCTAGCATTCGAGAACTTACAGATATTTGTTAGTTTTTATTGGTATTATTAACTGCTGTATGAATAATGGTGGGAGATAGCTTAACAATTCTTGCGGGAGTTTAGCCAGTCGACGCGAACTAGTCGGTGTCAACGGGTATTCTTAGCACCTGGATATTTCTCGTGCAACAAACGGGACGAGCTCTTATCACCTGCATGTTTCAGGATGTGCGGCGTCATTGCTATTTGTTTTCTGCCACTTTAGCCAATCAGAAGATGCTGATAAAAGGAGAATATTATTTAGCCTTTTACCAAGAACGAGTAGCAGACGACACTTGCCATGAATAACTAAACATTTTTAATTTTTAGTCTCCGAAACATGACCTTGTTCCAATGGGAGGAAACATGCCATGTTGGAGGTCAAAATATTTAAAAATAGTTAGTAACCCCAACTTTCATTTAGGAGATGAACGTCTCTTGTTAAGTTAGGCATTCAGGAATTTGACTATGGAAAGCCATTTGTTAAGGAGCCCCGAAGGGGAGAGTTAACAAATGGTTTTCCATAGTCAAATTCCCGAATGTCTAACGAAACAAGAGTCGTTTATCTCCATTGTAATTCAAGTCATCGTTAGAAGTGAAACAATTCTCCAAACCTGTTTTATTTGAAGAAAAACAATCAAAAAATGTCATTTTCGATCTCGGTCTATTTGCCATGAATGTGTTCGATTCGTGATTAGGATGACGTAAGAGGTCATAGGAGAGAAGGGAGATCGCGCGTAGCGTGTATTCAGACATGTTCTAATTGGCCCACTTCCGGCAAATAGAGCACGGTAAGAGTGAATATACCTGAGATGAGAGCACAGAGCCGACCGGCTCTCAGCCAATCAAATTACGGGTACAGAAAGAACAACGATGTCAAATTTGACTGATGAATTTCATTTTAGTTTCTCCGTCAATAACGTTACCCACAAAGTATAACGATTTGGACATCCGCACTAATCCGTTGACGAATGACGTGTACTGTAGCGCCATCACAAGCCATTGACGCACGAAACAACATATTGCATTCAATAGCTTTAACCCTCCTCACACTGGCGTTAAAAGACCAAAATTTCAAGGCGCAACCTTTTCCCACAATGCAACTAGGAACTTAACCAAATCAGTCTTATGTGTATTTTTTTGGTCTTCCACACAAGACTGATCTGGTTAAATTCCTAGTAACATGATGGGAAAATACTTCCTGAAAAGTTGGTATCTGCACATCAGAGCAACACGTGAAATTTAACATGAGTCAGCACAACAGTATGACAACGGGTGACAAGCGGTCTCGTATATACTATGCCACTGCTGGCCGGAACTTGCACCCAACATTGTTCAACAAATGTTGGAAAGCACCCAAGATTCCATTCAACATTATTACACACAAAACCTCGTGAAAATAGATCATGCCTTATTGGCTTAATTGAATGCATAACGCATACTTTGGTGCAGACAGGCAAACGGAGGATGACGTGCACTACTCCACAGACCGACAGCCCAAGAACGACATCGTTTCTAGCACGAACAAGCAAAGGTTTGGCCAGTCGACTTCCGGGATTGAACCGACAATGTCCTTGTATTTTTTTCTTTGTTTGTCGTCAGGACAGTGAAATAATGCAAAACTGAAAAGAGAAGTCAGAAAGCATCCACATATGGACCGATCAGTGACAGTTTCGCTCATTAATACATCAACGATACACTGGTGTTCTTATTTTAGGCCGATATAAGAAAAAATCGCCCCAGAAATAAAACTACTGTCTACTCACGTCAACATCGTGAAGTGTCATAAAGTTGATGCGTTCGGTTCTCAACAAATTCCCTTTGGCACGCAATCCTCCATACGAAGAACAAAGAAGAAACCAAAGTCTCAGTACTGTTCCTGGTATCATATTGAATGATGAATCCCACTTTGTCGTTTAAGTGCATTAAATAGTGGCCTCAACCAAGGAGAAATACCATGATACACTCTCCTCAGATCATGTTTTGGTGTGTGTCACTTTCGTCGGTCTACAATAACAACTGTACTCCCAAACACATCACACAATAGATGTTAATTCATATATACTCGATTTTATGGGAAAGAATAATATCTGTCCCATAAGTAAAGAGCTTCACCATTATCCGATATATTGAATATGCTCTGAACATTCAGTACTGTAATCATTAACCCTTTAAACTCTAGTGGTATCTTTCATGCCAATTCAATGGCAGTAATTAGAGGAGTCCATAGTCATTATTTGGGGGAGACCAATCAATATTTTCAACGTGCAGCCTTAGGACTGCACGTTGAAAATACTGATTGGTCTACCCAACACCTTTACTGAACAGCCATTCTATTTAATGACGTTATGACGTATCGTGTTGTTGACCGGAAAAACGGCCGCTAGGGTTCAAAAGGTTAAATCGGACAGAACATTTGGACCGGATCGCGACAGGGTCAGGATCGGATCGAAATTGTCTGAACGCTCTTCTCCCTGAAGCACAACAGAATCTCACCAGTCGAAAAATAAATTACACATTGACTCTAAGATGCTTATTTCATTTGTTTTTCTTGATGCAGTCCTTTGTCATTTGGGAAAGTCGACACGTTAGTGTAACCGTGTCGCAGTCAAATAGCGATCGGATCGCGAAAATACAGCTTTTATGATCACAGAACTGTATCACAATGGAGAAAAAAAACGGAATCACTGTTTTCATTTTTATCAAGTGAATATAATTTGAATGTGGTAGGATTCCGCTAAACTGTTCTTTCTACAGATTAATCCCAGACACCGTCAGTTCGAAACAAATCTGAAACTTCCGAATTTATCGAAGTAAGATCACCTTTTCTCCCTTAGCTTAATATGTCTCTATCGAAACTTAAAATTAAAGGTTCCTTGAACATTTTTCATCGACAAATGTATTGTCAATTGGGGATTTGTTTGCTTCACGTCGTAATTATACCATTACCTCAGTGTCGAAAATAAAACCTTTTTTCCTTTGTAGATAAAATTTTAATTATTTTTCTTGATATCAATAGCGTGAAAATATGACTTATAAAATTAACGACCGATCGTTTGGTGTAATCGTCACTATCGCTTTTATTTCCTCCAGTGAACAGCGCCCCAAAAGGAACGCAATTTGCGTCCTTACAATAACTTAGCTATTGTCAAACCTTCTGGACAGTTGACTTTAAAACGCATTAAAGCATTGCCTTGAATCAATAAGTTAACTCTTTACCTAACATGAAAAGTAGACGACACTTGCAAACAAACTTATTGAATAATTAATTTTTTTCATTTGTTACGGCAAAAACATAGCTTATGACCCTTCATTGGAACGAGCTCAACAAGCCCGTTCCAATGAGGGGGTCATAAGCTATGTTTTTGACGCAAAAAATGAAACAAATAATGAAAATTGGATGGCATTTTTTTGTGAATACGCAGGCCGGTTTTTACCGTTACGAAGGGTAAAGGGTTAACCATATGAAAGTCAATAACAAACGAACACTTTCGGTAGACAATACTTAAAATCGGTCAACTCAAGTGTATGACAACGGGTGACACGCGGTCTTGAACATATTTTAAAGATATATCCTATCACATGACTGATGACCCACTGCTGGCTGGTATTTGCCTCTGCCCGTTCAAAATATGTCTCTGGTTGGAACTATTTAGGCCTATCAGCCTAAATAGTTCCATCTAAGGGCATAGTCTGGAGGGGAAGTTGTTTCCCAGATAAAAAGACTGGGACTGAGCACTTAACCTTTCTGTGGGAGCTTGTCTGTCGAAATATAAACCCTATTGTCATGTTCTACACATGGTCGATTCAACGAGGGTCAAGCAGTAGAAGCACTCAGGTCGAGCTTGGGTGGATGAGAATCAAGGACAGGTTAGACTTAATGAAACTCTGTTATCTTAACCGAGAGAGAGAGAGAGAGAGAGAGAGAGAGAGAGAGAGAGAGAGAGAGAGAGAGAGAGTCATGAGGAATGGAACCGAAATTGGCGAGAGGGAATCAAAGCAAAGAGGTTTTTGGGAGGCGTGCGGGATAAACATAAGTCAGGTGTTGAGGAGTACCCAGGCTTGGTGGCACATTTGGGGGAGGGGTGCTGTTTAAACTGAGGTGGAAGTAGCTAGGGAGAACAATTTGGAAAGACAGAGGAAAGGTGTAGCAAATGTGTAATTTAGGAGTAATGGATACCCTGGATTACTTTCTCTTAGAATGATCAAAATATCGGTCTTACAGAATAAGTTTCACTGGGAGGATAATGAGGAAGTGGGATGGGAGAATGAGGGATAGATGGTTATTGGGTGACACAAAGGAGAGAGTTAGTATTCTGATCGACGAAAGTGGGAAGGATTGCGCACAGGATATCATCAAACAGTTCTCTTCCCGTTGGTGGAGGAGGGAAGAGGAGTGAAGATAGGAAGTATTTGGTTTATACATGGCTAATCAAAAGGGCTAATCAAAGTCTTCTTACATGAGAACCGCGACAAATCAGCGGCCGGCTGAAGTGTTATCATTATTATTATTACCCTTGTTCCGTTATGGCTCAGACAAACAAAAAATTAAATTAAAAAACCCCAACATAAATATTAACCTGTTACTTTGACTTTGAGGGATACATATCTTTACGTGATGGTGGATACATGCTCCGCTGATGAGATACACGTTTTTACAAAGATCTATGAAAAAAAAATAAATAAAATAATCGGTTAAGGAATTATAGCTTCAGACAAACAAAACGTTGACTTAACCTTGAATGGATGGATCCTTGTAGTGGCCTTGATCATGGGTGTACGGGTGATACCTGACACACCCTCCACTCATAATACACATGTTTATAAGATTTTTTTGTTGAAAAATATTCAGTGGTCAGAATCTAATGATGTCCAGGGCAAGCAAAATGTTGGATTCCTATGGCCCACCCAGAAAAAACACTAAATGATGTCCTGTGACCTTGGACTTGGAGAAAGAGGACGCATTGCGGTACTCATAACATACGTGCTGATAAGCCTTTGTTGAAAACTATTCTGTGGTCGAGACATTATGTCCCGGACAAACAAAATCCTGGATTCTTATAATCCCTAGAAGCAATCCATTAAAACTTTTGTCCTATGACTTTGACCTTGTGGCAGGCTTTATTTTTATACACGACACGTCCTCTACTCGTAATACGCGAGTTAACCCTTTACCTAACATGAAAATCAGACGACACTTGCAAACAAAATTCTTGAATAACTATTTTTTTTTAAATTTTTTGTCTCAAAAACATAGGTTATGACACCTCATTGGAACGAGCTCAACGAGCTCGTCCCAAAGAGGGGTCATAACCTATGTTTTTGAGACAAAAAATGAAAATATAATGAAAGTTAATCGGCGAATTTTGAGAATAGCGCTGGCCGGGTTTGGTCGTTACGTTGGGTAAAAGGTTAAATAGTTTTTGTTGAAAAATATGTTTATAGACGTTATGTACTTGTATATATACATGTAGGGAGGTGATTGAAATTGTTCAGGTATCCTTCATGTTTTCGCGTTGGCGATATACCGGCTTTTCGAAACGCAACCATTAATACCGCGTTTTCGATATTCCGACTTTTCAGTTCGCAACCGTTTATACCGCATTGCAAGTTTTCCGGCTTTTCAGTATGCAACCATACATACCAATATATACCAGTTTTTCAATATAGAACCTTGTATACCGCGCTGCCGATATTCCGGCTTTTCCAGTATGGAATCATACATACTACGTCTGCGATATGCCAGCTTTTCAATATGCAACCATATAGACGGCGTTGTCAATATTCCGGTTTTCAGTATGCAACAATATATGTAGCGATATACAGGCTTTTCAATATACAAACCATATATGCTGCGTTTGCGACATTCCTACTTTTCAGTATGCAGCCATACATACTGCGTTGGTGATATATCGGCTTTCCAAAATAAACGGTATCGATAACGGTATTACTTCTGAAACTGGAAAAGTAGGCACATTTTAACCCTTTACCTAACGCAGACGATATCAAAATTTATTATTTTAAATATCATTTTTTAAATTTTTTCAAAAAGTTTCAACAAAACCATATCACGTGACCCCTCTTTGGAACGAGCTCGACGAGCTCGTTCCAAAGAGGGGTCACATGATATGGTTTTGTTAAAAATTTTCGAAAAATAATATTTTTTCAGCAGCTGAAAAATGCATATTACCCGGCGGATGCGGGCGATTCGTTGGGTAAAGGGTTAATACAGTGCACCACTGATACACGTATAAACTTCTCTAGCGAATATGCAAGATCCAGATCCTTGAGCTAAATAATGTGAACAATCAAATTTAGGTTGTAAATTAGCCAAGTGCCCATAAAACCTTTTGAGACAAAAAATTTAATAAAAAAAAAATCAGTTATTTACATTTTTTTGTTCACTTCTTGTCGTGCTAGTCACAGGGTTAAACAAAAGCGACATACTCCGTACCATGGATTATGGGATCGAAAAATAGGATAAATAGCAGACTATGTGACCAAATTTCTTGTCCGACAGATCATGATTTACACTCTCAGCTGTGTATAAACGGGACCAACAAAGTCGATTCCTTCGGTATTTTAGTCCCAACATTTCTCTGTGTCGGTCTTTCCATTTTGGTTGCTCAATGCGTTATATTAAATACACTCAGCCACCCCTGTCCGTTACCAAAAAATTGAACATCAACATTCGATAAAGTTATCTCCCTTGAAATTATTGGACGATGGAGGAAGGTCTCATTAAGAAGCAAGTATTTGTCGAGAAAACAAACACCTATGACAATAGTAGAAAATAAAGCCATGTTTCCTCTTTGTTACTTTTACAACAGACACCTGTCTGAACTGTCTGAAGTTTATGTCTATTCAGAGTAACAAATGGAAATTGGACTTTTTTATGGCAGGCTAATTGGAAGGAAATAGTCCACAGATAATCCGCCATTAAGTAAATTACCTACCAACACAACATTGTCCACTTCGTATGGTGTATGCATTTTTATTTTTACTTATAGAATATACCCATAGTAGCTTGGTGTACTAAATGTGCACCACGAGTGGTGAAGTGGTGTTAACCGCGAGCCTTTGGTGCGCGGTTAACACCACTTCACCACGAGTGGAGAACATTTGGAATACCAAGCTACTTTGGGGGATATTTTATTTATACCATGCCTGTCAGATTAATAAGAGTTTTAATGTTAAATAAATCAATATTCACAAGCGTGAATCTGTTTTTGTTTACATGAGCACCGGTGGGCGGTATTTCCGTCGGCAATTTTGTCGCCGAAACGAAATAGAAAACGAAACGCGCAAATTACGGGGCCTTTTTCATTTTAATAACATAATAACATACTATTTCGAGTTATGGATGCTTTATTAACATGAAACAACGTATGTTTGTTAATTTTTGGTATCTTATGAGGTAAACTTATTTAAAAACGTAATAAATAATTGCCGGTTTCATTCCACTCTTCACGAGGCGACGAGTGATAAATTTAGACAAGTTTGCATTCAAGGCGTCGCCAAAAGTCAACATGGATATAATTCCATTGTAGGTGTAAGTTTTAACTATTGAAATCCCATTGCTGGCGTGTTTACCATGGCTGGTGTGTAAAGCTAAAGTTTATGTCATAGGCTTTTTATACATAGTAGAATTGGTAATCATGGTATAAAGTAATTTTTTCTTCTTCCCACACCCCAGGAAAAAATAGCAAATCTCCTCACCCCCTAAACCTTTATATTAATGGAAAGGGCAGTGTCGAATTAAATGTCACGATGCACAAACTGTTGATATAATTAACAGAACAAAAAATTACAGAACATCAAACGATAGTGAAAACGCAGTTTTCTTATTTTTAAATGAGTTTAACAGAGAATGATAGTCAGACGTTCAAACTGATTAGGAAAGAAATTGTAAAAATCCAGCTTCTGTATTTTTATATTACTCTACAGAAAATGCCTGACGTTTGTGAAATGATGCCAACGATATTAAAAATTCGCTAACAATTCGAAATTTCAATTTTATATGAAATTCCCAAACCCTTAGTGTTGAATGCTCTGACAACTTTAGGAAATAACAGGGAGCTAACTTTCCTGTACATCTTGTCCAATGACAAAAATTGTCAGCAGTGGCAGATTGGCGCAGCTAACTACGGTGATTGAAGACCAGGCATGTCAAAGCACCTCCGGTACCAACATAACCGGCACCGGGACAAGTCAACAATTGGGTGACATATCTCAATTAGATGGAAAAAGCACGAAAATCGTGCTTTATGATTACTTTGCTGTCGCCACCGAATAATATCTTTAAAGTAAAGAATGACGGCGCTTTCATTGTCTTTGATACCACGTTTGAAAAGTCAAAATGGTCGACCTTATCGAGGTCACTGTGCGGACAGAACATGCACCTTTAAAGTATTTTGATATGTTTATTCACAAATAAGTTGAAAGTGTGTCGTGCAAGTATGCCATACACAAGTATCAGTCTGTTTACCTCTTGAGGAATTTCCGCATAAAATAATTTTGTCCCCGTACCGGCTGGACAAAAGCCTCAGTACCAGTACCGGTTAGAGCATGAGGGAACCGGGGGTACCGGTAAATGTTGACATGGCAAGGAGGAAACTGACAGACGCATTAAGATGGCAAATCGTTGGCATGCATGCAACAGGCATGTAATTCAAAGCTATTGGAAGACAACTTGGCTATAGTCAGTCTGTCATCAGTAGACTTGTCCGAAAACATCAACAAACCAACGATGTTAAGGACCGTCCGAGGCCTGGACAACCCCAAAAGACCTCTCCTCGGGAAGATCAGAATCTGGCATGCCTCGGCAGGCGTGAATCCTATGCTTCAAGTGGAGTTTTGAAACATCTTTGGCTCCCCAAAAGGCGTTTGTGCAACAGAACTGTCCGAACACGTCTCAAAGCACTGGGTATGAGGTCCTGAAGGGTCACCAAGCGTCCAGCCCTGTTCGGTCAACATCAAAGACGACTTTGGAGTGGTGTACGGCACGACAACATTGGAATCCCAGGACGTCGAGGAGAGTCCATTGGTCAGACGAGATTAGGTTCCTGCCGCACGACATAGATGGTCGCACGAGAGTGTGGAGACAAGAAATACTGCTTACGTGCCCAGGAACATCAGACCTACTGTTCCTTATTGTGGAGGACCAGAAATGATCTGGGGATGCCTCTCACATGATTGTAAACTTGATATGGTGATTATACGTGGGAATCTCAGTGATCATCAGTACTTCCGGGACATCCTCAATCCGGTTGTCGTGCCTCGTTTTGACAACCACCCATTGGTTCCTCGCCCTGTATTCATGGCCGGCAATGCAAGGCCACATCGTTCTCATGCTGTGAGTGCATTCCTTCAGAACAACTGGGACTTTCTTGGACGTCGTGTGCAAGAAAGGGGTCAGCCTGTACAGAATTTGGCTGATTTGGAAGCTGCATTGCATGCTGAGTGGCAGACGTTGCCTCAGAACCGTATCTGAAGGTTCACTAGTTGCATTGGGGGGTGGGAGGGGGGTGTCAGGCTGTCACAGAGCACGTGGTGGATACACTCCCTACTGACTTCAGACACAGCTATTGTGTTCAGGAGATCACAAGTTACATTTTTGTCAATAATTACCGGCATTGTTTCATCATGGACCGTCCCAGCACCATACTTGTCCTGATAACATTTTTCCATCAAAAATCATTAGTGACAGATATGTGTAATTAGCGCCATAAAAATACTGCATATTTTCATCATTGTGTTGTCTTTTATTTGTCAATAGACCATTCTTTCCGCAAACAATTACTTTTGGCCATCTGCAAGATAGCACGAAAGTAATGACAGCTAGTTTCTTTTTACACCACAGCGAACAAAATACAGGGGGTGCTTAATTAAGTTTCAGGTACATATAATTTGCATCAGAAAATCAAATCAAAAAGAATTTTCTAATCCTTTTCGCAAGCCCACGTTTGTGTTTCAGTCTCAGGTTGTACGCCTGAATTCTAATCCCAAACTGATTGGCTGTGGACGGATAAAAGAGCGTTTTTTTTATTAATTCACGCACAATAACTATTTCATGTTCAGAATTATTTTTAACAAGTGTTTTATGTTATCCGAAACAGCACAAATCAAGGCTTTGATTTTATTAACCCTTTGAACCCTGATGGTATATTCCATGCCAGTTCCGAGCCACCAGGGGCGCGGTGGCGTTGCGGTAACCGGTTCTCGTCAGATCACCGAAGTTAAGCAACGTCGAGCCCGGTTAGTCCTCGGATGGGTGACCGTCTGAGCGATCGATTCGGACTCCCGCGCCGTGTCCTTGGGCAAGGCACTTAACCCCGATTGTCCACATGGGGGAACGATGACGCCGTGTACTAAGGCGTACTGCACGTCGATGGTGCGCTTGTCTTCAACCAATCTAACCCTGCCTGTGCTGCAGTGCGGAGTTACGATGTTGGGGAGCTGGCAGCTGCTCGTCGTTGCTCGGTGGTTCTCTCCGGGTACCCCGGCTTCCTCCACCCTTAAAACTGTCACGGTCATGATTAGCCATTGTGCATAAATATGTGACCTTAAACACCAATAAATAAATAATACTATCCGAGCCATCAACTGGTATAGTCTATATTCTTTACTTGGAGAAGTCCAATCGAGATTTTCAACGTGTTGCCTTGATTGGTCTACCACGCAAATCCACTGAACAACAATCTACTTTATGAATTCAGGTGGGAGCGCGGTGGCTCAGTGGTAGATTGTTGGACTTCTATGCTGGAGGTCCGGAGTTCGATCCCCGTCTGGGATGACCCGTCTTGTGTCCTTGGGCAAGGCACTTTATCTCGGTTGCCTACATTGGGGCACGATGACGCCGTGTACAGAGGCGTACTGCACGTCGATGGTGCACATGTATTCAACCACTGTAAGCCTTCTTGAGCAGAGTTAGAATGTTGAGGAGCTGGCAGTTGCTCGTCGATGCTCGGTGGTTCTCCCCGGGTACTCAGGCTTCCTCCACCCGTAAAACTGTCACTGTCACGATTAGCCATTGCGCATAAGCATGCGACCTTAAAAACACCAATAAATAAACAATAAATATGAATTCAGGTCGTATAACGACCCTGGGCTAAAAAAACCGGCCTTTCGTGTTCAAAGGGTTAAAACGGTTAGTTATTAACCCTTTACCCAACATGAAAAGCAGACGACACTTGCAAAAAAAATTCTTGAATAACTAAATTTTTTCATTTTTTGTCTCAAAAACATAGGTTATGACCCCTCGTTGGAACGAGCTCGACGAGCTCGTTCCAACGAGGGGTCATAACCTATGTTTTTGAGACAAAAAATGAAAATATTTTGAAACTTAATTGGCGATTTTTGAGAATAGCGCTGGCCGGTTTTGGCCGTTACGTTGGGTAAAGGGTTAAACATTCGCAGCAAAAGTCGTCCGTGTGCGTTTGGCTTTATCTCTTGGCAAATATGCCATTTCCGCTCAGACTGACACAGATAATGGACACAAAATAATGCAATCACAAATTTGTTTGATACAGCACTTGAAAGGCAGCAATGCAATAGGTTCATTTCAGTATCTCTTGAAATATTGTATAGGCCCAACCTTTATAGTGCACAGCATGAAAAAACCTGCACCTGGACAAAACCGGCAAATATATGCGATTGTGCGTGTGAAGGTGAGTGTGTGGGGGAGGGGGGTCTTTCTTTCTAATTTTGCGAAAACCATGACAATATTGTCTTGTATCCCAGAAAGATTCCCTTTGTTTTCTTCGAGTACTCGCAAGGAAGACCAGGCGCGCAGCCAGAATTCTATAATAGGAGGTCCCCTAGCTATTTTTATTATTTTTTTTTTTGGGGGGGGGGGGGGGGGGGCAAAGATGGTATTTGAAAAGACGTTGAGCCGGGTTTCAGGGCCTCAACTAGTCCTAACTGGGACCCTCTGGTCGTTTCCCCTCTTCCTACTTTCATGAAAGGACGTGGGAAGAGGGCAATGATCAGCGGGTTCTAGTTAGGACTTGCGCCAAAACAATTTTGCAAAATTCGGTGTTCTTAGAGCTAATCATTCGTAGCGTGTGTAGCCCCTATATTGAAGACCATTTTGGGACTCTGTGTTGTGTGAAGGTTGCAGTGGACCTATGTTTGGGGCAGCGAAAATTTTGGTGGTGATAAGCTCCCCCCCCCCCCCTCCTCTCCCCTCCCCGTCGGCCGCCACTGAAGAAAACAGTGGGTTAGGATATGCCTTCCGGATTGTGTTGGGACTTATTTATCATTGAGAATAGAAGAAAAAACAAGTCTCCACAAAATTGGTTATACAAGACTGAGTGTGTTTGTGTGTATTTAAAAGGTCACAATCGTGTTGTGGCTTAATTTAGAATATTGGTTTCAGTTTAACCGACGGATATCGATCAGTCGGTAGAACCGTAGTCAGGAATCCAACACCCAACCCACTTTACCATTGCATACCACCAAAACCGATGGCTGGGTTCTAGTATACAGCAGACATTCTCGCCATTACTTTGTTCACATTCCTAGCGGTAACTATATGAATGTGTCTGAAACTCAAATGCTGCCCCCATCCTCAGGCCTGGCAGTCTAGAAAATCAAGGAGTGCAAAACAATTGCCCTCCTCAGATTGCTTGGGAGTTCAATTGTACATGGAATTTTTTCAATACATATACTTGTATGCCGTTTTGGTTACAGTACGTAGAGGATGGATTGTCACCCAGTCGCCCATGGTGTGGAGGTATCATCCAAGGTACTACTCTTAAATTTCGTACAGAAACACAAGAAGCACAAGCCAAGTTTCAACCAATGGACCTCCGGGTTTAACGTTTCAAATTAAATTTCGTACAGAATCACAAGAAGCACAAGCCAAGTTTCAACCAATGGACCTCCGGGTTTAAACTTTGTAATTAGCATAAACAAAGTTTCAGCCAATGTGACCTCCGGGTTTAACCCGGAGGTCCATTGGCTGAAACTTTGCTTAATCTAATTACGCTTTGCATCAAATTAGCAATAATTACTTGAGAGAAATTATCACTCCACAGGTGCTTTATTGACAATACACTCTCTATGTACTGTATATTCACTTCAAGGTATTCCTGCTGTGACTGAAAAACTGGACTACATTCAGCTACATAGTGGAAAAATTGGCATACACATATTCTCATTATTCAAAATGTTGTATTCAGTTCTTATTTGACTGTCTTCTACACTAATAATGTATCGAAATGCGACAGAATGAGTCATGAATTATTGCAAATCAATGCAACCTTGACAAATGATAATAGATTTTAAAGGCAGTCCCAAACAGGTCTGGCATTTCAGAAAATCAAGGGGTGTAAGAAATTGCCCTCCTTAATTTTTTCTAGGCGTGCTGTAGGCGTGCAACACTCCCGCACTCCTAAAGAATGCCAGGCCTGCATCCCCAACTGTTCGAAACGGATGCTACAGCCGCTCATTAAAATAACCGACAGTTTGTGTTTTGTAAGTTCCAACATCAGATCGAGTGTTTAAGAAAGTACATGATTACCAGAAGAGCCAATCGATATCTAAGGCTCCAGACGAGATTGCCCGAGTGAAAAAATATTGGAAGGGGGCGTCACCCCCTACACCTCCTTTGCTATACCCCTGACGGCGCCTTCACTTGTTTAACCTTCTACCAAGGGTGAAGGCCATTCACTGTCACCGGCACTATTCACAAAATTTGACATTGAAAATTCATTAATTTTTCCAATTTTGCATCAAAAGCATAGATTAAGGCACTTATTGAAACGAACTCGTTCCAATGAATCTCTGTCAGGCAAGGGGATAATAGTAAATGTTTTATCAATTTTTATCAACGAGGCAGAATCAGGTGAATAAATTGCAGTTATTCATATAAATTCCCTGCCAGTGGTCGCCAATAATCTCCCGATACTCTGACGGGAGTGCGGTGGTTCAGTGGCACGGCATTGGACGTGAGGGGTAACTGCGTTGTATCCTTGGGCAAGCTTGGCACTTCATCCCGATTGCCCACTTGGGGCGCGGTGGCGCTGTGCATTAAGGCGTAGTGCACGTCGATGGTGCAGTTGTCTTCAACCAATGCTAACCCTGCGTGTGAGGAGTTAGTACATTGGGGAAGCTGACAGTTGCTCGACGTTGCTCGGCGGTTCGATCCGGCCATTCCGGCTTCCTCCATCCGTAAAACTGTCCAACACTAGGTGATCCTGGCTGTCGAAAGTGTCTTTCAGAACGCCAATAAAAAGTGGTATTAGAACCTCGCCCGGGGTAGGGGTGTGTCGGGCAAAAGTAGTACGCGTCATGAAGATACTACACGATAACAGGCCTTAAAATCAGTCAGTTTACCGGTATTCCTATAATAATTATCTTATCTGCAAATTTAATCCTCTGGAGTCCCAGTGTGCAAAATGTGACGAGAACGCTCGTTTCGTTCGCGTGGTGGTTACGCAAATTTAAATCTACGCGTACGGATGACCGGTTAACCAAAAGTTGCATCTTGAATGGTAAAGTTTGAGTCACTTAACTGGTAGAGTGCTAATTGTTTTCTCAGCCTCAAGATTTGTTCACACATTTTTGTCTTCTTACAATTCCCGGGAGAGGCACTCTCCCATAAAGTGCAACAATGCAAATCGATGGAAATGAAGTAACTTTACTTAAGATAATATACTATTAAAAAAAGTAGGGGATATTTGCTAAAAGTGAGATATATGAAGAAATATATTTATATTTTCATCAAAACGACAATTGAGGTATTGCACTGTGACATCTGGTGAATGATTTCAGCGATAGTTGGGTTTTTGACTAAGCACACATTCCACGAACTGAGCTGTAGAAGACATGGACGGTCAGTCAGAGAATATACCACATCCAGTCTAAAACCTCAATACCTTGTAAATCCTCCTCGGCTCGCAAGACAAGCGCGGATCCGATGTGGCATACTCCTCACCAAAAGTCCAATATCAGCTTGGCTGATGTTATTCCATTCTTCCTGTAGTGCAGCGGCGAGTTCATGGAGATTGGTAGGGGGCTGTTGGCGTTGTCGTGTAGGCGTCTGGGAAGCATATGCTTGATGTACTCGATTGGTGAAAGGTCTGGACTTAGTCCTGGCGAAGACCGTGTAGTGTTGTTCTGCTCCTGGAGGAACTCTGCAGCGACACGGGCCTTGTGTGCTCTTGCATTGTCATCTTGGAAAATGAATCGACGGCCTTGACGTCGCGCAAATGGCACCACGTGAGCTGCTAACGTTCACGATAGTACTGCCCTGTGACACGCTCTTGGATGACATGTAATACTGTTCTGCGTGTTATCGTTATGCCTCCCAACACCATAACCGATCCATCACCAAAACGATCGTGCTGCCAAATAGTTATGTCATGGTATCGTTCGTTCCTCCGCCGCCACACTCTGTTTCGCCTGTCGTGGAAGTCGAGTGTGAACCTCAATTCATCGGAAAACATGACGTTGCTCCACTGACCATTGTCCAGCGCTGTCGTGCTCTACACCATTTACGCCTTGCTGCGATTTGACGTTCAGTCTGACGTGGAATTATTCGAGGTCGTCGAGCGTACACATTCCAGCTGTGTAGGCGCTTTCGGATAGTCTGACCACTGACTCACACGTCTGTCGCTCGGTGCAGCTGCTGTCCAACTTCTTAGGCGCTTTGATGGTGGTTACGTAATGCTGTGGTTCGGATGAAACGATCCTGCTAGCTAGTTGTCGTTTCAGTCATCAACATTGCCTGTCTGACGGTAGCGTGATTATAACCTGCTCATCACCGATTGAGTAATGTTGAGAATTTGAGTCAGTGCAGTCTGTCTGTTGCCAGCTTTCAACATGCCAACGGCACGTAAATGATCGTCACGTGTCAATCTTCGCATACCTCAAAAATTACGTTTCGACCAGAAACTATTGATGAACGAGTCTACAGCAAGAAAAGAACGATGAGACTCCGGAAAAGCCCGTCCAGTACAAATGAAAATTTCAAAACGTACCCCACAGGCATTAACGCGGTGCTCGTGCGAAAAACCTGCACGAAGTTTTCGAGGGCCGGTGACATTTATGATCCACACTAAACTTGGTAACATATTAATGCGTCCAATCACGCGTATCCAATACTATTTTCCGAAAATAGCAACATCAGTTTGGATAACCCCTACTTTTTTTGAATAGTATATGAAGGACATCCACAGAATATGAAGCCTTTAACGTTAGGTAAGACTGAGAGACGATCTAACGAATTTGTGAGCATTCAAATCACTACAACCCAGTCGAACTGATAAGGGTGGTATATTTCACCCTCTCCGCAGCCAGTGCGGTAAAACTGTCTCCGCGCATTAGTGTTTTTTTTTAAACTTTTAACGCTTTCATTATTACTTATTTCAGCGTCGAGGTCGTCTCTCAGTCTTGCCGACGACGGCAGGAAAGATCCAAAGAAGTCTTGAGTCCGACAAAATGGGACCCTCAGTCGATTGGAGTTTCATTTTTCATTTCATATAATGTTGCTAATTTATGTCTTCGCCTACGTTTTTACAGTGTTATATATACAGACTATCATGATTATGTGTATGTCCTATGACTTGTATCAGATTCGAGGTGGTGTCCAAAAAGAGATCTCAACGAGTCGGCTTTTCCGGCGAGTTGTGATCCTATTTTTGGACACTACCGAGAATCTGATGCAAATCAACGGACATGCACATTATCATGATAATTCATTTATCTAACAATTCTGTCACATAAGCAGATTCAATCATAAATTATTAATACAGTTTTGGGACATACTGATGGGCGAGAAAAAGTAAAAAAAAAACAACATCTTTTATGGAACTATATTATTGTGCACTCTGACAAACAATGAGTAACGCGGTCACGACAATTTTCAAAGTTGTGTTGTCAACTTATTCACTCTCAGTGTCACTTCCTATGATGATCCGCTTGAATTCACGAGTTTGCGACATGGGCACATCCCCAGGAACCGGGTGGTATAATATTGAATTGTGCAGTTTCTATTTATTGTAAAATTTTTAGCCAATCGCCCGTAACTGTCGCTGTCGCGTTACCGGAAACGAGTCGTCTATATGATACGGAATCAGAATAAGCCGTCTATATGATACGGAATAGGAACACATTATGTGATACGTACTGTTTCTCGAGGTCTTCAGGCCAAAATCTGTATGATTGTTAGATAAAACCAGTTTCCTTATATAATAATTCACGACTTGTCACGGAATTAGTTAAATTCCTAGCTGCGTTGTGAGAAAAGAAATCAGCTTACAATTTGAATTTTTCTACATCAGTGTGCAGAGGGTTAAAACAATTTAGTTGCATTTAACCAAAGAATTCAACCTTCAGTGACGGAGAGCTATTTCTTCCACTTCAACCATCTTCCAGCCTGGGAACTAACCTTCAGCAGACAATAAAATCTCGAATTTTGAGATAACCTATTTACGTACATGTGGATACAGGAAAGAGGACCGATTAAAGTACAGCCATCGTGGACGGGTCAAAATCTATGGTTGAGCATTAATCCCGGTGCTTCATTTGTGGAAATTTTGCTAGGTGTCACAGCGGATCATCTCTGAATTATATGCATGGAAAAAATGACAACCCGTGGATTTTGTCCCGTCCACGATGGCCCTTGTATGACAGTTCACAGATTTCGAAAGCGTCTGCGGGACGCACAGGGGACGTCAGCTGTCTTCGGGAGTTTGAGCATTGAAGTTTGACGAAGTATTTATAGCTGCAGACGAACAACTTTTCGGTTATCTGTTTTTTTATTTAGATAACCATCGGGGGACGATAAATTCGTTTCTCTCAAATTTTATGACATGCTTCAGGTAGAGAGGCGGTTGAAATTGCCAAACCATGACCAGATCTCTTAAAAAATGATGTCAGCTATTTCCAAGGCATAGTACCTTAATTGATGCACCCATCTCCTACTCGACCACAAAAACACATATTTCAACACCGACCGTCGCACTTATCAAGACCTCAAAATCAATGCTCATGAGAACTTGAACTAAAATGCCAGATTTCAGCCATCGTTTTTGTCGGTGGGCAATGATCCTGTGGTTTAGGTCTTGGGCTCCTGGTTGCCAGGCGAAGTTTCATAGGGTTCGATTCCTTCAAAAACCATCATTCTGAATGCCTCCAAAACAAGACTGATTCTTGCAAAATACACAGGCCTGTGCCAGTCGTCGACTGCGAAGCCAGCGCGTTTCACACCTTCAAACAGCTGCCGCAAAGAAACTGAACTATGTATTCATTCGAACTAAAATGCTAGATGCCAGGTATCGTTTATGACGGTGTACAATTACGGATCAGTAGTTTAGGTGTTGGACTCTCGATTTCAAGGCGGGGTTGCCGAGGGTTCGATTCTCTGCTACGACCAGAAACCAAAACTCCAAATTCCTGCAAAACATTATTGTGTCATTCAAAATAACGCCCCCACTAAACACACCCACCACCACACACACACAAACACCTACAGTCTTGTTCAACCGCTTTTGTGGGAACTTGTTTTCTCTTTTATTCTCGGTGACAAACAAGTGCCCACAAAATTCGAAAGACACACCTTTACCGTTGTTTTCTTTGCGATGACCTGGAGAATATATAGGAAATGTTCGTGGGAACCTAATAACTATTGTCTAGATTTTCACAATATCGGAAAGATCGACCACCCCCTCCCACCACCACCACCACCACCACCACCACATACGCGCACCCTCACGACCATTCTAAATGGCGATTTTTGTATATGGTGCAACTGGTTACGTGAAAGGATGTAGAACAATCATATTCAGAATCTAGCCTTGAGAGGGTCGGAAAAAAAAATTCGGCATCAGTTCCGAAGCATGACTACAACGCTGCCAGGGGCATCAACCTAATTATTTCATCTTATAACATCACCACCATCAAATAGCTCATTACGAACAATATCGTTAACAACACATCTAATACGGAAATGACGTCCGAAGTCAACGTCGACGTCTAACGTTGTGAGTGAGTTGGTTTCGGAAGTAGAATTGAATTAATCTTCTCTTATTTTTCATTAACTGTCTACCTAATACAAAGAGTAGACGACATTTGCAGAAAACATTCCCTGAATGTTTTTCATTTTGGTCTCGAAAATAACTTATGACCTCCATTGGAACGTACTCGACGAGCTCGTTCCAATGAGGGGTAATAAGCTATGTTGTTTGGAGCAATAATTGAAAACAAATTACTGGTGTTTTTTGTGAACAGCGCTCCCCAGATTCAGTCGTAACGTTAGCTAAATGTTAACCCTTTGAATACTCATGGTATATTCCAGACCAGTCAGAGCCATAAATTAATAGAGTCCATATAATAATAATAATAATAATAATAATAATAATAATAATAATAATAATAATAATAATAATAATAATAATAATTAAATTTTATATAGCGTTGAACCACGGATGTGCTCTCAAACGCTTAACAAATCTATGTGAGCACCTGCAAGAAAAGTAACGTTTTCAATCTGACAGTAATTCATTAAAAAGCCTCTTTGAAAAGATAGCATTTGAGACTTTTTTTGAATTGGTCCAAGTTTTCTGCAAATTGTACATCACTTGGAAGAGAATTCCACAGATGGGCCCCGACATAAGAAAAAGGCTCTCTGAATGGCGAGCGCAGACCTTGAGAATGGAACATTTAGTCTGATTTGATTGGACGAACGCAAGTCTCGCTCAGGTCTTTTCACCAGAAAGAGTTCTTCTAAGTAAACCGGAGCTAATTTATGAATGCATTTGAAGACATTTACCAAAATTTTGAAATCTACTCGTTGTTTTACAGGAAGCCAATGTAATTTAATGAGAACTGGGGTAATATGTTCCCGTCGTTTAGTTCCACTAACGATGCGTGCTTCTGTGTTTTGAATCCTCTGCAGTTTAGCTATTTGTGACTGCGGAAGACCAATGAGTAAACTGTTTGAATAGTCCAGATGTGATGAGATTAAGGAGTGCACCAACTTTTCAAGAGTATCTTGTGATAAAATAATAATAATATTCGTTATATAGGGGAAGAGCAATCACGATTTTCAACGTGCAGCCTTTGGGCTGCACGTTGAAAATCTTGATTGGTCTTCCACACAAATTTACTGAATAACTATCTACTTTGTGAATTTAGGTCGTAATGACGATGCTGGACCGGAAAAGCAACCTTTCGGGTTCAAATGGTTAGATTACACATTATGTAATAACAAGAATCTCAATTCGTCACGATTTGACGCGAAATTTCTGAACCTCGTTCACTGCAGTCGGTATGAGGCACTGTAAGTCTTGACTCTCATCGATTTTAATGAACTAGGTACAGAAATGTCATATGAAAGGGAGTCACATTGGAGATATTATTTCATCTTCTGATTTTTTTTTATCAAATATCAAATGACGTTTGTGCTATGCGTTTCAAACGTAATAAATTATCCTTCAGTGCATTCAACCCATGTTGATGATTTTATCGGAGATTTAATAACAAAATTGCTTTATCACATGGCGTCTGAGCGGAAAATTGCCCTAAACCTTTTCTGTGCCACTAATGATAGTGGGTGTGTGAAATTGTTCATTATATGTAATTTTATATCACAGCCCTATTCGGATGAGAACACTCGTAAAGTGGCCAATATAATTGTGAGAGCAAATACACCAAATTGCTTCGCAACGCAGCTGTTTGATGGTGTTATATTTTAATAAATTCCCCATTAGATACTCTAATTTTCATACAATAATTTTAATTCGTATCTTATGTGGTTTGATTGGACTTCCTGCCTTACCTACACCCTTCAAAGTTTAATCTTCCGTTATTCACGAGTTTTAGAATTTTAGCCTGTATTTCCCTGAGCTGATTCTTCCATTTGGTGTCGAAGTGCGTAAAAGCGCAGCATTCGAGTGAAGATCAACATACAGTACAATTCAAATAAAATTGTAGGATAGCCACTATAAACTATGTAGTTTTCTCTTCCTACACTAATAAGATCAGAATCTGACATCATTTTCTGGAAAGCTCTCAGTAAGAGCTTTTCCGAAAATGATGTCAGATTCTGATCTTATCAGTGCAGGGAGAAGCAGTATACTTAGTTCATTGCGATTATGCTACAACTTATTTTGAATTGTACTGTACATGTAAAAAACGCCCGACAAGGACTCATGTAACGGGTCGTCAAATTCTGAAAGCTTCACTGAGTTCACTGTCTCATACAATGTGGACCGAAAGAAAACAAAATATGAAAAGAGCGAAACTGAATAACTGAAGAGGGAGAAAGCTAATTTATTTTCCAAACAAACAAAAAGGCACAGCTGACAATTTTTCTTATTGGAAGAGATTTACGGAAAAGTTAGCTCCCATTAATTTTCTAAAGCTGTCAGTAAATTTAACACTCAGGCTGTGGGAATTTTATATAAAAGCTGAAATTTCGAATGTCAGTGAAGTTGTATCATCGATGTGCGAATCATCTCACAAACTGGGAGCGCGGTGGCTCAGTGGTAGACTGTTGGACTTCTGTGCAAGAGGTCCCGAGTTCGATCCCCGTCCGGACGACCCGCGTTCTGTCCTTGGGCAAGGCGCTCTATGCCGGTTGCTTACATGGAGGCACGGCGACGCCGTGTACTACGGCGTACTTCACGTCGATTGTGCACATGTCTGCAGCCGCTGTAACCCTGATTGAGCGGAGCTTGAAAAGAGTTAGAATGTTGAGGAGCCGACAGTTGCTCGTAGAATCTAGGTAGTTCTCTCCGGGATCTCCGGCATCCTCCACCCGTAAAACAATCACGGTCACGATTAGCCATTGTGCATAATTACGTGACCTTAAACACAAATTAATAAATAAATAAATCTCACAAACTTCAGGCAGTTTCCTGTAGAGGGGTATTAAAATACAGAAGCTTTATTTTTTACAATTTTTTTCCAGTCAGAACGTTTGACTACTATTTTCTATTGAAAAAAAAACACATTTAAAAATAAGAAGACGGAGCTTCCACCATCTTTTGATCTTCGATAATAGTTTTTGCTGGTCATTATAACAATAGTGTGCTCATAATGACATATAATACATGCAGATACTGTCCTTTCCATTAACCCTTTACCCAACGTAACGGCCAAAACCGGCCAGCGCTATTTACGAAAATCGCCAATTAATTTTCATTATTTTTTCATTTTTTGTCTCAAAAACATAGGTTATGACCCCTCGTTGGAACGAGCTCGTTGAGCTCGTTCCAACGAGGGGTCATAACCTATGTTTTTGAGACAAAAAATGAAAAAAAATAGTCATTCAAGAATTTTTTTTGCAAGTGTCGTCTGCTTTTCATGTTAGGTAAAGGGTTAATATAAAAGTACAGGGGGTACAAAAATAAAATAAAAATTCTAAATTACTGTAAAAACCCAATCGCTCTAGAAAGAGCCAAAGTGAATGTTGGCTGAGTGTTGGTGGCTCTTTTATAAGATAAGATAAGATAATGTTTATTGCACGACCAAGAATAAAAGGTATGGCATACATAAAGCACACAAACAATTAAATAAGCAATGGGTTAACCATGCTACACATTTTTTTGAGTAAACAGATTAAACAGGCTTGTCTCATCTGTTGCGGCACTCCTGTGAGTGGGCATACAATGTATGAATCTCATTGACAATCAAAACTAATTAGATTATCATGCCCTCAGGAAAAAGAAACATCGGTTGTTTTCACCAGCGGTATTGAACATTAGCCTTTCGAAATTGCTTATGACCACATTGAGCTCCATTCCCTCTACTGATTTCTGTGCGTCAGGATATGGGTTACAAATCGACCGACCTCGCGAATAACTTCCACATCTTCACAGGCAAATAGCAATGCAAATCTTTCCAGTTGCCGCAGAAGGTGGAAGTGAGGAAGTCGCTAACCGACAAAGTTGATAAGCTCATTTCGAAAAACGCTGTATTCAGAAGAAGCAAAGAAAGAATGTAATTCATCTTCAGCCGAATTTGTCTTACACTGTTTGCAGTGCCTCTGTTCCCTGGGTACTGGTGTCGGCTTTTGATAGCGACCCCGCTCTATCTCCAAGTCATGAATCTGGTGACAAATCGCCTTTCCTTCGCGGGAGGTGTATGAATATAAAACTCCCTACAGAAGCTCTCTTTGACCGAATGATAGAACTTTAATTTTATACTGTCCGAATGAACGCCGTTTCGTGTGGATCCGCTTTTCCACGTCTAATCGTACACGCCACGGAGTCACGGAGTCGCGTTTTCAATTGTTTCTCAAAATTTGGGGGAGCACAGTTTGGGTTCAACCAGACGCTGCGAAACCCACAAGTCGAAAGGATGCTTTCAATTTCTGATGTGCAGGTATGATTAAGTTCCCGCATCTCCTGATAAGCCAAACATAACAATGGGTTGGCCTGAACTGTTACCGCTTTCAGCCAATTTGACACAAGTTTAGTTTTTCTGTCAACAGCTAGTGGGTACCCAATTCCGATAGTACTGCTGTATTGCCAGATTTCGAGTGTATCTGCAGTATATTTTTGCAAAACTGCAAATGTACCGATTCAATCTGCTTTTCATTATTTCGGACTGCCTGGTCTCCCAAAATTCTTAACGCGAATTATCTGTAAAGTTGTTGTTGCTAATTAGCTTGCCATAAAAAAACAAGTTAAACGAAAACAACAGACAGACCCGAGAGCTGTCTGTTGTATTCGTTTAACCCTTTACCCAACGTAACGGCAAAAACCGATTTTGTTTTCAAGTGTCGTCTGCTGTTCATGTTAGGTTAAGGGTTGATAAAAGTAGCCAAAGGAAACTAGGCTTTATTTTCTACTGATGTCAAAGATGGTTTTCTCAACGATTACTTGCTTCTAAATTTGACCTTCCTCGTCTGTCTTTTTCTTTCAAGGGAGATAACATTATCGAAAGTCGATCTTCATAACGATACAAGTTCGGGATTAGAGAAAGTTATTTCAGCTTATATGAAACGATATACTTGTATACCTTTCATTCCGGGCAAAAATCTGACCTCTTCAAACCTGTACGCTCAGTTCACCATGTACGAAACTTCACGCAACGGTTAGTAAGCGACAAAATCCAACACAAATGGTTAAAGCTTGAACAGTAATAAATTTAACTGGACTCAATGATTCTGGAGAATCATAAGCTTTTCCAGACGAGATTCCATGTTTTTCATGCCCCAGAGTTTCTTAAGATTTCTTTTAACTGTATCACTAAAGCACGTTTATTGATGTCCCGAGAAAGGTCGGCCTGGAAGTCTCGAATGAAAACGTTTAGGTTAAAATCAGCACTATTGTTGGAGAGCGTTAATATTAATATCGCCGCCCGACAAGTCTACGTCCGACAAAAGCAGTTATGTTTGTTTGCTACATACCCATTGAGTGTTGTGGCTATTTGAAAACAGCTCATTTTATCTCCAGTTTATCTAAAATTTTGATGTTTGACAGTTTGTGGAGGGTTAATGAACGCTTGTCGGAATAATTCTTCTCAAGAGTCTAGTTTGTCTTGAAAATCCGTAAGAATCACTTGAAGAAATCCACAGAAAAATGTGAATTTTAAGTTCTAAAGGACTGCCTGTCTTTAATCTGTCAAAACAGAGTCAAGGCTTGGTTCATGAATACCCTTGCTACTTACAAAAATTATCCCCCATAAATTCGGGGTCCGATAACAGAGGTTATGTTTATCTGTGACATACCCATTAGGTGCCGCTGATGTCCGAAAACAGCCCATGTTATCGAAGGATTGACGTTTAGCAGATTGTGCAGGGTTAACAAACGCTTACCGGAATATTTTGTCCATGTAACTTATAATGTCACGCCAAGACCTGCGAATGGCTTGGAATTTTTAATATCTTTCTTACTTGCAAAAATGACCCTCGGGGAATTCCGCTTCCAATAAAGGACACTATGTTCAATTCTCAAATACCTGTTGAGTGTTGTGGGTGCCCGAAAACAGCCCATTTTATCAGAATTTCGATGTTTGTCAGCCTGTGGAGGGTGAACGAACGCTTAGCCCAGTATCTCATGTATGTCAATTGTCATGTTGCAGACGGTTCTTATAGTGATTAATGGTTTTAAAAAAAAATCTGCAAGAAGCGTTTTGAGAAAGTGTCGAAAAATTCTACTTTTGACAGTTTTTTGCCAAATTTGGCAAAAGAAGGGTTAAATCGAAAATTCCGCTTTGGTACATTTTTAGATTTGTACCACTCTATACACGTGTGAAAGTCTGTAAAAATCAGTTCGAAAATGGCTTCAGAAGCGTACGGACAAAATGTGTGAAAAAAAAAATCGTAGAAAAACAAATGTATTTTCCTGAGGAAAAGGGAAATAAATTGCTACTACGCACTGAACCGATAGTTTTAATGATGGATCTAGAGGAGATCAGAGGGGGTTGCCACCCCCCCCCCCCCCATCCGACACAAATAGCTGCATCCGTTCCTATAATATTCCTCTGGTTATCTCGTCCACTGCGCATATGTTAATTTGAGCCACTCGGTCTTTAACACACAACCTGCAGACTATTTGTCAGGAGCAGGTTCAAGGGACCCACTGGTACAAACAATATCCACAGTCGCCTTGCAGTGTTGAAGTGACCATGTATTTCTAGAGGGATGGCAGGTAGACAGTCAATCTGGCTGTGTCATCTCCCTCAGATATGAACATTGTGTATTGTATTAATTGTCTAATAGTAATTATGTGCTGCCATGTTCATTTTATGTACAATATTTACATAGTGAAATAAAATATCTATCTATCTATTAGAGCTGAAACGGTTAACCGATTAATCTATGAACAACATCCTGATCGATCCAAAACGTAATTGATCGATCAGCCGTTATTTTTTAACTACTGTATTATATGGGTCAACAAGTGAACAAATTTGTTCCAAAACAGGCATACATTGTCAAACTGACTCACATCAGTTATATGAGACAGAGTAAAGCATGCAAGTTACTTGCTGACTTGTTTACTTGCGTGACCATCATACTGTATCAGTAGCTGGAAATGGCCATTCTTAACCCTTTACCCATTGCGGTAGGAGACGATACTTGCAAAATAAATTCATGAATTACTAAAAATTTTCAATTGTTGTCTCAAAAACATAGCTTATGACCCCTCATTGGGACGAGCTCGTTGAGTTCGTTCCAATGAGAGGTCATAAGCTATGTTTTTGAGCTCGTTCCAGTGAGGGGTCATAAGCTATGTTTTTGAGACAAAAATTGAAAACATAATAAATTTGAATGGAGATTTTTTTGTATATAGGCCTAGTCGGTTTTGTTTGTTACGTCGGGTAAAGGGTTCATACTGTAAATCATCAACGGTATGGCAATTATTCAGATATCTATTTGGACAAGTGATTAATCGGTTAACCAAGGTTAATCCACGTGATTAATCGAGCAAGAAAACCCCTTAACCGTTTCAGCTCTGCTATCTTTTTAACTAATGCAATGCTATAGGCTCTACTGTTTTTTCCGAGAATGTCAGGGTGTTGTTACCTTCTAAAAACACTCGTTGTGAAACTACGCAAGTACCAGCCTCTAAATAAAGGGGGTGTATCGTGATGGGGCTGAATCTAACAAAGTCCATCTTATATCCAGTGTGTCTAAATTATCTTCACATATTACAAAGAGCATGACGATATATTCACTCTCATTCTTGCAGTACAGACATGGGATCACGCAGCGAATCCATCTTATGGTCGCGCGGTGGTGATTCCGTGGTACGGCATTGGACTTCAAACCGACCGACCCACGGTTCGATTCCCGCCAGGGGTAACCACGTTGTATCCTTGGGCAAGGTACTCCATTCCGATTGCCTGCGTGTGAACACGGCGGTGCCATGTACTAAGGCGTACTGCACGTCGATTGTGCACTTGTCTTCAACCAATGATAACCCCGATTGGGCGGAGTAATTACGTTGGAGAGTCTAATAGTTGCTTGCCCTTGCTAGGTGATTCTTCTCGGGTACTACGGCTTCCTCCACCCGTAAAACTGCCGACACGGGGTGATCCTGGCTGTCGAAAGTGTCGATAAACTCCAAGAAATAAATAAATAAATTAATGAATCCATTTATACCTAATGGGTATTATCTCGTTTAGATGCGGCATACACACGCATTATACACTTCACAAATTGATTGGTAAAGGAGAATTAATGGAGGCAAATAGCTATTTTGGAGAACTTAAAACCCTTTATCCAACGCAGACGATATCAAAATTTATTATTGTAAATATCATTTTTTTTAATTTTTTCAAAAAATTTCACCAAAACCATATCATGTGACCCCTCATTGGAACGAGCTCAATGAGGGGTCACATGATATGGTTTTGTTGAAATATTTTGAAAAATTTAATTTTTTCAAATTTCGCGGACGGATATGTAAATGGTTAAATGGGAAAACTTGTCACGCCATGACAATATATTTTTGTGGACCTGTCAAGTTGCCGATTAGGTATTCTATCAGTATTTTTATCAACCCGAACTAATTGCTGTATTTGAAATGACACTGCTCCAAGTCATTTGTTACCAAGTTGTCGACCATTCAATTTACAGTACTGAGGTAAGAAAAGACGTTTCTTTCTCGATCAAATCGAAATTTGATCGCTACACAGTCACACTAACGAGATTTCAAAAACACATTATTGCGAAATCGAGACCAAATCCTGAAAGACTAGTGAAGATCACCACCTGGGGTTCAATGTTTTCGCATCTCTTTCGACATTTGAGCATCTAGACTGTTGTGAAAAGGAAAGCGAACAGATAATTCGTCCCCTGAGTTCCAATATGTTTTATGTGCCAGAGGGCACATATAACACACTGGAACCCAGGGCCCAATTTCTATCCGATCGCGACCAATTTGCGAGCCTATCGAAATTTTTTTGTCAGTATAGGAAAACACATCTGTCAGAAAGATTGTGTGCGACAACTGTTTCCCATTTTGTCCTCAGATATCATCTCAAGGGAAACCACTTTTTGTTTTACACACCACCCTTAGAAGATCTGTCACCCCTCATAGTACTAAGGACAGAGGAGGATTCTAATCTTCCTACCCCCTCCCAAATCACCATACAACCACACACAGGGCAGCACGATACTCAAAACTGAATACCGGTATCGGTATTCAAAAAAATACCGCGGTATACCGGTATATCGAAACAGTTCAGATATATGAACACAAGTACCACAATCAAAACTTGAGGCATCACAGTCGGAACGAATTAGCATGCCTTGATGATGCGGTTCGAAAAACATTTACCCAACGCAGACGATATCAAAATTTATCATTTTCAAAATTAGGTTATCAGATTTTCCCCAAAGATTTCAACAAAACTATATCATGTGACCCCTCATTGGAACGAGCTCAACGAGCTCGTTCCAATGAGGGGTCACTTGATATAGTTTTGTTGAATTTTTTTTAATTTATTTTTTCAACTGCTGAATTTGTATATTACGAGGGCACAAGCAGACGATTCCTTGGATAGAGGGATAATATTATTCATTCGGAGCTACAGTTAAAAAACTCAAGACATCTTGAAAATTAAATTGTGGACAAATAAATAATGACGATGAGCCGATATTTTTGTAATTACACCAGTATTCAATCGATATTGGTTTGAATACCGGTATATATCGGTATATCGGTTTATCGATATACCGTGCAGCCCCAAACACACAGCTTGAAAACTAGAAAACTTATATTGCACTTCTATTCATCGGTATGTAGAAGTTTTTTACCCATATTATACTCTTAAAAAACACAATTTTGTTACTGAAAGAATATCTGGGAACACAAATTCAGGGGTGGAGGTACCCACAATGGAAAAAATAACAAAACAAAGTGACAAATGTGAATGAATGGCAGTTGAGTATTCACTCGAATACGACGAGGCCAGAAATCTTGCTCGATAGTTATTGGCAAGTCTCAATAGAATGAAGCTGATCTTTCCTGTTTGTTGAACGATTAGCTCAGCGAAAATGTTTCCGCATGAAAGGTAAATATTTAACCCGTACTGTCATAGTAATCGCGCCAGTGTTCACGTTGGTCCGAAACAGGTCTGGTCCACATTTTTATCCATTCTGGATATTTTAGAGGCATGGAGTGTTCTGGTGCCAAAACACTAATAGGAGGGGAGGGATGTGTACTTCGCTGTCTTATCTGAATAAATTGTTCGAGTTTTTAAAAATGAACTGTCAATTATTTGAAGAGTGAACGTTCAAATTGGTCCAGACAGAACTCCGACAGAGCACGAAAGTTTTGACAAAATCCTCGGTTGGCGAAAAGGACGGTGGCCTAAGTTATATCTATGGCCCTGATTCAATTAATGGTCAGACTGGATGTTGCTGGCACGAACACCTGTTGTTGCACTTAGATAAGAACGGATTAATCGATTAATTAATGTTAATCCACTAGGCTTAGCGAGTCGCGAGTCTTTACAAAAGACAGTATTTAATTTATTCATTTATTTATTGGTGTTTAAGGTCACATACTTATGCACAATGGCTAATCGTGGCCGTGACAGTTTTACGGGTGTAGAAAGTCAGAGTATCCGGAGAGAACCACCGAGCATTGACGAGCAACTGTCAGCTCCTCAACATTCTAACTCTGTTCAAGCTCCGCTCGGGCAGGGTTACAGCAGTTGAAGACGTGCACCATCGACGTGCAGTACGCCGTGCTCCCATGTAGGCAACCAGGATAAAGTGCCTTGCCCAAGGACACAACGCGGGTCGTTCCGGACAGGGATCGAACTCGGGACCTCTAGCATAGAAGTCCAACAGTCTACCTCTGAGCCCCCCCCCCCCCCCCCCCCCCCCAGTATTTAATTAGATAAATACTTCATTCCGTCGCGAATCACTCGCGACGGTATGAAGTATTCATCTAATTAAATGCAGCCGTTTGTAAAGTTGATAACCTACAAGGTTTTATTGAAGGAAAAACAATGCATCATTACCACTCACTGTCAATCAACGTTGAAACACAATTTTCAACAGCTTATTGACAAACGTAGAAATAAAATATTAATTTTGTTTGTTCCGTCATCGACGGTGACTTTCCCTCACAAGTGGCAGAAACTGTTTTGGTACCAAAATTTTAGCTCACAAGGATTTTGGGGTGCCAAATCAAATTTTTTAGTGCAATTAGCTAAATTGGCACCCGACACCGTTAACATTAAATCGAGCATGATCGCCTCCACAGTTAGTTTATATCACGCTCCATGGGGGGAAAAACAATTTTGCTGCCGCTGATACACGAAATAACCCCATAACTCGATTTAAAAATGAAACAACGTGCAGGAAAAAAAGGAAGTCATATTCAAATCTATGTAATTTTAAAGAAAATATTCGATCACTTGTTTGTTTTGGGGGTTTGACGACACTTTCAGCAACCAGGGCATATCGCATCGGACAATTTTTAGCTTAACTTGACAAAGTCAAGATAAGCTATTGCCATCACGCATGCGGAAGTCTGTTAGTCTGAGAGTCTATTAGTCTGTGAGTCTGTGAGTCTGTTCACATTTTCCTTCAGCACGGTCTACACCCCGCAGTTCTTGTCTGATCGTCACGAAATTTCATATGCAGGTTTGGGGTCATGTCTAGATGATAACGTCCCCTTTTGATCGCGAGCCCAAAACCTGAAACCCATTAGCACAGTCGACAGGTCGTATTTATGAAGGGATTTCATTGTAACTTGGCAGATGCCTCTGTATAATGCCTAGATGAGAACGTCCCCTTTTGGGTATGATCTGTCAACCGTGATGGCTGCCCAAGCCCGAAACCCAAAAACTTTTATCACAGTCTGCAGGTCATGTTTAATATGGAGGGATTTCAGTGTAACTTGGTAGGATGACTCCCCATGATGTCTAGATGAGAATTTCCCCATTTGGGCGTGATCTGCCAACCGTGACGACTGCCCGAGCCCAAAACCCGAAAACCTTTAGCACAGTCTACAGGTCATATTTATTGAGGAATTTCATTGTAACTTGGTGGGTTGACTTCCTATAATGTCTAGATGAGAAAGCCCCCGGTTGGACGTGATTGGGCAACTGTGACGGCCAAAGGGGCCCGAAGCCCGAAAACCTTTAACACAGTCTACAGGTCATATTTATGAAGGGATTTCATTGTAGCTTGGTAGGATGACTCCAAGTAATGTCTAAATGAGTACGTCCCGTTTTAATCGCGATCATTCAGCCTTGATGGGTGCCCGAGCCCAAAAACCTTTAGCATAGGCAAAAGGGCATATTTATGAAGGATTTCATTGTAACCTGTTAGGGTGACTCCATATAATGCCTAGATGATGACATCCCCTTTTGGTCGTGATAGGTCAACTGTGATGGCTACAGGTGTCCGAAACCCGAAAATCTTGAGCACAGTCTACATGTCATATTTATGAAGGGATTTCATTGTAGCTTCGTAGGATCACTCCAAATGATGCCCAGATGAGAATGTCCCCTTTTGGTTGCGATCATTCAACCATTATGGCTGCCCGAGCCCGAAGCCCGAATACCTTCAACACAGTATATAGGTCATATTTGTGAAGGAATTTCATTGTAACTTGGTAGGTTTGACTTCATATAATGTCTAGATGAGAACGTCCCCTTTTGTACACGATTGGGCAACTGTGACAGCTACAGGGGCCCGAAGCCCGAAAACCTTTAGAACAATCTACAGGTCATAATTATGAAGGGATTTCATTGTAGCTTGGTAGGGTGACTCCAAATAATGTCTAGATGAGAACGTCCCCTTTTGGTCGCGATCATTCAGCCTTGATGGCTGCCCGAGCCCAAAAAACTTTAACATAGTCTATAGGTCGTATTTATGGAAGGATTTCAATGTAACTTGTTAGGTTGACTCCATATAATACCTAGATGATGACGTCCCCTTTTGGTCGTGATTGGTCAACAGTGATGGCTACAGGTGCCCGAAGCCCGAAAATCTTGAGCACAGTCTACAGGTCATATTTATGAAGGGATTTCATTGTAACTTCGTAGGATCACTCCAGATGATGTCCAGATGAGAATGTTCCCTTTAGGTTGTGATCATTTAACCATGATCGCTGCCCGAGCCCAAAGCCCGAAAACCTTTTAGCACAGTCTACAGGTCATATTTATGAAGGGATTTCATTGTAACTTGGTAGGTTGACTTCATATAATGTCTAGATGAGAACAGCCCCTTTTGGATACCATTAGGCAACTGTGACGGTTACATGGGTCTGAAGCCCGAAAACCTTTAGCACAGTCTACAGGTGACATTTATGAAGGGATTCCATTGTACCTTGGTAGGATGACTCCAAATAATGTCTATATGAGAACGTCCCCTTTTGGTCGCGATCATTCAGCCTTGATGGTTGCCCGAGCCCAAAGCCCCAAAACCTTTAGCATAGTCTATAAGTCATATTTATGGAAGGATTTCATTGTAACCTGTAAGTTTGATTCCATATAATGCCTAGATGATGACATCCCCTTTTGGTCGTGATTGGTCAACTGTGACGGCTTCAGGGGCCCGAAGCCCGAAAAACTTGAGCACAGTCTACAGGTCATATTTATGAAGGGATTTCATCGTAACTTCGTAGGATCACTCCAGCTGATGCCCAGATGAGAATGCCCCCTTCTGGTTGCGATCATTCAGCCATGATGGCTGCCCGAGCCCAAAAACCTTTAGCAAAGTCTACAGGTCATAGTTATGAAGGGATTTGATTGTAACTTGGTAGGTTGACTTCATATAATGTCTAGATGAGAACGACCCCTTTGGACACAATTGAGAAACTGACTGCTACAGGGGCCCGAAGCCCGAAAACCTTTAGCACAGTCTACAGGCCATATTTATGAAGGGATTTCAATGTAACTTGATAGGATGACTCGTTTTGGAATAATTTCAATGTAACTTGGTAACTTTCGTTGATATACGTTAACTGTGAGGGCCACATACATTAACTGTGATGTCACATTAACCCACCCCTCAGCTCTTTAGTACAGTGTACACCTCATATCATTTTTATCAAAAACATTGCATACAGGGAACAGAAATGAACATATTCCCAATTATCACAATTCTTGTCTTATTTCATAATCCTTTCATAAACATTGAACATTATCCTTTTCATCAAACACAACACACAAGTTAAGCTACAGTGTCATTGACACTTTCATTTAATGAACTGTGCAGTGCATGTTTCCTGTGGTAAACAAGTCCTGCTTTACTTGTAAAATGGTACCCGGTAACCACGCCTGGGGTGGAAGGGCTCTACAATGGGCAGCGAAGGTATAAACGATTGAACAAACTTCACTTCAAACATATGTTACGGTCATGATATAGACATAGGGACAGAACGTGATCTTAAACACCAGTCAGTACATAAGAAATAGTGTTTGTAAGGTGGAACTAGGGGATTAACCCTTTGAACTCTAGTGGTATCTTCCATGCCATTTCAATGGCAGCAATTAGAAGAGTCCGTATTCATTATTTGGGGTAGACCAATCAATAGTTTCAACGTGCAGCCTTGGGGCTGCATGTTGAAAATATTGATTGGTCTACTCCACACATTTACTAAACAGCCACCGTTATATAATGACGTTATGACGTATCATGTTATTGGCCGGAAAAAGGGCCGCTAGGATTCAAAGGGTTAACTATTTTTCCTAACACGAGAAACTAGCAAAATAGAGCAAGGCACATACTAAAATCGAAATTGCAAAATACTAACTTGAATAACTAAAAAAAATCCCTTTTTCCCTCAAAAACATATTTTGTCCCTCACTGAAACAGGCTCGTTCCAATGAGGGGCCAAGCGCTATGTTTTTGAAGCACAAATTGATTTGACATATCGAGATGTGACCTTGGAGACGAGAACTGGACTTCGATGCACTGTGTTGCCCTCTAATTCAAAACTACATGTACAGCTTTGTTTGTTCTGTTCGTTTAACCCTTTGAACCCTAACGGCAGCTTTTCCGGTCAGAAACTTGATAGTCATAACGTCATTATATAGGATGGCTTTTCATTATATGTGTGGGGTAGACCAATCAATATTTTCAACGTGCAGCCCCGAGGCTGCACGTTGAAAATATTGATTGGTCTTCCCCAAGTAATGAATGGACTCTTCTAATTGCTGTCATTGAACTGGCATGGAAGATACCACTAAAGTTCAAAGGGGTAAGAGCCAGAAAACATACACTGTTTTCTGTAGCGACAACGGAACAATGATTTTGTTTTAATCCTCTCTGAATAACTTTCTGAGTGCGTGTTCTGACCACGTTTCATACTACATAGTAATACCATATTTTTGAACCGCCTGATGCATATAAACCTCGGGTCACCAAGGTATCTCAGGCCATCATTAATGAACACGTATACTGCAATTTAGCTCAGATAGGGCCCCACGATTGGACTTTCCCTTCATGAATCGAAATCAATTCAGCATCAAATTCGATCAAATAATTAATACAGAATCGAATCAAAGCTAGAATTAGATAGTAGAACAACTACTAGGACGATGAAAACTAGTCAGCAGAAAATTGCAGAGCAATTAAGAATTCAGGGTGCACAGTCAAACGACTGTAAATTTTTACATACAATAATTTATCGTCTCAGCGTCATGAAGTACAGCCCACCTCCACCCCCTTCCCCAACAAAGTTTCCTTAGAATGTTGCCACAAAAGATCACTGAAAGTGCATTACTCCATTTCCATTTACATACAATATCAAATCCAAATTGAATTAATCCATACCAGTACCTGATTTTCGTATGTACTTTGGAGAAAGCTCGACAAAATCCATGCAGTCGTAACGATTGCTAAATAGTACACGAGGCGCAGACACTGGGCGGGCGCACTGAGCTGACGGGGCCCTTCTGCTATGGTATATAACAATGCAGTGACGCTGCAACGGCGTTATGTGTCAGTGCATATATGTGACCTAGACGGTTTTATACAAAATAAAACGAAGACAGCCGATTTCTAGAAACCTTATTGGGCTTTAAGTTCACACCATTTTATTTGATGGTCGATGTACACGAGTTAGAGGAACCTTCATGTACGTGGCGGTGTCCCCCCACCTCCGCCCCCATAGTTAACGATTTTCATAAATCTAACGCTTTGATCCAAAGGGCGGTAAACTCTGTGCCTTTAACGTTTATCATTGTTAATGCGACAGCAGCATATCAGCGAACATATCCGGAAAAACGAAGCCATACAGTTTGTCGCGAAAAGTAAAAGTATACGCGACCCGTTACTTCATATATACTGGGATAGGACTGCTCTGAAATAAACAGAAATACTATTTTGGGTCGAAAAACTAAAATGCATAATTACTTGCAAAGATGAACATAGCTGTAAATATGTTCCACACTTCTTAATGTTTCTCGTTTTGTTGATACCTCGAAAAACATATCGAAGTCTGCTCTCATACAAAAACCCATGTTTATAACCTGTAACCCGAAAAAATTGTAGCGAGTTTCCATCTACTTAAGCTGTCGCTATTGAACATTGTTGATTACTATCAGAAGACGCTACCCAATAGTTCTCAAGTAGTAAACCTACCAAGACAATTTCTTATCTAATTTTAGTTCTATTGGAAGCCTGGGCAAAGAGTTTTGAAGACTTCTGATATGGTTTCCAACCTTTCATCGGAAGACCACAATAGCACATTACGGATGTTATAAGGCCAGAAAGGAAAATATGAAAATGTAAAATTCTCTTTTTGATGTTCAGGCTCTGTATTCCCGAAACGTTTGTTCTGTTCTATTCCGTTTTAACTTCCTAGAGCCATGAAAGATCCTCCTCCTCAATTACACACTCCCCCACATCAAGCGTTATTCCCTCACGTTTCCTGCCTCCCAGCTTCCTCTTTGAATCCTCAACGACCCACCGTCCACCTCACCATCATAGGTAACCTTCAACGGTGTGACTACAGATACACCATCCTCCCCTTCAGCTCCGCAATTTCCCACTGAAATCCCACTGAAATCAAACCCACTTCTCTAACAACTGTAAAATATCCCTGCAGTTCGCGCACACCCGCTACTGTCCCATGGCCGACCACCACCATGCATCCTATCAGGTGATCGGACACTAAGAAACAGGACACTAAGAAACAATTTTGGATAGGACAATAGGAAACAGGACACTAAGAAACAGACACTAAGAAACACTTTTTTCTCTTTTTCATTATTTGAATCAATAATTTATTTTCAAAATTTGAATAAAGTCCGTCTTCTGGAGCAAATGCTATAATTCTGCTAGTGGCCTCAGGTCCATTATCATAAAGTGAAAACCTTTCAGGTTCCGGGCCAATAGTCTGATGCCACTCCTCTGGTAGAACAAAATCTGACAGATGTTGTGGTACTTCTGGTGTCTTTCGTTGGCGACGTATACTACGTTTGGCGTTCTCTGCCACTAGCAAACGTTCTTGTATCTCAGAACTCACTGCACCTATCGTCTGAGCAAAGATCTGAACAACTTGATCACGCATGGCATTGCGGCACTTGGTGTATGCTATTGCTGTCTCATTTGGAGGATGGTTATGTGGTTTACTTGGTTCAGGTTCAGGCATATCTGGAGTGGTGCAAAGAGTGGCAAGACAACCCATGATAGTTTTACTTGTGCATTTCCACCAAATTTTATTCTTTCTTGTACTTAGTTTAGTATACATATGGCCATGGTGGCAAAACCTTAATCCACCTGCCCGATTTTTTATTATCTCCACAGTGAACTACATAATAATTATGAATGTCTAACAGGTAGACTTCCTTATATATCAATTGGTGAGAATGGGGTTTTTTCATAGAAAGAGAGCCCAAACAAGGACACACAAAAATATTCCTTATATCTTTAAGAAAACAGAATAACAAACAAAAATTGCATATGGACTAACAAGCTAACTATAAAAACAATGTAGCTGAGGGTAATTATTGAAGAAACACACACAAGCTGATCATAAATCATAAACACTCTTTGTTGTCATTACGATTAATTTATTCATTTACATGTATTTATTTTTTTTTATCTACCTACTATTTTTTTAGTAAATACTAAATATTACAACTTAATAAATATGTTAAAATTTGTATGTAGGAATATTTTCTGTCCAGATATTATTAGTTATCCTTGTGTTTTCCAGAGTGTATGGGAATTTACACCGGTTTGGGAACTCATGCACAAGGATAACGGATTTATTTCCAAGAATTTTGGAGTACTTAATACTTTAACCTACATTGTTGCGGTAACCGATTCTCGTCAGATCACCGGAGTTAAGCAACGTCCAGCCCGGTTAATCATTGGATGGGTGACCGTCGGAGCGATCAATTCGGACTCCCGCGTTGTGTCCTTGGGCAAGGCACTTAACCCCGATTGTCCACATGGGGGCACGCTGACGCCGTGTACTAAGGCTTACTGCACGTCGATGGTACGCGTGTCTTCAACCAATCTAACCCCGCCTGTGCTGCAGTGCGGAGTTACGATGTCTTAAACACCAATCAATAAATAAATAAATAATAACCTACATTGTGGGCAAAAACTAACAGAAAATTTGTACTTTGTAAGGTTCTTAATAAATAAAACCAGACAAATATGGATATCATTGGAACCAGTTCCAATGACATCCATATCTGTAATATTTTATTGCACATAAATATTAAATTTCCTGTATTTTTATTTTTGTTCCAACATAACTGAGCAGAAGGTATGAATTAATAATTAAAAATTAGTACTTTTTTTAGCCACATAGCCTGCTATTGTATATTCTTGTTTTTATATCGTGGTTAACCACGGTGTAAAAAAAAACCCACTGCGGATTGCAAGTTACACCGTACCTCTCAGCCAATCAAAACGCAGTATTTTGTTTCATTTGGAAATAAAACAATTTATATTTAGTAATAATGTCACAAAATGGTAAATAATAATGATAAATAAACAAAAACACTCAAAATATAATTAAAAACATTTAATTAACTAAACATTTTAATGGGAATTATTTGGAAAGGGTTATTTCCTAAATATAGTAACTTTCAAAATAAAAAACAATGTGTTGCTTCGTGTCCCGTTTCTTAGTGTCCTGTTTTTTAGTGTCCGTTTCTTAGTGTAGAGTCCCGTTTCTTGGTGTCCTGTTTCTCAGTGTCCTACAACCCTCATATCACACCATCTGCACGCCTCTGTATCCTCAATCTCCCCTACCTGCACCCCTCGACTCACCTCCCCTGACCCCCTTTAGTAACCATATTTACCTCCGTATTGACGCCCGACGAGCACCTACCATTGATGTCGTCGAGCACTTATCATTCATGTTTACAAATATAATATATAGGACCTAATGACCGAAATCGGCAAAACACACGAAAAAAGGCAACTAACGTAAATAAATTCAAACTCGTAAAAACCTATTACCTAAACTTCCTCATTTTACCCTAAAATCCTCCCCTAACACACATATAAACTAAATATATAAATACCCTTTTCTAAATAAAACTAATAAAAAAGAAATACTTATAAACAGCTCTGTATAAAAATCTTGATTTCTCTTCGTGAGTAGTAATCATGAAGTAAAAACAATGTAGCAGAGGGTATTTATTGAACAAACACACACAAGCTCACCGTAAATCTTAAACACTCTTTGTTGTCATTACTATTAACTTATTCATTTACAGTAATTGCATGTGTTTAATTTTTTATCTACCTATTCTTTTTTAGTAAATAATGAATATTACAACTTAATAAATATATTAAAATTTGTATGTAGGAAATTTTTTTGTCAGGAGATATAACAATTTATATTTAGTAATAATGTCAAAAAATGGTAAATAATAATGATTAATAAATAAAAACACTCAAAATGAAATTAAAAATATTTAATTAACTAAACATTTAAATGGAAATTATTTAGAAAGGGTTATTTCCTAAATATATTTACTTTCAAAATAGAAAAAAAATGTGTTTCTTAGTATCCGTTTCTTAGTGCCCTGTTTCTTAGTGTCCGTTTCTTAGTGTCCTGTTTCTTAGTGTCCTGTTTCCTAGTGTCCTACAACCACCACATCAAATGGTGATTAACCCCCACACTATTAACAGACGTCTCTCTTAGAACAAATATACCTGCTTGTTTTGCACTCCCTGGGAAGCTGATACCATACCCCCCCCCCCCACACACACACACCAGATTTCTTATCCAGAGGCGTCGAAAGGAAATATTATTGGGGGGGGGGGGGGGGGGATAAAAGACATCATCGCGAAGCGCTGAACGCAGCTTAAAACTCGTTGCCCAGGGACAACAGGAGAGGGGGTAGTCCAAACGTGGACCCAAAGTCCGTAATATAATTTTTTTGGACGTACAAAACCCAAAACAAATATATTACGGACTTTGGGTCCACGTTTGGACTATACCCTCTCTTTTCGTTGGGTTCCCGGGGCCTCTCCAGGGGGAATCTTCATGAAATGAAAGTTTAAACTGGGTAAATTTACATAGTAATTTCGACCAAATTTATTTTTGAAGCTCAGTAAATACAATCATACTGACTGACTTTCAGAATACCGATTGTAGGGACAATTTTGCTAATCTCTGGAAAATATCGTGGGGGGGGGGGGGGTAAATACGCCTCTTGGACTCAGACTGTCTGTTTGTTTTGCGCGCCGCAGACAAAAATTCAAAACATAATGGATGTATGTTTTTTTTTATCTCAGGTAGGACAAGTAAATAATGTATTTGGATAACAATTATACATTATTTATTGACTTCTCTGATATTAAAAAAAACACCCAATAAAATTAACAAAACCCTTTTCAGAAACGGAAAGAAAGGATATTTGTCTCTAGAATAGTGACATCTCAGATGAGTTTTGGCACTTAGAGTTGGCTGCATTAATTCAATAATCCTCTTTTCATACACATATACATTAATTGACCTTCGAGAATTAACTTACTGAGAGAAGATAACTGTCAGTAGTGGTGCAATGAACAAATGCCGACAGCTATTAATGTTCTGTCAGATGCACGTTTTCTGTCCTCAGTCGGTATACATGAAGATTTTAAATTAGAATATCCAAAAAACTTCTCATTTTACTGACTTAGAAAAAAATATCGGCAAATTTTCATGAGATAAATTCGATGGGGTATCCAACATTCGATGGACTACAAATAGTGGTTATTTTCAAAATTTTCTCCTGCATAATAGAAGAACGTTTATCTGATCTGTTTTTGAAAATGTCATGTTCCCAGTACATGAAAGACTGCTTTACATAATTTCGTTTCTTTCTGTCCACTTTACACAAACGCTCTATTCTTTTCCAAACTTTTAAATAATCAACTGTGGAATCATATTTGTTTATTTTTTTATTATGAAATATTATTTTGTGTATTTGTAGATCATTCATTCATCAATTCATTCATTCACAACTGAAAATAAAATTGTATTTGAAGCAGAAAAGATACTCAAACTCCATGTGCATTAATTTCGGACTCGTTATGGACAAATGAAGTAGAAGTGAAAAGTGAAAGAAAAATTATAATCACCTTGATGTAAATCCGTGAAAGAAAAGTACCTAACGCATTAATTTTCCATCTCAGTTCAACGCCACGGAAAGGAGAATTACTCTGCCTGTTGGACAACGATACTCAGTTCACGGGGAAACTGGTGTTCACTTAGAAAAATCTCCCAAAATGCTCTTCTTTAGCGATAAAAGGAAGCAAAAAACCATTAGTGCATACTTAGTATTTTAGATTATTGCCTTCAGTCTCCATTGAAGATTACCAAAATAACATGTAAACATTTTGACAGATATTCAAAAAGGTCAGAAAATGGACTTAAACACACCTGGGGTCGACTATTTTCGTAAAAGTTACTAACGTTATATCCGATTTTTAGGACCAATTTTCAATCCAACAAGGAATACCAAAAAAATGACGCAATAACTAACATAAGCATAGCATATAAAACTAGAAATATTGAACTAAATGGACATAACACTTAAAATATTGTCACTCATCCTGTTATTTGTGTTATTAATGTTTGAAATATTTTCTCCATAGTTCACAGTGTTAAAATTTAGACACAGTTTTTCGTTTTCGTCAGCATCGGACGAATTGTTGAGAATGTGGCAGTTTTGAAAATAGCGCTGGCCGATTTTGGCCGTTACGTTGGTAAAGGGTTAAAGCGTATAGAGGAATCACCCTTTAGCCATGCGGTTTTCAAACATTTTTCAAGTTAAGAGGCGGACATCCGCTCCTCGTGATTCAAAATTATAAAATTTTCTTCAGAAGTTAATCATTTCCTGGTTGCCAGTGGTGTATCGATCAGTCCCAGTCTATCACATTTCCCAACACCCTCTGTGCACTGCAGCATTTCCATTGTTTATTTTCGTTTGTCTTATTTGGTATCTTTGTTCTTAAGTTCACATGTTTTAATCTGGGGATTTATAAAAATTGTCATCATGTTTTTGTCTCAACCTGTACTCTTACTTAATGAAATTCGCGGTTTAACCCTTTACCCAACGTAACCGCCAAAACTGGCCAGCGCTATTCTCAAAAATCGCCAATTAATTTTCAAAATATTTTCATTTTTTGTCTCAAAAACATAGGTTATGACCCCTCGTTGGAACGAGCTCGTCGAGCTCGTTCCAACGAGGGGTCATAACCTATGTTTTTGAGACAAAAAATGAAAAAAATTAGTTATTCAAGAATTTTTTTTGCAAGTGTCGTCTGCTTTTCATGTTAGGTAAAGGGTTAAAGGGTTAGCTAACAAAATTTTGGTCCAGTTTTGGAAATTTTTCAAATACGAATTAATGAAGCGAATAAAGGCATATATTCCAATAAGACTAAACTTCTCGCCCTCTGATTGAATGAGAGCACGCATAGTTTCTTTTATGTTTACGGCTCTACTAGGATATTACCGCCTGACGTCACTGCGTGAAATATTTCAAATGACGTTGCTCATTTCGCAATTATTCCATCAACGGAGTGACTTGTAAACCGCTTCGTTTTTCTAGAATTTTTCACACGTGCAGCAGACGATGTTCCGGATGAAGTATTGTTTGAATGACAAATCAGTTTACGATTTAAATTGAGATGGATTGACCTCGACCTTTATCTGATTAATTGATTATTTGTCCAGCGACGTCTCGGGAGTATACGAGAGGGAGGTTTGTGTACTAAACTTCCTTTCGTTAAGAGATGTCTTGTCCATATCACGATGTGGGTTTCGGGCTACGCGTAGGGCTTTCTGGGAACATATACATTATTGTGATGAATTGACGATAACATGGTCTGAGGTTTGCGGTTCAGAGTGTATGCTCAACCGAGATGCAAACCTCATGCCATACTGCCGTAAATTCGTTACAATAACGTATAATGTTCCAATAAGACTAAAATCTTTACCCTCTGATTGAACGAGAGCTCGTTTAGTTTTTTTTCTATGTTTTGGGCTCCGGTGGCATATGTTTCCGTCTGACGTCACGAAATTAAATATTTGAAAAGATAATAACAATTGGGGAGGGGGGGAAGGGGGATTCAAAGTGTATACTGCATATAAAATCATATTTTTCGAGGTCAGTGATCATTCTATGAATGTATACTCACAACCCACCTATAAAAAGTCGAGATTTCTCCATCTCAGTTCAAATCATGAACTTGTTTTTGCAGCGGAATAAGTAATCAACCGGAATAACCACGACTTGATCGGCAATCCTAATGTCAGGCTTTCAAATAAATATAGTGCACTCAAAATACCAGACTCGTAGAAAACATATTCACCATTTATTCTCCGATGTGTTTCTGAAAACTCTCCGAGGCAAAAGCACGAAAACGAAATATGGGTGCATTGGATCAGGCCATCCTGGATTCGATCACGTGGGGACATTTCATTTTCGAAGATCTGAAAACTGCAGAAACTTGATTGCTCCTCCCTGGAGTATTCAATCCCAATACTTTCTGAATAAAGTCTCAGAATTTCCAACATTTCGAATCTGGGACGGGATATAATGTGTGATGGGTCACCACGCCCATTGCTTTTAGATATAGATGGAAGACGGGTGCTGGTAAAATACCGCTTTTTGTCTCTTTGATAATCTAATAGTTTTCGTGGCAAATCTTTATTAACCCTTTACCCAACGTAACGGCCAAAACCTATATAACCCTGTTCACAAAAATCGCCAATTATTTTAATTTTTTTTCATTTTTTGTCTCAAAAACATAGATTATGACCTTCTTTGGAACGAGCTCGTCGAGCTCGTTCCAAAGATGGGTCATAACCTATGTTTTTGAGACAAAAAATAAAAAAAAATATAGTTATTCAAGAATTTTGTTTGCAAGCGTCGTCTGCTTTTCTTTTAGGTAAATGGTTAACGAGGTTCAATGCCTGATCGATATAAAATAGAGCATTGTCTATATAGCTTTTATGAATGATTCAAGGCACTGTCTTGCCATTATAATGTAATTATAATGCAGCTTACTCTGGCTCATACCATGAAAATAAATATGCTTAACCATTTACCTAACACGAAAAACAGACGACACTCGCAAACAAAATTATTGAATGTCTAATTTTTTTCATTTTTTTTTTGGCGTGGAAAAAACATAGCTTACGACCCCTCACTGGAACGAGTTCAACGACCTCGTTCCAATCAGGAGTCATAAGCTATGTTTTAAACGGAAAAATGAAAAAAATACTGAAAATTGAATGGCAATTTTTGTAAATAATGCTCTCCGGGTTTGGCCGTTACGTTGGATAAAGCGTTACAAATACATCACTCTTAGCAAATGTCAGCTTCAAGGCCAAAATATTAAAAAAATGGTTTTGGAATCTTTTCCATTTTTCGTTACCGAGACATTCACAGAGCTTCTAAGCGCGTTGGAGATGTTTTTAATATGTGATTAATTAAATTTGTGAACTTTACATATCCTGGCGCATTTGACCCTTTAACCTCTTTTTGCTGGCTGCGATACAAACCTCACCTCTCATATTTACTACTTGAGATATAACATCACTTGTGAACTTTGGCGGTCTCCGAAACAATGGACAAAGTTTAAGGGTTTTCGTAGGAGGGTGACATATTTTACCTATTGCATGTTTGACACAATGTATGGTTGCTATAGAAACACCGTTCCCAGTGATTCAGCTTATTTCTTTCCACAGATATGTATTCAATAAGCCCACTTCACAGCCATCAACTACACATCTGTACACATCGAAATTGCATAATTATGATCTTTATCTGAAGTATACCCATATAGAGAGTAGCGGCTGAGTGGAAAAGTGTGCTGGTCTCTCTTATCAGAGGTCCCGGGACTGATCTTCAGTCGGGAAGGTTCTCTAGGTGTAGAAACACTGTCTGGTGGGGACGTAAAATGGGTGTCTCCGGGTTGGAGAGAGACGCACTTCATGCAGGTTGATGATCCTTTCGTAGTATTCGAGAAAAGCAAGGCCACCAAGTTGCCGCTACAAAGGTAATCCCACATACCAGCGATATTGGACCAAGTGGAATCGTTAGTATGAGTTGTATAATTTCCTCGCCAGTCCATGTAAAATTAATAAGCTTGACTTGTAGAGTGCTAAATTATTTCTGGTCATCAAAACTTTATTTACTAGTCTTTGCCATGTTTCAATCTATGGGAGAGTGCCAAAAGGCACTCTCCCATAAATTGCAACAAGCAAGTCCATACAGTTGAAATAATTTCACTTCAAAGACAATATGAAGTACAGGTTACAATACACCGTTTTCGTGCAAACAGCGCCTCTAGCGGTTTGCCTCTCGACCTTTAATGAAGGATAAAAGTTCCCTGATTTATCCTATTGGTGGAAAATGAACTGAGCTTGTAAGTGTGAATACAATTGTAAAGTGCATGTTTTGAAAGACCTTTAAAATATTGGTGACAATTGTCTTCTGAAAATTGTGAGGGAAGATACAAATTGGGTGGGGGCAGGTAAAAATATGTCTATTTCATTCAGTGCGAAACTGGACGGGAGAACAGGAATTACCAAATTTAAAGGAAAAAGTCACATGGCGACCTATATTTTTTTCAGTATATTTTTTTCTCGAGGTGATAAACTAAATCGATATATAGTTGTTTTTTTCCCAAATCAGCTTGATGAGATGGGGAGAGGAGGAAAGATTAGCACTGTCGTCAATGGGAAAAAAACAGTGTATTGTAACCTAATCCCGCAGAGTTAGAAGATTAAGAACAAAAGTTAATCGTGGTATTAAATTTGGGGAGATCAGTTAACGAAACATGCCTGTCTCGGCACGAATTTGAGAGCAATAGCAAGCAACGGCTTTGAAAAGATGTATTCCAGCTCATGAATAATTTTGGGCTTTGTAAAACTGTGAAAAATAATCGAAACAGAGTTGACGTTAGATAGATTACGATACTGTGATCACAAAGGTAGACTAATTTCACTATCGAATCTCGATCCGGTCGCGACACACTTACCCATGTGGGGCGGGTTTTCATAATTAAAATGTTTCGAATTCAAGACTGAGGGTGGAAAATAAACAAAATTATCATCTGATTTCAATGTTGTAGCATTTCCTTTTAGATGGGGAAGATTCTAAGTTTGTTGGGAGGAAATAGTATGGAGAATTTCCACCGGATCGCGAGACAAACGCGATCCGGTCGAAATTATCTATCCTCTTCTGTAATCAGGGCACTGAAGCTCGGAAAAAGTCAGCAAACAAATTATTGTAAAAAATGGATCACCAACATCGCATCGTAGTCAATGGAAATTCATTACTAATCACATGAAAAGGACTGAAGTAATTAACTTTTGATAATCCCGTTTATCTATTGACTAAAGTGAATTTTTTTATTTGATTGGTTGATAGATACGTGGTATGAGACCATATTCATTGAAACCCACGATACGTCCGCCCAGCCACTGACAAATTTCCCATACCCAGTGGAAGCCTCGTTCCGAAATCTACAAATTGTCCATACATAATAATTTTTTTATACTAGTCATATCGGCATATTTTCACAAAACATTTTTGCACAAAAATTCCACAGAAACCTGTATGGCTCAACAATGGAAGATAAAAGATCTCATTCTGTGTGTGTTCACACATAAAATAGATTGTACTTCTAAAACGGAAAGTCAATAGATAAATTCGTTACCCCTTGTCTGATCACGTGGTACGGGTTTTTACCTACCCGAAGCCAGCCGTATCCCATTCGGTCTTCCGCCTCATGGGATACCGCTGGCTTCGGGTAGGTAAAAACCCGTACTACGTGATCAGACACAGGGTAACTAATATTACTTGGAAATGTGCATCAATACTCGAATAAGAGGTTCACATATTACCTTCAATCCAATTACATGAAAAATTATGGCACAGATAAAGTAAAGCATTTATTTACTGACACGAAAAGCTGCGTGTACGAATTGGATGACTTTATAAGGATATCACCTCCGACGCAGACGAGAGCGCGGTGGCTCCGTTCTTTCGGCATTGAACTTCAAAACGAAAGGTCCACGGTTCGATCCCCGCCAGGGATAACCGCGTTATGTCCTTGGGAAAGGCACATAGTCCCGATTGCCCACTCGAGAACACGGTGGTGTACTGAACGTCGACGGTTCCAACAATGCTAACTCCGTTTGTGTGGAGTTAGTACCTTAGGAGTCTGACAGTTGGTTCTTTTCGGGTCCTCCGTATTCCCTCACCAGTAAAACTGTCCGACAAGAGGTGATACTGGCTGCCGTAAGTGTCGTTAAACCCAAATAAATAAATCAGAAGAAAATAATAGTTTGATACCAGTAACTTTCACACGAAGCACGGATCTAAAACAAAGATTGGAGCGAACAGGAAAAGGGTTAGTGAGTTTCAAGTCGAGGCAGGCGATGAGCAGATCACTGAATTTGTTGGCTTCTGAGCAAAGCTGTAGTGGTATTCGTACTACAAGAAAGATGAGGATGAAAACGAAATGTAAGGATTATAGAAACCTCTGTTACAACCCACTTTGTAATAAAAGTTGCAAAATGTAATAATTATTACAAAATGCAACTACTTGGACGGGAAAAACGTTGCAATATGTAATAATTATTACAAAATGCAACTACTTGGACGGGAAAAACGTTGCAAAATGTAATAAACTTTTTTTTCAAAGGGGCACCTTTTTTTCAAAGGGGAAATCGAAAACGCATTTGTGTTACTATACAATTATTAAAATAAATTTGTGCCTCTATGATTCTTCGACTGTCTTCGGGTATGTTATACGCATTTCTACGTGTATTGAGCGAGTTTCGTATATGTCCGAAATTTTATTACAAAGTGCAACTACTTGGACTTGAAAAACGTTGCAATATGTAATAATTATTACAAAATGGAACTACACTGTACATGGACTGGAAAAACGTTGCAAAATGCAATAAATGTTACAAACTGCATCTACATCGACTGGAAAAACGTTGCAAAATATAATAAAATATTTTCAAGTAGAGCAATCAAATTAATTCATTGTATTATACAATTATTAATAGCAAATTGTATCTGAATGTCTTAACCAAATGCTGTCAATGTGTGTTGTTTGTAGAGATGTCCACTGGTGATCAGTATAGTGGCGATGACAAGAAATGGCTAGTGATCGTCTATGGTGATGATCTCTAGTGATCGTTGGGAGCAAAATAAGGTTTAGAAGGCTATAAGTACTAGCCGCACTGAGGCCTCTCCTCACCCCTCCCCCCCCCCCACACACACACATTCTTATACGAGGAGATGATCATTGGTGGTCGCCATTGACGATCACCAGGGATGCCTAGTGATCGTTTATGGCGATCTCTAGTGATCGTTACTAGCGACCATTAGTGATCACATCCATGTATGAGGATGAGAGGTCTGTGAGGAGTGGCCTCATTGAGTCCACACCTCATTGCCCTCACATCCATACCGCGCTCCCAACGATCACTAAAGATCACTGACATCCATACTGATTGGCAATAACGATATCAAGTGACTGTTGGAGCGAGATGGGAATGTGAGGGCTATGAGGCGAGGCCTCATTGGGGCATCTCCTCACAGCCCTCTCATTGCCATTGGGAAGATAATCATTGGTGATCGCCAGTGGCGTTCACTATGGATGCCTAGTGATTGCTGATGGTGCTCTCTAGTGATTGTTGGGGGGGGGGGAGATGACGATGTGGGGGCTATGAGAAGAGACCTCATTGAGGCAGCAAGTCATATACCTCATTGGTCCCCGAGTATTGCGACGGAGAGCGCCACTGTCGCTGCCCCGTCCAGAAATCCTGGCCTACTTTACAAGGACCTAGTGAACTAGTGACCTGACGACGCAGAGACCTCTAACCAGTGGCCCTATCGACAGCGACAAAGTCCCCCTCTCTCTGCTCCCATCGGTGAACCTATCTCAGAAGCCCTCCAACCAGTGGCCCGACCTAGCGACACAGTAGCCTCACCCCTGCTCCCAACATTGACACTATCTCAGAAGCCATCCAAGCAGTCGCCCGACCGAGAGTGACACAGTCGTACTCCCCTCTGCCCCCAACAGTGACCCTATACCAGAAACCCTCCAACCAGTGACCCGACCGAAACCGACACAATCACTCGGCGATCCTACCATGGTGTGGGATATAGCGACAGTCAAATTCTACTGGGGGAAATGGCACCACTGACACAAGTTCTGTGCGAAATGGCATAGGGTATAAGGCAGACTTGGTCTGAAGCGACTGCGGCGAAAGGCTATCACTGTGCGGACAGTGTTACGAGGGTATAGACATAGTCCAGGGGCGGTGTTGCTGGGACCAATCAACGTTCACTCACTATCTGTGGACATCGACAGCGGCAGGGAGGTTAGGGGGAGCGTTCACTCCCGATACTCTCTATTGTTATCGGAACTTATCTGGCCCTCTAGCGGTTGGCGTCAGAATCGCTCCAAAATAACACTGAGGCTATGGGGAAAATTTGACTTTTTCATAGAAAACAGACGTTTTTACAAAGATTCGGTACAAAAAATAAAAATCACACCCAGTATGCGATAAATCGCACAGAATGTAAGTACTGGAGTCGAAATTACCTTCTTTAGTTCGTATTTTTAAACTAATAACCATGGATGAAAATGATACATATTCCCTAAATTCGTGTATATTTCTCGTACTTTACCACACTGAGCACGATAGTTTTATTTCGTAAGTCGGTCTTGTTTTTTTTACCGTCAAACGCATTCAAACATCTAATATACAGCTGCAAGTATGCTGTAGAAAAAGGATTTCTCTTGCTATACGCTGTTTGGCCGTACGCTATATGGCTCATTCGCTCTCTCTCAGACACAAACACATTCGTTACACATCGCATTCAGAATAAACACAGGGCTGAGCCCGAATAAGCAAGTCTTCCCGTTTTATTGGAAGATACACCAATAAAATAAAAATGGACAGACCCTAGCAGTAAAACAAATAATGTTTTTTTGTAAAATATACATTTTCTTGTTAACTTTGAAACAGATAATTCAAAACGGGAAACGGATATTTTTGCCAGCCGAATCGTCCGCTTGCATTTTTACCCAAATCGTCCGCCAGTGTTTGAAATCGCAAAACATGTGATGGAAAATAACTCTAATAATATTTATGCCGTATGAAATACTGGTTAGCATGGCATTTTTTAAATGTCCAACATAGTACATTTTCCAAACACGTTTCTTGGCATAAATTCTTATGTATTTGCACTAATTTTATACTTTGTCAATTATAAAAATTTCTCTTAATTTTTTTTTTATAATTTTGCAATTACTTATGGTTAAGCAAGGTTGTGTGTTTCAATGAATACTGGCAAAATTATAAGATTTTTTATCAAATTTAATTAATATTCTATAAGTTTTGGTGCGTTTCTTAATATAATTAATTCTGTAATCTATTTGCTAATAATTATTCATTGTTATGTGCCTGTGGTGCCGGACAATGAATTATTGCAAAATTAAAGGATTTTAATGGAATATAATATATCACAAGTTTTGATTCGTTTCTTAATACAATTATTTCTTATAAATTTTAATTCTTGTAATATATTTGCTAATATTTTTGCAATTATTCATTGTTAAGTGCCAGTGGCACCTTTCAATGAATAATTGCAAAATTATCAGAGTTTTTTTTGTTTAAACAATATTTATTGAAAAATGGCTTATAAATTTTAATTCTTGTAAAATATTTAATAATAATTTTTTTTATAGATATTGATTTCACAAACTATCAGCTGCTCATCCCATGTTGTTATGCTGGGACAATTTATGGAAAAAAAACATCCTCTTTCATCTGAAAAGCTCTGCAGCTGTTTAAGAAAAAGGATATGAATCAAATAGGTTCTACTACTCAGAAATTAGTTTCAATCTCATAGGACAAACCTGATTAGAGAAATTAAAATATTGATTCCCAAGAGCTGAATACCACCTGTGAATAACTTGGGTTAGTACAATCAAAAGTAATAAAAACTTTGTTTGCATAAACTTTCCTGAGATTATCTCTTTGAGATTTTACAATATTTTCAGTATCTCGCACTATAACATGCCATTAATATGGTGGATAAGTCATGTTCATATGAAATGAACTCAAAAGAGCACACACCACCTTCCTGTGCTGTGAATGGCCTATGCTGAAGATTTTGACAGAAAGAAACCTAATACCACACAGATGAATATGTTTTGGCCAATTGTTAATCCATAATGATTCTCAGATGAGCAAAACCTACAGCACCTGACTCATTCATCCATGATTCTCCCTCATGATCCTCAACAATTCAGACACTAATTTTGTCTAAAATTTTTGCACTTTCCCTCCGAGTCTTTCATTTACAGTAATGACTGTTCATCCCCTCATCCAACTAAGCCTCCTGTCTCAAGTCTCTATTTCCTCCCAAGAATTGTATTGTTCAGTTTATGGAAAATGAGAGCCCCTTCCAAGAAACTGTTCCAGTGTCTTCATTTGTCCTGAACCACACATTTTTTAACTTCATTCTTTCATCATTTCATATCATATATTGTAGATTTGTGTTCCTAGAATTCCTTTTGCAATCCTTTATCTCATGAATAAGTCAAATCTTCCTGTGTTATTATATAAAGAAATCTCCATTCAAATTTTATTACTTTTTTTCTCAAAAAACAAAACAAAACAAACCTTATGCCCCCTAAATGGAACAAGCTTTACATGTTTTTTTTGCAATGATAGACGAGAGAGAGGTCATAAGCTGTGGTACCCCCCAAAAAGACTTTGAGGAGATTTTTCAGAAAAATAATTATACTGTTATCTTCTGCTCCTGTTTGGTAAAAGGTGAACATGATAAAGTATAGGGGTTTTAACTTTCTCAAACTTCACAGTAGACCACATTTCTGTTATATATCACTCTCCGGTCCTGAAAAATGATTTTGAAGTTCAAACAAAAAATAACCCAGTCAAATTAGATAAGAGTTTCTCAAATAAAATAGTAATATCTACAAATCACCGAGTCACCCAGGAAATGTACAAACAATGAAACATGAATTCAGTTTAGTAACTGTAGCTGTTTCTCCACAAAAACCTTATTGAAACTTTTCTCCCGATAAGTTTCATTTGGTTAAGGATTCGCTTCCCCTTCAGAATGAATTTATTTGTGTGGTTTTGGTAGATGCCTCTTCCCGTAATGTTTATATTTACCCCTAGATACTTGTAGTCACATCATGTCTCTCCTACACTAAAACGTTTGCTGCTGCTGCTGCTGCTACATACCCGAAAACAGCCCCCACCCTCCATACTGAAATTGATACATGAGGATGTCATTCAGCCTTAATTTCAAACCAGTAAAAATTACATGAATTTTAATCAGAAATGTTGAGAGACACTTCTCAGAGCTTTGTGTTCCTACCACTGTTTCATGTGCCGTTACCAGAATGTTTTATTCTTGTAACTTACATGACATTTGATTGGAAAATAATAAATAAATTGTAACACAAATTATTATCTTACTAAATATAAATTGCAAATGCTAAAATAAACATTTTAATCTACTGTTAAAACATTTTTTTTCAAAGATACATGACTTTGATAATTGTCGTATTGTGTTTAGATTTTTTTTTGACTTGTTTTAGGTTTTTATAGGTCAAAATTTTGGAATTTGACATTTCCATGTATGCAGATAATGACCAAAGAGCTGAACGATAATTTTGATGACTTGTCTTCCCGCGTATCAACATAATAATATATCTGCAGAGCTATTAATTTTGTCTTCATCTCTCCACCGGTAACCCTTCTTGTGTCATTTTTACCTGAGAAATGACGAGTGTTTGCAGATTTTTTTGGTAGAAACAGAGACTTGCTTCAAAATTTGATCAATGTTATTTTTTCCAAATTTACCTTTTAAAAGTTTTCAGTCACTTTTTTAACGCTACTGATATTTACTCTTTGATATTGTATAAGAGCTCTCATCTGTTTCCTTCTTGGAGTGTATTGTTACCTTCAATACATTGTGTTTTGAGCTGGAGACCTTCGGTCTTTCTCTTTGATAATTTTCTTTTTCAGTCAAGAGTTTAGTAGATGGATTGGGAACATAAAACAGAATTGGGACTGCATTCCCAACCAGTTTTTTTCCCAATCATTAGGATTCATGAACAGAACATTATGTTCTCAAAATGTTCTGGGCAGATTCTGTAATTTTTCAGATGGACTTCCAATCAAATTTGTTAATTTACAATTTTGCACCTGTAATATTGGGAAGAGATCACATGCTACTGTATGTAGCACTCTGTATTATTCTATAAATTATGGTTATTGAACTTCACTGATAACTTTATACATTTATTATGGTTGTGAAATAGCCTTACCTACAGAAAGTAACAACTGATAAATAACTTATTAGGGCTGAATTGCTGTCATAAGTTTTCAAGAGGGAACCAAATTACAGGGGAAGAAACTGAAAATGCTGTTTTCACAAAGCATCTAGAACTTTGAGTCTGGTAGAACTTTACTCAATGATTTTCCATGGCTCTCTGCTACTGGTAGTGGTACACCAGTTTCTTCCAGATGTAAAACTTCCCTGGATGTGGAAAGTGTAATAAAACCCAAATGAATAATTAGATAAATAAATGGGATAATTTGTGATATTTAATTATATACTTCATATTTTAGATGCTGCCTTCGGTAGGAGTGGGAGCAGACATTTTCACTCCCTCCTTTTTAAATACTAAAAATATACCTCCAATGGGAGGCCGAATAGTACACGAAAATTATTGGGCCGAAACGTGCAAGGGAGAAAAACAATGGAGTCTGAAATTCACACATTCATACTAGACCACAAACAAAGCAACAAACATATACATACATATACACCGCACATGTCGTGTTATTTTCGAGTTGTACTGCAAATAATTTGAACTTGAAGGTCAAACGAACCATTTCATTCAAGATTTTCACTCTTCTCTCTAGCCTGCTCCAGTCGGCATTTTTATGCATAAAACTTGATAGTCTGGCAAACACGGTGTGCTACTGTATTAAATTGGGTCTGTAATTATTCTGTCAACTAACTTTTAATTATCTTTCGGAATGCAATAAAATGACACCCCCACCCACAGTATTTTTTAAGTATTATCGCAGTTGTTAGCAGCGCATTTGCAAGACGACATTTTGCTTCAAACTGACGCCAACCGCCAGGGGGACAGAAACTGGGCTAATTTCAGGTTTTGACTCGAGTAGATTCTCCGGTTGATTCTATACTCCGTGACAGCGGTCAACCCCGTCATGACCTTGCGCGCTCTTCGTGACGTCACCGACGTCATAGCTACTCTAACCATTTTTCTCTGTCGATTCCCGACTTTCCTGCATCTGCACAAACTTTGCAGTAGGCATTCACACCCAGCCTGCGATGCAAACGATGCGAACTGTACATAGATAGTCGACCAGAGTAGGCAAATGCGCTTATAGAGGTTGTGTCAGCGATAGGAATTTGGAGTGGGGGGGGGGGGTGGTCTGGTGTCCGGGTGCGGATGGGGGTCAGGTAGAGAGCGACATAAAGGGCCCTTTCGGGAACATAATTAACATACTACTCGTGCAGGATGTTATGGAAACAAAAATACTTCACTTTGCTTTCCTTGGGTTTTATGGATTTCATTATATTACCTTAGCCATGCATCCACAAGACTTCTTTCCAGGCAAGCATTTTCATGATGAAAATGTTGTTCAGCTTTAGTGGTTTTAGGATAGGTGCAGGGTCAGGATAATGGGAGGCATTGGTATTCCTTTTCATAGGAACTATTCGGCTACTTATTCGAAAGAATTACAAAGGATAACATAGAATAAAAGTACAACACTTATTATTCATTGGTAATTAGAAAAAACAGAATATAATTAGTTTCATAAATATAAAAAGTACAGGTAGAAACTGGTTATAATTGAACAGATGTAGTATTCATGCAAAATTGTGAAATGGTTCGGCGTCACTATTCCAAGTGAGAGTGCTAAATATTTTTTTAAATGCTTTCTTGGACGGAGAGGAAATCAGTCAGTGGTGTAATGTCACACCTTCTGAGGTATGATACACACGAGGAAAAGAAAATCTCGTCATTTGTGAGTGCATACCAAAATAGCCCACGCTTCCCAGCTGCAAATAGTGTATTTTAGCTCCTGAAAATAGCTCGCGAAAACAATGTTTCTCATGCTTCTCACTGCCACTCGTGAGATATCCCTTGTATCCACTCGGATATTGTTCTTTGGGTTTTCGGATTTTCGAATTCAATTCGTAAATTTAAAATAAATGATTACAAGTAGTCTTTTTACCAGCTGTAGTATATGTAGTGCTCCTCTGATTCTGAGGTCTTGAGAATTATACTAATAAAAAGAAAGCGTGTGAAAGCATAAATTAATTTTGCTATTTGTACCTCATATGCCCGAAACAATTGAAATCTGATCCGAAAAAATAACCATCACCTGTGCTGCTTGCGTTATCGTCCACTTCGTGTTAAAATGATATTGAAAAGTATCTGAAATTATCAGTTCACTAGTTTCATGAAACTTCATTTATTCTGCGCATACTGTTGTCTTTCTAGCCATCCCCCAAAATTGCTGTCGCAACTATACTTTACAAAAATAACATATTTAAAATTTGTCTGGAACAGTTTAAAATTTTTAACATTTCTGCCTACTCATCAGACACTTCACTCTGAATAAACGATGGCAACCTTGTCGACTGAACAGTTTTAAAAATCAGAATCTTTCAAATCCATTCAATGAAACTGTTCTTCTTTCACTAAGGGAAGACTTGGCACCTCGTGATAACAAAAGCACACAAGCCATTTCTGCTGGAAAACGTCAATCCAGTTTGCTGCTATCTATTTCTTTGCTGGGCGCACGTTGTCGCTATATGAAGTAAATTGCAGTCATTCCATAGCCCCCAGTTTAAAAGATCGAAACCCCACAGAAGACGCTCCTCCAATTACCGCAACGGTTGAAATCGTTGGGAAGAGGATAAATCACTGTTAGGAAGCCTGTTTTCTGGGCATCGTCATTAACAAGAACCTGACCCTCAAGACGTCTTGTGATAAAATAACCAGCAGAGCAATAGCCCGCATGTGCCTTCTCAAAGGCTTCGATGGTTCTAGTAGGAAAGATGGGGGGGGGGGGGGGGTGATAGAGTCTCTATTCTGAGGCTCTTCATGAGCTTTGTCAGGCCTTTTACGACTATGATGATGTAGTCACACACACATACTGTGTTAGCCAGACTAAAGTGCACCAAGTCAACGGGGTACGAGCCCCCAACCTGGCTCTATCGGTGCTCGGCACACCCACACCACTCAACTAAGAAGAATCGGGTCTTGAAACACTCCACGAGCGCCCCCCCCCCCCCAACCTTGGGGAAAAGATCCTCTCACCTCTAATCACGTACGATCTCATAAAAGGGTACCAAAAGCTTGATAGAATCCACCCCGGGTGAAGTGGTGTCTGGGAATGGGCGTGTCATGTGCATCTAGGACTTCGGGCCCGGCTGTAAACTAAAAATCATCCTTCTGGTTGTCGCCAGAAGCGTTAAGGTGTCTGACTTACCCAAAGTTATTCATTCTCCTGCCCCCTTGCATGCCGGACACGCTAGTGGTATGTTATGCAGCCAACGTAGCCTCACCCACATCCGGATCACCGCTCCTCCAGGACCCCGGCACCCCAATGTCCTGTCGCTAACTCAACAACTATAGTTTCAATGGCCAACTCTAGTTACATGCATGTCTTTGTACAGTGCGCGCCGCTTGCATCGCTGGCTGGTGTGGATGCTTAATGCATGGTGTACGTTAATGGAAAAACAGGTATCAAGAGTGGGAAACTGTTAGAGGAGCTATGACGCCGGCGACGTCTTAGCGGGAGCACTGTCGTTGTCCGCGGAGCTGAGTTTCAGGACGTTGTTAGGGCCCAGCGGTAGGCCCGTGCCGTTGAGTAGCCCCGATCCTAGAGGAGTACGACTGCTTTTGGGATAGGATAGCTGCGTTTGCTGGCTCACTCGACCAGGCTCAGTGATTCAAGACGCTCAATCTCAACGGAATTAGTACACAAAAGTCTAGTGACCGACTTACCTGATGACAATGTCAATTCCCTTCAGCACTCGGCGTGATGTCGCATGAGCGGTCTAGGTCTGGACGCCGCAGTCCGAGTCGCGAGTAAAGGGCGCCTGTGGTTCGCTTCGGTGGCTCCAAATGGTGGATGAGTATTGTGGTCTCCTCCCCCTTTTTCTCCGTCTCATGGGCGGGTGGCTCTTTGTGTCTTGGCGGCCTTCCCAGTTCTCTTGTTCCCGCATGTCTTGGTTTACGATTTTGCATGAAAAATATTATATATGTAATTTTGGATGTAAGTGGAGCTCGCGCCCATATATATAGACGGCCACGTGCGCCTTCATTGCGCGTAACCACCACCCACCCCCACCCCCACCCCCACACACACACATACACTCAAACAAAATTAAAAACACGTTGTTCACCCAAAATGTTCAGCTGCTTCACTCAGAATTTCTTTATTCATTTCAACGAGGTAAAGCGGAGCGCGGTGGCACATTGACTATATTGTCGAACTTTAGACCGAGTGTTCAAAAGTTCGATCCAGATCCGTGTCACTCACCCCGTGTCTTTGAGCAAGACTCTTAATCCGGATTGCTTATGTGGCAAAGTGTGCTAAGACGTATAACACGCCGATGGTGCACACGCCTTCAACCAATGCTAACTCAGGTTAGTGCACTGGAGAGTCTGACAGTAACTCGCCGCTGTTCGACGGTTCTATCCTAGTACTCCGGCTTCCTCCACCGCCACGATATGACCCTAGCTGTTGAAAGTGTCGTAAAACCTTAATAAATACCGGTGCGTCAAAGCCTAGTAAAATCAATACACAAATAGCAAACCACTACGTCCACCAGACGTTTACATGTTGGTCCTCGATTTATAACCCAAAATCTTAAAGAGTGACATTTCTATAAATCGCAGCGCTTCTGTGTCTGGTGATGATTTGCTTTTGCGGTTAATCTGGTTCTGATCCGGTCAAATCTGGGATATCTATGATCTTCGGTGATCGTTGGGAGCGAGATACGGATGTGAGGGGTATGAGGTGAAGACTCCATGGGGTCTCTCCTCACAGCCCTCTCATCCTCATACAGGGAGGTGATCACTGATGATCACTAGTAACGATCACTTGCGATCCCCATAAGCGATCACTAGGCATGATCGTCAATGGCTATCACCAATGAAGATCTCCCCGTATGAGGATGTGAGGGGGTGAGGAGAGGCCTCGATGCGGCTAGTACTCTTAGCCCTCTATCACATCTCGCTCTCAACAATCACTAGAGATCGCCATAGACGAGTACTAGCCATTTCCTGTCATCGCCACTATACTGATCACCAGTAATTATCTCTGCACACAACACACATTGACAGCATTTGGTTGAGGCATTCAGATACAATTTGCTATTAATAATTTGATAATACAATGAATTAATTTGATTGCTCTGCTTGAAAATATTTTTTTACATATTGCAACGTTTTCCCAGTCGATGTAGTTCCAGTTTGCAACATTTATTACATTTTGCAACGTTTTTCCAGTCCATGTAATTGCATTTTGTAATAATTATTACATTTTGCAACGCTTTTCCAGTCCAAGTAGTTGCATTTTGTAATAAAATTTCGAACATATACGAAACTCGTTCAAATACACGTAGAAATGCGAAAAACATACCCGAAGACAGTCGTAGAATCATAGAGAACCAAATTTATTTTAATAACAACATGAAGTAGTTTTTGATTTCCCCTTTGAAAAAAGTGTCCCTTTGAAAAAAAAAAGTTTATTACATTTTGCAACGTTTCTCCTGTCCAAGTAGTTGCATTTTGTAATAATTATTACATATTGCAACGTTTTTCCCGTCCAAGTAGTTGCATTTTGTAATAATTATTACATTTTGCGACTTTTATTACAAAGTGGGTTGTAACAAACCTCTACTCTGGTGAAAAAAGTATCGCATTTGATGAATACAAGAAGTACGTGTTTTTTGTAAGAACTACATAAATCCTCATTAGATGCTGTCATCGTGAGAATCACATCAAAGATGTCAACAAACTTGCACAAAGAACAAACTTGAAGATCATAACAGAATAATACTTTTTTGACGAATTGCACACATTAGCATATGGACCTAAAAATATCGTGCAAATTTACCAAACAAATCTGTATCAAATATATCAATCAAAAGACTCATTCTGCCAATTGAAGCAATGGAAAATTTTGAACTGTCAGACACTGATAAAAAATGAAGACGCCATTGTCCGAAACGAGCTGAGGAAACAGCCTCAAAAGAAAGTATGCAAGTCTGCAGAATATGTATGGCACATCGCGAAATGGAACGCATTGGGTTGCACGGTGTAAAAATAATCGAAATAAAATTTACTTTGACGGCTTTAGAATCTAACTACCAATTGAATTGTAAACTTTTTAACGGTGAACCGTGGAATACAACGTAGAACAAACTCAAGCGAGACATTAAGTATTTGCGATCATTTTTGTTTGGACATACTCGCGCAATTATCGATATGTAAACATATTCAACGCCTTATTAACCATTTGAACGCTCGTTTCCTGGAATGGTATGTGTACACTTACATGGAGATGGGTCAGTCCAATCTCAAGATACATACATATATATCTGTAATAAAACAGCTTCCATTGTGTGACGTATGTTTGAGCTGAAGGAGCAAATGATCAAAAGAAGACTTTATATATTTTTATGTCCGATTCTTGTGTTATTAGTATAGGAAGTATTACATGTATAGTTTATACTGGTAGTGGTTATTCTTCAACTCATTCTGACTTATACTGTATATGCACCAAATATTATTAGACACGCGACACTGTTACTAGCAGACGATTTTCACCTTTTAGGGACTACGCTCCCTCCCCAACCTAGCTCTTCCAGCTGGAAACGCCTGTGTGTTATGCTTCAAAATATTTGTATTGATTGGTTATTTGGATACTCAGGGTTTGAATTTTCACACACGCAGTCATCGTTGTATCGTTTGGGTGATCATTTTGTCACTCGTCAACAAAACAAAATGATGTCGAGTCTGCCTTCCCTTATGGGAAGGGGTTTATTGTGGTATTCATTTGACGAAAAAGATCAATATTATTTTGCCCTGTCCGTTAAATAAAGTGCTGGAAATAGGTTCTTTCTATCTTTATTAGTATTAAATCGACAACGCACATTTTCTCGTTTCAGGGGAAACATTCTGTTTGTTTCTATCGCATGTATGACAGTCTTCACAGAGAGTCTGATCGAATTGTTTACCCAAAGCGACCTCTGACCTTGCATAACATTAACGTCAAAGATGGCGAATCTGCAATGGGCTTATAAGATCAGTTTTGAACTCGTGAGCAGTAAAATGTGGAGATCGTGCACCTCTGGGGGACGCCGCAGGGGACCGTGGAAATGACGTCATTGTCAGGTGACCCAGTTACGCTATGTTTTGTTGTCATGGTGACCCACGTGAGGGACATCTTGTCTCCATAGTGACACGCGGTCTTAGTGTGCATGCACAGCGCGTGTTGTTTGCGTGACACGTGTTTCCATCCATTTTGTATATCAGAGGCCACCATCTTGGTTTCTATGGTAGCACGCGATTCCTATGTGACCCAAAGGCCTACAATAGGACTGGGGTATCTTCGAGGAGAGCGCTGCTTTGTATAAGAGTAAACTTAATTACCCAAATAGACCCAACAATCCCACCATATTACCCCAAACGTCCCAAAACTACTAGAATAGGTTCGGATTTCCCCAGAATCCCCCTTTTTCAAATAATAGACACGTTCCTTTGTATAAGAATCTATTTAATTACCATGAATCCTCGGTTACTTCATAGAATTACCCAAACAGACCCGACAATGCCCCCAAATATCTTAAATCCACCCAAAACTACCGAAATGTACTCACCAGATTCCCCTTTTTCTGCATATTCCCTTAATTTCAATGTTCAACTATATTTTTTATAAGTTCACTAATCTATACGCAGTAACATCCTTAACTGGCCCCTGCTTTTGTTACTGGCCTATAATTAGTAAGTTCATTAATTTACCTCTTAATTAATTTCAATGTGGAACTATATTTTGATGAGTTCCTGTGCACATCAATCTATTTTTAGGAATATTCTTAATTGCCCCCCTCTGCTCTTGTCAATGATCTATTTTTAGTAAGTTTATTAACTGACACCCTTTATTTTAATTTAATGTGAGGATCAATATGTTTCTGAACTGACCAATCAGATCGAGGTAATCAACCAATCAGATTAGTGTATACCCATTGTGTTTCTATTTCATCACTTCGTGTGGTAATTTCCCGATTTTCCTGCTTTAACCTATAAGCCTATGGGTAACAGGTGCTGATTCGGGATAAAAATAACGGATCAAAACGGCACGATGTTTTCATTCACATCCATCAAATAAAGATAAATTCAGGGACGTTGTGACTTCGTGCTCATTCCATTTTCATCACTTGATGGAACTTTAGTGTTTTGGATACAGACCCTATTAATCTTGATCAGGACCATTTGACTGAACCGATGAAGAAATATTGGAAATTTATAGTATGAACTGGAACGCCATTAGAACCCACCACGTCACAAATAGGACAATTCAGGACATATTTAATTATAGACTTGACACCACAGATTTATCCACCCTGAACTACGATTTAACTAAAACCATTTTTTGTGTCACAGAAATATAAATTTAAAATTACTTTAAACAACGGTTTCATTTTACGCAGCAACGAAACGGAAGAACTAAGATTTTATCACCCCTCTCAAAACAACGCCCGGGTTCTTGATAGACCACACCTAGTGGAAAATGCAATAGATTTTGGATATTTCCTCGAGGATCTGGATCAGGAAGACATTTTGGAATGTGCTAGGCATCAAAGACCCAACACTAAATGGATTGTCCATCAACTGACCAATGCAACTTTTTATGTAAACAAGATTAAAAATCATCCAGTTGGCGGGGCCCTGAAAATCTTCCCAAGTATATTGGAAAACCGTTCGATTGTTGCCCTTGTCCGTGATCAGAATCATCGTTTTGTTTCCAACGACAACCCCTGTTTATTCAGGCGTTTAGCCCTCTGGAGCGGTTCTACTTACCATACTCTAAAACAATGACCCAGACCTTCTGCAGTAAATATACAGATGTACCCAAGGATAACTTCCCAGGTATAAGATTGGATGAAATCACCAACGTTGAAAAGGTCTATGGTGTTAGTATTGAGGTATTTGAACACTTAATGGAAGGTGACGAAGTTAATGCTAAGATTGTTCATACATAGATGTGATGGAAAATTTGAGAATATCGTGTATGTCAATTTGTATGAAAAACATTTTAAAAACATTACTGACATTAATCAATATTGTAAGTTCTTTATTTGTCGCAAGTGTGGTAAACTGTGGAAGTCGGCATGGCGATGCAACGCCATGAGGACGCTTGTAGTGATGATGTGTATTATAGGTATGTTGGTGATATCTACCACACCCCAAGACTATTTTTGAAAAGTTATTCGAAGAAGGTATTGTTATTCCAGAACACTTTCGGTGGTGTTTGATTTCGAGTGCTATTTTGAAAAAAAACTCTCTCCCCACCTCAACCAACACTCTTGTCTGGAAAGCCCAACACAATTCCCCCATTGTTAGTGTATGTAGTAATGTCCCCGGTTTTGATAGCCACAAATGCTTTATCACTGATGATGACACTCTGACATTGGTTGAAACTATGATGAATTATTTAATGAGAACTTCTGAGAAAATGTACTCCCTCATGCAAAAGATTCACATATCCACCGCATTATCTCTCAGACAGATCTATAATGACGCTTTGGCACAGGAAGGTACAGATGACTCACAATCCCACCCATTTGAAAAGCTGGCAACAGAATTTGATTATTACATGAAGGAAATGCTCGTATTTGGTTTCAGTTCCGGAAAATTAGATATCAACGTGGTTAAACGAGAATTGGTGGATTATCTGAAAGAAAAATATGACCCGCTGTCTTAACGACGTCATGATTTTGAAAACGGATCACATGAAATTCTTTGGATATTTGCAATATTATTGGCCCCTGGATTTAGTTATGAAAAATTTCTCAAGGCTTTTTGATGTTCGATTACTGAAGGATTTCTTCTTCCCTTGAATGGATTGACTAAATTGGTTGATTGATTCATAAACTGGACACTACTAAATTACCTCCCCATGTTTCCTTTTATAGCTCTTTGAAAGAGAAAAACATAAATGCTGAGGAATATGCCTCCTGCTAGCTAGTTTGGGGGAGGATGGGGGGGGGGGGGGGGGCAATGGGATGAGAACATTTAGGGACCTCCTTATCTGATATAACAATAGAGATGTCCAGCTATTCCTAGAAGCTATTGAGAAGCAATTCAAGTTTCACTTGGAAAGGGAGATCGGCATGTTTAAGGGTGGGTTTAGCGTTCCGAAATATCTGTTTAGCACCGTCTACGAAGGGATATTCTTCATTGTAGGGGGACCTTCTATAATATTCAATCATTGTCACTGAAAGAATGTTATCAGTCTAAGAGGTTTTTAATATCGCGCCTCAGCAAAGGATTCTGGGGGTACTGTCGTCTATGATGCCAATGCTTTGTACGTATGATCATTGATGCAAGAAATACCAGCAGGTAGCAACATCCGACAGAAGGAAGATACGGACATTAAACCATGTATTTCATGTTGTCAACTCATAGGGTTAAAATCATCATCATGATCATCATGATCATCATGATCATCATCATCATCATCGTCGTCATCGTCGTCGTCGTCGTCGTCATCATCATCATCATCATCATCATCATCATCATCATCATCATCATCATCATCATCATCATCATCATCATTCTCTGTTGAACAAAGAATTAATTTCCTTCTACTTTTTTGTAAGAAAAAGATAAAAAAAATTAAAATTCCTGTTGGGGGTGGTGATGCTCTCAGGTTATTTGATCTTTATCTGGTAGATAAAGATCAATAAACTTGCCCCGTCCCAAGTTCAGTACAAAATACAGAGGGACACTTCCAACAGTCGTGGTAGCCCCAAAACCACCTGACGAGTTCCCTTGAGCAAAGACGAAATGTACACAAGGAGAGAACCACCGCCATGTTGAGTTGAATATCATCATAGATATTCGATGGAAGCATCCATTTACTTGTTTAGTATGTGGTAGTGGAAAATATCTTTTGTAAATCGGGTTCTTCAAATCATTACAAAACTAATTAAGCCATTCCCAGTCACATGCTATTGTGTTATAGTGAATGTCAACCATTATACGACACTTTACCCCAAGTAGAATTTATAGAGGATCTTCCCCAAGGAGTGAAATCAGTGCCAAAGATTATGATGATGCCTCACAAAGATTATAAGTTGGAATGAGTATCCCTGACGGAGATTTATGACGGAAAATACTTTTCACAATGTACAAATTGTTTGTGTATCTTACCTTTGGAAATTCCACATTGAGTGAAAATTATAAATAGGGTAAATAGAGGATATCTAGTGTTTTTGAGTGGATACCAAAAATTATCTCATGAGTGACCGAGACAAATCTTTATTTGTCTCAGTCACAAGTGAGATAATTTTCGGTATCCACTCAAAAACACTAGATTTTCTTTTTATTATACGCCTTTATAAGAATCTGATAATTCCACTCGTTTCAACCATTAATTGATGCATGAAAGTGAATCATTGAAACGCGGAAGTGATTTGATTGATACTCGGAACAGATACATGTAGCATCTTGCAATCTGATTCAGCTGGCGGGTTTCTAGTCCAAACATGGCCTGAAAGTCCGTAATATAAGTTTGTGGCTTGGTACGTCCTTTGAAAGGACGTACCAAATCAAGAACATATATTACAGACTTTCAGGCCATGTTTTGGACTAGCGGATTTCATGCATCAATTCAAGGTTAATACGTGTTGAATTATTGCTGGAAATGATCGGTATCCACTCAAAAACATTAGATTTACTTTTTATTATACGTTTTTAGAACAAATCGATCATTTCCAGTGATAATTTGACTCGTCTTCACCTTGAAGTGATGTTTTGAAAGCCGCCATTTTGATTGATACTGTGAAAGTGAAAATTTCTATATCTTCATAGTGGGGGAAACGATTTTCTTTCCGCAATTTCTTCGATAATCTATCTCGTTTCGCGTATAATAAAATAAAATAAAATGAAGCAAAAAAAAAAAAATAATAATAAATAAGTAAATCGAAGAAAAATATGTAATTGAGTCCAACGAAGAATAAAATGAATAATAATAAATAAATATGAAAATTAAGATAAACAGATGGACTAACACTGCATAAAATTTAAACCTACTTTGGTTCTGGGGCATATATGAACTCTTGCACTTTCATGTGTGTGTTTAAGGTACAAAAAATACGCGCTGGCACAGACATTTCCTACTGAAACGTTTTTTTTCTTGGTATATGCCGCCGAAATATTGGTTTATTGAAAATATATATTCATTGAACCTTGATAGGTTTAAAACATGATAAAAAAATAAACAAATTTGATTTAAACTAAGTGTTGAGCTTAGGTTCTGGTTGGACTGACTGGCAGTTATTGATGTTATTCATTGATGGCTCCAATTTAGCCATTACAAGGGTGTTATGCAATCTTTTGTTTTTATTTTAGCGATGACAGGTTGAAGATTTAAAGGTTCTTTAGACTTGGATAAATTGAATTCACCTTTTACTAATTTTTCTATTTCTATATTCATTCTGTTGCATAAAAGAGTAGGAATAATGGAACTCCTTTCGCATTCTCTCTCCGATATGTTCACACCAAACGAGGCGTTTTGCAATTCAATACCGCGCCACTACAATTCTGCAACGGTCTGTTGTGTTCAATTTTCAGTGGTTCGAAATCAGTAATTTATGCAGGTTTTTCCAGCTTTTTCAGAGTTTGAAATTTCAGGCTACGTAAAAAGCGCAGTGAGTACCCTCTCGATCTGAGGGAACCAAATAGGGTACAACAAGCCTCGCTGAAATTTACCTTATCACTTGAATTGCGGTGAGCTGTGATTTGATTATACGTTTAAATGTATGTGGTTGATGAAATGATTTTTGTATGCAACAATTGATGTGAATCAGTTGGTTTAAAATATATCGTATACTCTAAATGACTGGATGCCTGGAATTGCTTGCCTTTATACAAGGTCACATCGAGAAAATCAACAGAATCTCGACTGATGGTAACATTCAGTTTGATACTTGGAACATGATTGTTTAAAACTTCTAAAAATTCATAAAAATTATTTTCTTTTGAATGTTCCCAAAATGATAAAAATGTCATCTAAATATCTGAGATATACGAGAGGGTGCTTTGCACATTTGCTTAAGGCATTTTCCTCCTATTCCGCTACATAAATGCTTGCGAAATTAGGACATCTTTTGCCCATAGGACAACCCATTATTTGTAAATAATTGTCTCCATTGAACTGACAGCTCATCTCTAAACAATCAGTAATTTGTTCATCCGAGCGTTTTACATCAGGATATTTTTAGAATGCATTTTTAACAAATTTAACACCTTTATCAATATCAATGTTCTTATATATATACATGCTGTAGATATCCAAAGTAGCCAGGACTGAATTTTTCGATATTTTCAATTTAGATATTTTTGACAGGAAGTCCTGTGTATTTGAGAAAAAGCTCGGATGCCTATTATTTCAGGTGATAATCAATGAGTTCCAAGATGGCATTAGTTTCTGAATTACAATCTGAGACAATTGGCCTCCCAAGTGGAGTTATGTAAGTCATCCGTCCACGAAGAATGGTCATTCTGCATCATTGGCAGGATGTAAAATTGTCCTGTTTGAGCACTGAGTTTTGCTGTAAAATATTTCCATTGTTTTTGTTTATATGACCTTCGTTGTGGAAAAAATTTAGGAGTTTATTGAATTTTTCGATATTACTAGGCCAAATAAGTGAATCTATTTTCTTATAATGTTTAGTATTGTCGAGTTGTCTCATGGTTTCCTTTAAATAACTATCCTGAGACATACTGACACCGATCCACTTTTGTCGGCTGGTTTGATAAATAATTTCTTATTTTTCGAAGTTTCGTGAGGGCTCTCCGTTCACCAGCTCTTAAATTGTCTTTATCGGAGAGTATATACATGGTGAAACCATTTGGAGGATTCGTGTGTTAGCCACAATAGTTTCGGGATCTACTTCACTATCTGGGGTTTCTAAAGCAATGGCTAATTTCATTTGTCTAATAAAATTACAGTTACAGTAGTATATTTGCCTGATCACCAGCTTTAGGCTTCGGTGCTGGTACAAAAATTAAACCGCGATCTAAAAGAGACTTTCCTTTGGCTGTTAATTCATTGATGCTGGACAGGTTAACCACATTAGTTCCTAATCCCACATCTGCTTGGGAATTTTAGAGGATTCTTATCTCTGGTATAAATTGTTGGGTTTTTTATACCACAAACAGGTTTCAGAGTAACACTCGTATGTGACAAAGTGTAGTCTTCAGATGTTCAATGCTTTTAATTTCCTGTATTGTCTACATTGATACAACCCTGACATATCTCTAAAGACCCTCATCCCCACCCCAACTCCCTTCAGTCGCTGCATCCCAATGTACTACGAGATGATGTTACAAGGCTATACTTTAAACCACCCCAAAACGATATGAAGAATTTCGTTGACAAATTGTATATTTTCAGGAAATTTGATGACCCAGTTGCTCACATTTATTGGGTTACTGGTTGACCTATAATGCATTTCTGGTTATTTATCACACTGCTCGTTAATTTCAATTACCTAACTCATGGGTGAATCCAGAGGGGGAGGGGGTTTGCACCCGATGTGCGGCCCTCCTATCTTCTGATTTTTTTTTTTTTCAAACTCACTGATACCAGCGATTACTGTATATTATCTGCGATAACACACGTACATTCACTACCTACGGTAGTGGATGTACGTGTGTTGAAGGGGATAATACCGTTCCCCAATGTATTCGGCTATTGATACGGTGTGAAAACCAATGAGCCGTTATAAATTGACTTCACTTTTTCAAACTTTTGACAAGTCTGTATAAAGGTACTAGAATATTTTGTCTGGAAAACATTGCAACCATGCGCAAAGAAGCCAACAGAGGACCACACTGGGTTTATTCCCATTCGTCTCATTTTCTGAATTCCCCACCTGCTAATTGCTCTTCTCGATTCTCCCACTTTGCTTAAGACAACATATACTACTCAAAGTTTGCTAAGCACCAAGTATATCCAACTACCTGTTTTACGTTTTAGTTGAAATATTGTTATGAAAAGTGTATATATTTTTTGTTTAATTATATCTTTAATGATTTAAGTACAGAAATTAAGATTTTATTTGTGTTTGACATTATTTTTTAGCTTTTGAATACGATAACCATGGAAAATGGATATTATTGGTAAAAGAAGACGTTTTTCAAATTTGCCAAAAAGTTGGCGGAGCGAACTGATATGGGTTCAATATCGAGTATGAGACCCATTATTGTCAATTACAGCTTGACAACGCCCTCTCATGCTCCCAATCAGGTTCAAGATGGTCCTTTGTGGGATGCTGTTCCATTCTTGGACCAGCATGGCACCGAGCTCCTGGACACTTCTTGGTTGGACTGGACAGATTGAAATTGCAAGCTGCAACTCATTCCAGACATGTTCGATTGGATTGAAGCCAGTGGATCTTGCTGGCCAGTCCATACGCTCAATCCCCTCCCTCTGTCGGTACTCCCGGACAGCACGGGCATTATCGGCCATCAGAATGAATCTATCACCCACTGCACCTGCAATCTGACGTGGGCATCCAGGAACTCATCAATATACCGCTGTGCAGTCAATGAACCACGGTCAAGGACACAGAGCACTATACGTCCATCCCAGCTGATGCCGCTTCAGACCATTATTGACCCTCCACCATAGTGATCATGCTCAGCAATGTTGGCTGCATGGAATCGCTCTCCTGGTCTTCTCCATAACATAGAACGCCTATTTGCGTTGTCTAGGCAGTACCTTGACTCATCTGTAAAAAAAGGTTGCCAATCTTCTCTGGTCCATCCAACGTGATATTCATTCATATCGTGCCTGGTGGTGGTTCTGGGACAGCTGAATGCGAATACATGGTCTTCTCGATCGGAGACCTCCTTCGTGCAACCTTGCCTGGATAGTCTGCGTCGAAACATTTACCCCGGATGCATTCTGAAGGTCACTGCGAAGCTGGGTTGCTATGTCAAAGCGGTTCCTACGGGCCTGAATGATCAAAAACCGGTCTTCAGCTGCAGATGTTGCCCTGTCTCTGCCACCACCACGTCGTCTGACTGGTGTGCCATACTGCTGAAATCTTGCCCGGGCTCTGGTGATCACCGTATGATGCACATCAAGAGTTTCACCAACCTGACAATGGGTAGCCCTTGTTCCCCCATCCCTACAGCCCGCCACATTTCTGCTTCAGACAAATGTCTTCTTACATTTGCATTCGCCATATTCAATCATTAAATCACAAGGGTTTGTGTTGAAATAAAGACTGAATACCCTACACATCTCATGTACATGTCGACAGTACACTAAAACATCATGAAGATCAAGGGGTACATGCTTTCCATGACTGTCACGAAAAGTCTGCCTGTCAAGGGAGCTAATGTAAACACTGGGGACCGTCTTAATACATTCCTCAATCATATCCACCAAATATATCGCAAATATGTCACAAGCAAATATCACAATGATGTGTCAAATATTTGGTGCTTATGTCGTAAAGCGTAACTTTGGGGAAATTAGCTCAGTAAAAACGCTTGTCAGCTTTCCTTATTTATTTACACTGTATGGCGGAATCCTCCCGTAGTCCGTTCACAGTCGGCATCCAGACTACTGCATTCCGAAAAATAATACAATATATACAGAACAGTTACTCGTAACAACGGTTACTAGTAAACACTTATATCCGGGACAATAATTAACCCCTTTTAAAATACATGATTAACCAAGCAGCGTGTACCGATATGCAAATGGGCTAATCAGGGATTATCAGCTTATGTAAACTCTGATATTGGACCACTAAACAAACTCAAAACAATTAGCACTTATGTTTCCTTCAGTCATTTAAAAAAATATAATTATTCATGTAAAAAAAAACTAAAAAGGAGCCTATAACAGCACACCCTGCCTGAAAAATCTTTGGTCCCCCGAAGAGAACTCAAAATAAAATTATAAACCAGCGTCCGCTCTTTGAATAAATTAACACGGTCAAGTCCTTCTCAGCCCGAAACTCGAAACTGCTAAAATAAAAAGTTTGGTAAAACGAAATTTATTCGGTACTGAGAAGTACTTGCGGAGCTGGAATATTGTTTAATGTCCGAGAAAGATAATCTCATGTTTGTCCACAATTTCTTGTGACACTAACTCTAAAGGCACCTTTTGATCCCGGGAACCATCATAATAATCATCACAAACTCAAAGTTCTCCTCGTTCTCGGTATCCGTACACAATATTTGGAATTTGACTGGTGTCCTGTGTGTAGTCTACACGGAAGTTTCTATTTTGCTGCCGAGACAGTTGCCGTTTGTAAGTTTCCACCTTTTGTTGCCAAGCTCTGGCACGATCATAATTTTCTCTTTGTTGGTTTACCTTGTTTGCTGAAAGGAATTTACCACCATGATCATTATTGTCACGCTTTTTCAGTGATTTGGGCATTGAACTTGGACCAGGTATTCTATGTTTGTTTTCTTTAATATACTGACGTGCCGCGTCATCCAAATCTTTATCATGAACCCAGAAATTTTTGCTTGGTGGAAGGTCTCTCCATTTTATTAAATATTCAAGTCCAAAATCGACAGTCATGCAATATCTTTCTACCTTCTCCGTCACTCTTTTAGGCTCAGTACAATGTTTTATGCTGTTATCGAGACATGCAATTTTGGGCTCTTCTGGGGTGGTTTGGGTGGAAATAGTTGCCAACTGTGGCACATATTGAACAGATGTATTTGCGTGTTCAGGTTGAACCGTTGTGGCGCAATCAGTTTTTGATACATAAAAGGTTTGTGTACTCACATGTTCTGTTGTTTTCTCCTCCTTTTTCGAAACTAAATTACACAATTCCGAATTTTTAACTTTGCTGTCAATAAAAGTCGCATTTTCCCGTTGTTTCCTTTCAATGAATTCATCCAAACGTTTCCTGTCTCTACACAAATTTGAGTTTGATTTGAATTTTCTGAAATGATCCGATGCTTTCCTCCAAGTTAATGTCTGGCGGGTTTCATAAGCTTCTACCTGAAGTCCCCATGATAGACGAAGTTGGCCCAGGTTTAGAGTCCGTAACAAGTTTTGAACATTAGAAGGAATTAAGTTTTCCATGTTGATTATCTTTAGAAAAATGTCTTTTCTCCAAGATCGCGAGGGAGCGAAAAAAGTCACTCTGCCCAGATTCTCCACCAAGTGTCGTAAAGCGTAACTTTGGGAAAATTAGCTCAGTAAAAACGCTTGTCAGCTTTCCTTATTTATTTACACTGTATGGCGGAATCCTGCCGTAGTCCGTTCACAGTCGGCATCCAGACTACTGCATTCCGAAAAATAATACAATATATACAGAACAGTTACGCGTAACAACGGTTACTAGTAAACACTTATATCCGAGACAATAATTAACCCCTTTTAAAATACATGATTAACCAAGCAGCGTGTGTCGTTATGCAAATGGGCTAATCAGGGATTATCAGCTTATGTAAACTCTGATATTGGACCACTAAACAAACTCAAAACAATTAGCACTTATGTTTCCTTCAATCATTTAAAAAATATAATTATTCATCTAAAAAAAACTAAAAAAGGAGTCTATAGCACTTAGCAAAAACTTTGAGTAGTATATTATTATTATTGCCGCTTTCATGATTTGACTGAACACTTCATTGTGATAGGAATGTTTTCGTTTTATCATCAACTCATCACATGTATAACGTATTTTTTTTAAATATTTTTTGTACAGTTGCTGAATGTAAATTTTGTTTGTTTCGTTCGTTTAAATGTATGTAATTTAATTGCGTATAATTTTGTTTTTCATTACGGCAATTTGTCTGCGCCAGTTTTACGGTAAAATTCTAATATTCGAAATTTAGTCATTAATAACGAATCAAGCTTATTTGTTATTGTCGTTAACAGTCCACACCACAATCTCAAGTTTTTACACCCACAAAAGTGAAATGAACTATAAATCATAACCTCTGATGAAGCCGTAAGAGAATTAATTAACAGGCCACATCGTCAAAATCTATTTTTCTAAGTGAAATTAGTAACGTGGAACAAACAGGATGCCACCCAACACTAACATTTTCCGTCATTTACCCCCAAAAGGCATAGAACCCGCCGATAAGAGTGGACCCTATTGCACAACCAGGACTCGCCGCTACCGTGCCCGGCACTGCTCCGCATCATAAGCTATGTTTGAAATGTATCGCCCACTCAAACTCAGAATCCTGGATTCGCCACTAACTGTTTAATATCACACCACAGGTTATTCTTTCACTGCTGGTTATTATACCGTTAATTTTAATGAAGATAATTATCTGCTAGAAAAGGAAGCATCTTAAATTAATGACTGTTTGTTCTAATTATTTATTTATTAAGGTTTAACGACACTTTAACAGTTAAGGTCATATCGTGTCGGTGAAAGTTTTATGGGTGGAGGAAGCCGGAGTACCCGGAGAGAACCACCGAACAACGACTAGCAGCTGCCAGCACTCCAACATCGCAATTCCGCACTGCAGAACAGGCAGGGTTAGATTGGTTGAAGACATGCGCACCATCGACGTGCAGTACGCCTTAGAACACGGGGTCATCGTGCCCCCATGTGGACAATCGGGGTTAAATGCCTTGCCCAAGGACACAACACGGGAGTCCGAATCGATCGCTCAGAGGGTAACCCATCTATGGACTAAGTGGGCTCGACGTTGCTTAATGTCAGTGATCTGACGAGAACCTGTTTGTTCTAATTTTAAGATGCTTAATAATCTATATTGTTTATAAAATATTGAATGTTCTCCAGCTCAGTGCTCAACAACACAGACTTCTGATTTGTTATGATTACCAAGTGTACAGTACTGTGATTGCAAAAACACAAAAAGAATTTCGACCTGATCGCGACTACGCCGCGGTCTGGTCGGAATTCTCTGTCTGCTTTTGTGCCCTCAACACTTCATGAAGAAACTCGCCTATCGAAAAAGAAAGGCGAAAAACGTTCCAATGTAAATTCCCTTTACAATTTTTTTTCTTGATTTTGCAGTATTGTACTGATGAAATCTCAGCCTCAGTGGCGTGAATGTGTTGCGATCAACGGACATGACAACCGTTACTAATTCCCAGTTCTTTATTCGCGATTCGTCATCAACCGATTTCATCGGTTGATAACGAATGTCCAATAATTAACTGGAAATAATTAACTCTTGCCACGCCCCCTTGCGACCGGATCAGGATTCGACCGTGAAATGGAACGCTTTTTGCGATCACGGTTCAGAAGAAAAGACCAGTCCGGGTGTTTCGCCCGACACAATTTCTTGCGTTTCTCGGAAGAAAACCCTCAAGATCAGACTGCTAATCTTTCAAGTTATCGACCATTTGGGCTGACTTGGAGATCTGTGAGCTGAATAATGGTCAGTGCCCTTTGTTTCTGAAACTTTAAACAACCATCGGACAGACAGATGCATCTCGTGGTGTTATTTTTTTCGTGATCCGCTCTCCGAGCATTATAGTTTCGAATTCGATCATATCATGTGCTTGAATTCATTTCATTTTTAGTGCGATCTCCGTCAGAGTGTTGGTTAACGCTCCGGATCCCCAACCGTGTTACTTTTTTTCAATCCGGTTATTACAAAGCCTCAGTTGTTTAATTAGGCCCTAATCTATGCTTGTAAATAATGCTATAATAGAATATTTTCTCAATACGATCACGAAATGACGCGTTAGCTATTGATTCCACGAACGATACACATATTTGGTGTGTGTGGGAGTACCGATGGCTTTATCTGCGACGACTTCCTTCCACCGGTTCAAAGATTTCTTGATTCTTCGAACACAATGCTTTTCCATCTAGCGGTATGTTTGTGCGCAACTGTTGCCCAGCCTGTACTTGCGTCTTTAGGAACACGAGAAGAAATGTATCCGGTGGCAGCAGATTTAAATAGTATTCGCCGTGCCAGAGATAACCAGGTTTGTTAAATTTAGGCAACTTTTTTGTTCATCTTCCGTTGAAAACATTACAGGCGCAGAGAGCATGTTACTTTTAAAACATCCACGGGATGGGATTTTCACCAAGACAATAATTCATTTCCCGGTAAAAAGCACAAGATGCATAAAAACCACACGCTAAGGTTTAGCTGATTGACCTCTGGTTTGCTGGGGTATGGCGAGGGGGGTTGATAGCACCGTCACGAAACGTTTTTGCAGCCGAGACATTTTCGTATGGTTGGAGTCTTTGATATCGGCTGATGCTGTAATCATGTACTTTCTAATGAGACTAGATTTGATATACTCGGACGCCTGTCACACACATACAAATGAACGGCCAAGGTGCTCGATCACCGGACAGTTGAGGGCCCAGCAAAACAAGTTTGAAATGCGGAACGTGTTAACTTGTAGTGTATGAATTATTTTTGTTTGGCAAAACTTGATCACGTCAGTCCCACAAATTGTTAAAAGCCAAATCCTTACAGGCTAAATAATTTCACATCAAAGATAAAACGAAGTACACCAAGAGAATATGAAGCATTCTGTGGTAGCACCTGCGCTTCAGAGTTAAGCACAAATGTGGTCTTCCATTACTCTACCAATAAGAACTTGCGCCACGGCTGCTACATGCATATTTTATTTATGCACAACTACATTTGTAAAAAGTCTTGAGTTTTTTGTCACAATAATCCCGAATGACTGATATTCCAACTACATCGTCCAGGCATTCCTTCGACGAAGGCATGCCTTAATATTTTATAAGTCGGGACTTAAGCCATCACAGTCGGGACATATCAGGTTCACACCCACTTCCCCAGATCGGTCATCCGCGCATTGACCCTGTCAGGTTGGGACAGGAGGTTATAGAAAATTCTTTGATAGTAAAGAGGGAGAGAATTGCTAGAATAATTTTTGTCCGCAATAAGTTTTAAAATTCACGCGATAATCAAAATAGATTCTCGCAAATTATTCTCGCAAAGAAAACATGAGAGTTAACTTTGGTTGTTGCAAAATGTTCATGTGATTCTTGCCATCGGGGACGTAGCTAGAGGGTCTTCAATGGGGGGATAAGGGTGGGGGGGGGGGGGTGATCATTTAGAATTATAACTGGTGTTTGATCGCAGCACGACATACATACCGTAGGCATGTCCCAGGGACAGCAGACCTGTGTTCGGGGAAGAGTTCGAGTGGGGGTATCTCACTATTGATGATAGGGGGTGGGGTACTACCCCGGGAAAATGTTCAATTTTTGAACCCATGAGATGGATTCTGAGGCATCCTTGTGGCTTAAATCTAGGCATTTTATCAACAAGAAAAACTGCATTTCCCCATGTGGGTCCATGAGTTTTCCATTACACGGCCCAGGCCACACAAGGACTGTAGACTGACAGCTATTCAGATAATACTGCCAGTCAGATGGAATGAGTAGGTATTGACAGAATAGCTGCTTCGCTCTCCTCAACTTGCGAATATGAAATCGCATACCCGAGTCGATTCAAAGCAAGTTGAAATTCGTCGTTTGGAGAGCGCGATGGCTCAGTGGTAGACTGTTGGTCCCGAGTTCGATCCCCGTCCGGGACGACCCGCGTTGTGTCCATGGGCAAGGCACTTTATCCCGGTTGCCTACATGGGTTCACGATGACGCAGTGTACTAAGGCGTACTGCACGTCGATGGTGCGCATGTATTCAACCACTGTAATCCTGCTTGAGGGAGCTTGAACAGATTTAGAATGTTGAGGAGCTGACAGCTGCTCGTCGATGCTGGGTGGTTCTCTCGGGGTACTCCGGCTTCCCCCACCTGTAGAATTGTCACGGTCACGATTAGCCATTGTGCATACGTATGCGACCTTAAACATCAATAAATAAATAAATAATAAATAAATAAATGAGTTCGTCGTTCCCAGCCAGGGTCTTTACAGCCGTTGCAAGTAGAACATTCTTCTTGGTGGTTTGTTCGCCGTTGCTGACAACGTATCATAGCTTGTGGAAAACACTCATTCAGTTTTTCCACTCGGTCTAAAGTTTTTTGGGGTGTGATTCTCCAGTTAACAAACGAGTGAAGAAACCTGTCATCTTCGTCGAAAGCGCAACAAGTTATTGAGAGAATCTATATACATGGACCATGGTTTCACTTGTTTTTTATCTTATATTGCGCGATTCATCACATCTGCGGTACCGATTTACATATGTTCAAGGCGTGAAGCTTTCTTCCGTAGATTTAGTTCCCGCTCGGGCCTCTGGTTTTCTTTTGCCAACTCACAAACAGTTAAGATTGTTGGCAGAACGAGAAATCTACCGTTCACGAAGGAGAATATGTGAAGGACCCATTCAAACTCCGCCTTTAAATTCCGTCTGAAATACGTTTTAATACTCTCTCTTTCTCATCTGTAAGTGACCCAAAGATTTAATGGTATCAAGCATGATTGTGCTCGAGTAAATCGGTCATTTTGGTGATACGAGGATTCTCTAGAACATCAGCTCGGATGAACCTGAAAAGTTCTGCAAATGCCGTTGCTTCACACTGAGAGTGGGGATCTTCTGGTATCACGGCAGTAAATATTTTCCCATTGGCGAAACAAATTATGATCGAATCACTTTAATTTTGGCATTCAAATAGCTTTGTCAAGTTTAGCCCTTCAGACAACTTTTTCTGACCCGAAAACATGGGGTCACGCAACAAATAAGAGAGAAACCCTGACCGGAAGGGAAGTACCGGTCACATGCACATATTTTTCAGGGAATTCCCAAGAAAAACACACCAAAAGTCAATTGTATTTTTAGGTACAAAAGTCATCGAATCACCCTTTTTATTTATCTGGAATATTCAACACTAATGCAAGATGTCATTAAAATGTTTCAAATGTTTATTGAAACAACATATTTTCCCAAGGCTGCTTATTTTCAGAGATTGCATCATTTCCGAGTGTAACATTTCAAGGCGGGTAACTCTAATTCAAATATGTGCTGCAGCGATAGCAAAAATCATCCCCAACTATAGTAAAGTTACATTTTACCACTTCCAAGAAATAAAAGAATCATTACTGCATTAGAATTCAACTTTTGGCTTCTGTTGAGTCAAAAACATGGGAAATTTGTTCTTTTAAAGAAAAGTGTCCAAACTTTGTCAAATGGGCTAAAGAACTGGCATTGCCCCCAAAAGAGTTTTCTAGCCTATAACCTAATCAGTATGCTGAAAGGGGTAAGAATTCACAGCTTTCTTTGAAAACTACCCTGCTCCCAAAATAAAACTAAAATCTGCATCAGTACATCATATTTTGGGAAAAAACCTGTCTCATTTAACCTTTTACCCAACTCAGACGATTTCAAAATTCTTTATTTTAAATATCATTTTTTTTAAATTTTTAAAAAAAAAATCAACAAAACCATATCATGTGACCCCTCTTTGGAACGAGCTCGACGAGCTCGTTCCAAAGAGGGGTCACATGATATGGTTTTGTTGAAATTTTTCGAAAAATAATTTTTCAGCAGCTGTATTTGCATATTACGCGGGCGGATGCGGGCGATTCGTTGGGTAAAGGGTTAACCACACGACATGAGAAATAGTGTTCCAACCTCCTCAAAACAATATGAATATCAATTTTGGTTTCAAAAATCGGGGTTCCAGCTATAAATTTCACCAATATCAAAGGACAGTGCCTTTTTATTCTAACAATTGATGTCAAATTTTCTTCCTCCTACTGACGTGGTTCAAGCAGAGAACAGTGTTTCACAACTGCCATTGTAGTTTTGTGTTGTACCATAGCAACCATTACAACACTAGCACTAGACTACTATATTGGTAGCTATGCACAAATGCCATTTATTCACATTTGCTACTTTATTATGTTATTTTCTTCCAATGTAGCCCCCCCCCCCCCCCCCCACACCCCAAATTTCTGTCCAAAATACTCTTTTAACCCTTTACCCAACGTAACGGCCAAAACCGGCCAGCGCGATTCTCAAAAATCGCCAATGAATTTTTATTATTTTTTCATTTTTTGTCTCAAAAACATAGGTTATGACCCCTCGTTGGAACGAGCTCGTCGAGCTCGTTCCAACGAGGGGTCATAACCTATGTTTTTGAGACAAAAAATGAAAAAAAATAGTTATTCAAGATTTTTTTTTTGCAAGTGTCGTCTGCTTTTCATGTTAGGTAAAGGGTTAATGAAGGAATTGTTTTGTAACATCTTTAAGAGCATAATATATAGAAGAACTTCTAAATACCAGTGAGCAGAAGCACATTATAGTTTTTCAGGCTGTGTGTACTGTTTGAATGATGATTTGGGAGGGGGGGGGGGTGGTAGGAAGACTGGAATCCCCCTGTCTCTAGTACTATGAAGAGGAACCATGGTTTAAATAAATTTGTTAATAGGGTAAGATAGGCTGTTAGTTGGCAGTTGTCAGAGGTTATAATGTGCTCCTGGAGACTACACGTGCTCAAGATGTGAATTTGGTTGTCTTAACAGCCATATCTTGGTAATATATATCCTTTATTGCTGACTGTGTCAAAAATATAACTTTTCAATACAATTAAACAGTGTTGTAAGGTGTGTGGTACCCCCAATGAGCATTTAAATGTGAAATGAGCTAAAAAATAATAACAAAATCGGGGTTGGGAGCCAAAAATGGCAAAAAATATATTTCCTAAAGGTATCACAACAGTAAATATTTTCCCACAGGCGACCATTATAACGTTCAAGCGAAACAAATTATGACCGCATCACATTAAGTTTGGCATTCAAATATCTTTGCATGGCCCCCTGTTTTTCGGACCCGAAAACTGGGGGCCATGCAAAAGGGAAGTACAGTGGTGCCCACTTAATTGGATATCTCTTAATTGTATATCCCTGTTAATTGAATAGAATTTTCAAACACAAAACCATTTACCATACCTTCAGTACAACTTCAGCAACTTCAGTACAAATTTGATCTGTTAATTGCATATGGGTTGTAGAGTAAACTCCTGTTAATTGTATATAAATTTTTGTAATATGTCGAAAAAATTACTGTGACACGCACCAAATTCCCCTTATTTATCATCCCTTTTTTGGCCTCACTACATCCAATACAGGCATTTATTCTATTATATCTTGTTTTACAGAGCTCTATGAGCTCTGTCAAATAAGATATAATAGAATAAATGCTCAGTTTACCTCCAGAACACAGGAAACTGGCCAAATCCCTGTTAATTGTGTACTTCTGTTAATTGAATAATTTTCGCTGGCAAAATGGATATTCAATTAAGAGGATTCTACTGTACTAGTCACGTGCACATATTTTTCAGGGAATTCCCAAGAAAACCACACCAAAAGTCAATTGTATTTTTAGGTTCAAAAGTCATCTAATCACCCTCGTTATTTATCTGGAATATTCAACACTAATGCAACATGTCATTAGAATGTTTCAAATGTTTATTGAAACAATATATTTTCCCAAGGCTGCTTATTTTTAGGGATTGCATCATTTCCGCGTGCAACATTTCAAGGCGGGTAACTCTAGTTCAAATATTTACTGCAGCGATACCTTCTGGATCGTAGAACAGTTTCAGCCCACGATCACCTGGAGAGTTTGTTGGTCGTTTGTAATCTCGATAGCATGATCGATGGACGTGTGCCTCAGCTGCAACTGTATCGTGCGATATTATTGTCATTAATCTTTTGTCAGATTTTTCTGTGGATATACGACAGAGCGTGTCATCAGCTCGGAGATCTACACACAGGACTAACTGCTCCCTCGTTCCTGTGCCTTTGATATTTATAATGGCCCTCTTTTCGACAATTTTTAGCTCCGCTGACAAAGTCAGCAGAGCTTTTCTTATACTGATTCGTCCGCCGTCCGTCGTCCGTCGTCTGTCGTCCGTTGTCTGTCGTCCGTCGTCTGTCGTCCGTCGTCCGTCTGTCCGTCCGTCCGTCCGTCCGTCCGTCCGTCCGTCCGTCAACATTTTATTTGTCCGAGCCATAATTTCTAAACCGCTGAATATTTTTCCACCAAACTTCATAACAATATGTATTATCAATAGACGGTGTGTCATCAATTATTCTGCGGTCTGTAAATCCACAGGGTCAAGGTCACAGGTCACAGGATCAAGAAAATCTTAAGATATTTTTGATATTTGTTTGTCCAAGCCATAATTTCTGAACCGCTGAATATTTTTACACCAAACTTCATAACAATATGTATTATCAATAGACGGTGTGTCATCAAGTATTCTACGGTCTGTAAACCCACAGGGTCAAGGTCACAGGATCAAGAAAATCTTAGATATTTTATGATATTTGTTTGTCCGAGCCATAATTTCTGAACCGCTGAATATTTTTACACCAAACTTCATAACAATATTTATTATCAAAAGACGGTGTGTCATCAATTATTCTACGGTCTGTAAACCCACAGGGTCAAGGTCACAGGATCAAGAAAATTGCCCATGCGATCAGTGGCCCTCAGCGGAGCTCTCTAGGCGTGACAGGCCTCTTGTTTCACTCATGTTGGGACTGGTTTCAACGCATGGAACCCTTTTGTTCATATTAAATTCCAAGAAAGATGAGGTTTGTTATAAAGAAAGCACCATGCGCCATCAGGTTTTTGAACGTAATTGTCGTTTGCTTTTCTTCCAATGACGTGCGTCTCGATTTTGTAAATAACGCCAACCTTCACTCGAGATTTTTCGTATGGAACGTCATGGATGCGAAGATTCATTTCGCAATTTTGAAAGTGTTGTTAGCATAATAAGCTACCCTTTTAAAAAAAGGCTATCATACGTTTATTAATTAAGTAGGTACATAGCTTCAAAGGGGCATATATGACAAATTGCCCGGCAATTTGGTAATGGGCAGGTTACGTGGCTCGTGGACTAGTCGGAAAAGACAGAAAAGTTCAAAACATTAAGGAAATTGATTTCTTTGAATTTCCAACTATTGGAATTTATAACTTCGAAGTTCTAACTATTGAAAATTATGATGGTATTAGGGGGAGACTCCCCCCCTCCCCTCCCCCACACCCACACACATCACTCTCTGTCGCTATATACATGCCTGCTTGCCATGGATTCTGAACGTGTCCTGAAGTCCTGGATGATTGTACTTATTTTTTAACTTTCTCGGAATAAGGTAACACTGTGACATGTCAGTGGTACCGAGTGAAGGCTTCGCAGCCAATGCAGGCAGCCAAGATTTCACTAGAAACAACTGCCAGGGTACTGTAACTTCCTTATGCAAGACCACCAAACATCGAATATGTGTTTTACAGGTGAATGTGAGACAAGAAACTCTCTAAAATGGGCAATGGATCCCCAATGGTTGCACTCAAGTAAATATTACAATGATGAGGTTTATTGTTTATTATAAAATTTGAGCTGGGGCTAATACTATAAAACTTTTACAATTGTATTTTCTAGAATTACATTTTCTAGTTATGACTTTAAATTTCGTTGAAGTGAGCCATTATCATTTTCAACTATGTGGCAATTTGCCAGTTGGCAAATTGCCATATCTTTTAAAATGCTATTGATTCATTTTAGTCAGTTATTTTGATAGGTAGAAAACTAGAAAATACAATTATAGAAAATACAATTGTAAAAGTTTTATAGTATTGCTTCCTGGTTGCTCTCACAAGGTTGTGTATGTGACAGTACTCTCAAATTCTAAATTATTTAAGAACTGTAAATTGATTCTCTCAGGAAGAGTTCACCAGAAGCAAAACCGATTTTTGCTAATCGGGACAAATGTTAAGGCCAGTATATGACGAAGTGTGCAGATGATTAACTCTTTGCCAAACGAATCGACCGCATTTACCCACGTAATATGCAAATTCAGCAATTGAAGAAGGTTACTTTTCAAAACAATTTCAACAAAACCATAACATGTGACCCCCCCCCCCCCCCCCCCAATCATTTGAACGAGCTCGCTCGTTCCAATGAGGAGTTACATGATATGGTTTTGTTGAAATGTTGTGAAAAATTTGGAAAAAAAATTGTTATTTAAAATCTTGATATCGTGTGCGTTGGGTAAAGGTTAACCCTTTACCTAACATGAAAAGCAGACGACACTTGCAAACAAAATTCTTGAATAACTAATTGTTTTTATTTTTTGTCTAAAAAAATAGGTTATGACGCCTCATTGGAACGAGCTCGACGAGCTCGTTCCAACGAGTGGTCATAACCTATGTTTTTGAGACAAAAATTAAAAAATAAAGAAAATTATTTGGCAGTTTTTGAGAATAGCGCTGGCCGGTTTTGGCCGTTACGTTGGGTAGAGGATTAAAGATAACTATCTATGACATTTTACTGTTTTATCATTAGCGTGGTTTTCTGCTCGCTCAATATATTTTATCTTTACACACTGTAACTATCTAGAATATCATGTATTGTTATTCCATTTTTATCAATTATCACATTTATGAGAAAATGTTCCAATTTATTTTAAAAAGTTATTCGGTAATTCTTTTTTTTCCTTCAAACTATGTATATTGCTTATGACCATTAAGTTGAAGGAATTCGTAATGTTTGTCGCAATATGAAGATATAACTTATCCTGTTATAGCAGAAAATCAGAATTGTAGAGTAGTTGTTGTTGGAAATAAACGATTTGTTTCATAAAAGGTTAAAATGTGAATTTTCACTTCCAATAAAAAAAATATTTAATGCTCTTTTACCAGTAGCTTATCGAATAAATAAATAAATAAATAAATAAATAAATAAATAAATAAATAAATAAGTAAATAAATAAATAAATAAATAAATAATCACTGCTGCTATTACTGGCCAGCAGAAAGCAGAACACGCAATCCCTTGACTGTCCTCACTTGATATCTGTTCACGATAGCTTTATGTAATTTTAGTGTGCGATTTTGTTGATGTGGTGTCAGGTCAGTCCACCCACTTCACATTTAGCTTTTCGTACAACTACACAGTTTTGTTTTTCTGACTTGTGTGTTGTACTAAATATCATCGAGTTTTATTTTTAACCCCTTCGGAAGGGAAAGTCCGTTTTTCCTTGTTCTAGTCCTCTGCAAACTGGTGGCATTTGGGGATTTATTTGCACCATTATGTCTTGGAAAAAATATTCTCAGTTTCATAACACATACTTTAGAAGTCCTTGTCTATATTCATCAGGCTGGTGCTGTTAAAACTGTCGCGAGTTAGTGCCTGGTCGTAAGGGGGTGTGGGGTAGCTGACAGCCTTCAATAATTTTCCAGTCGGGACATTTTCACCTGGAGTGAAGTTTTACGCATCAATTCGCTCTTGCTGGTAATCAAGCATTTTATTACGGGACAATGTTTGCTTCTTTGGGCTTATGTCAAACCCGCAATCGGTCTCATTCAAATGAAGATCTGTGGCCGAGTGAGAATGGTGGGGTGCTAGCTTGACCAATGTTGAGTCAGGTACGTGCAAAACTGAATAAGTAATCGGGAAGCATCAGGAAAACTACATGTATTTATCCACAAACAAATTTCCTGTTTTTTAAAACTATAATTTCCATTTACAAATATTCTAAGTACATCATCAAGGCATGCCTTCGAGGCCTGACTGATAAAATATTCCAACTACGTCACCAAGGCATGCCTTCCTAGAAGGAAATATTAGTCAGCCGGGATCAAAGGTCAGAACTCAAGATATTGGAAATCTATTTGTAGTTAAATAGACAAGTGTGCGATCATTGGATTCAGAAAGAGAACTTTTTACCTTCACTTGTCGAAAACTGATTACATATGTCGAGGTCACCGTTTTGATAAAAGTAATTAAATGATAAATAAATCACCAACTCGGCGAATTAAATTAGACTAGATCCACTTTTTTCCACGAAATAATATTAAATTTTAAATAGACCACCATGTGTTAAACATAAAAAAAATAAAGTAAAGAAACAGACAGCTGAAACACTACTATAAACTCCTCCGGCTATAGTACAAGTGGAACAATGGGTAGGGATTACGTCGTACACAGCTCAAGGACGTAATGCCGTGACGCCATGATCTTCATTTATAAAAATCAATTCATAGACGATGAATGGTTGTCAAAATCTATGCCAACAAGTCAAGACAGGGAGGAATATTGTAAAATACATTGTTATTACCACCAAGTTGGCTTCCGAGATGGTGTGGTGAATTCTCGACCTCATCTCTGGATCATATATCGACTCGTCCCAATGACGGCGCCAGGGTTACAGAAGTGAGGGGGTACAGTTGGGTATTGCCCGGTGTGTAGCGGCGGCCTCGTCGCGCAGCGCCGAACCGGGGTAGCTTTCGGGAGGGGTGTGCCCTCCCGAAGTTGGGAAAATTTTTAAAACTTACGTTGTAAATGGTGTTCTCTGGAGCATTCTCAGACAATTAAATTAAAACAGTTTTATCCTTTTGAAACTTATTGGTGAGGTCTTTCAGTTATAGAAAACGTCGTACATGGTGACAAACGACACTCAAATCGAAAATGAAAGTAGGCTGCATTCCAAACGGATGTGTTTCACGCTCTCGATTCTAGCATTCCTCGAATACTCTCAAGCGGTATGTTATAGACCGTTTGAACGCGGCACGCCTTGTTGCAATTTAGGCCCTCGACTCTTGTTTGTTGTTTGCAGCTAATATGTGTGTTTGGGGGGGGGGGGGGGGGGGGAGCACACACAAACATAATTTAAAAACTTCTCTGATTTAGTGCACTTGGGAATATGGAATTAAGCATACCCACCATTACACCGCAACGTTCAATACAAAAATTAAAATGATAGTGTTTTTTTACTACGCCACTGTCTCGTCCTAAAGGACTCGTCAATATATACCCAGAGACGAGGTCTCGACTACTACACCATCTCAAAACAACATGGTGGTAAAAACCTATATTTGCATGGCTGACGGAGTGTTTGACGTACAACCAAGTATTAAATCTACTCTCGTAAGAAGGAAGTTCAGAAGCTTGTTTTCTGAGTTTGTTTCCTCCAGTCAATATGCTGCGTTGCAATACACTTTTGGAAAGGGTCTACAGAGCCCCCGCCAACAGTGTAGTACACAGTACTTCAGTGTCAAAGTCGAAAGGAACAAAGCTACACTATAAATTCAGTTGGGTTGAAATTCAACCCAAATCAACTGGGTTGAGTGAATATGAATCCAATTGGGTTCATATTCATTCAACCCAGTTGATTTGGGTTAATTTTTAACCCGTTAATTTTTAGCCAACTGAATTTTAGAGTGTAGCCTTGTTCCGATACACTCTTGAGTGGTCATTTACAAATGATTATTTTGGGGTAAGAGAAGCAGGAAAATAAACGACATCCCACTTCACCTGATACAGTTACAGTTTCATTGCACCTTCAGATAAATCCATCATATTTTCAACAAATGGGCAGGAAAAAACAATAACATGCATACGAAATTAAAAAGAAAACATTTATCGAGTTATGAAAAAAACAACAACTCATTTCAAACAATCACACGAAAAAGTGTATACCGTGTGGCGGTCGAGGTATAAGGGTTATTTGACAACCAGTCTGGTTGGTCCAGAGCTTTTTTAGTTTTGTTGTAAAACGGTCGCTTTGTGTGTTAGACCATGGCTTCATCAGTTTTCTCTCGATCTGTTACAATAGTTTATTCCGATAACAATAGAATATTTAAACACACATTTTACAATGTTAATCTTTTTATAAAAACATATAATACTAGTGCAAATAGTAAACAGGAATATAATAACGTACAGGTAGCATAAACATGAAAAGGTGTAACTTTTTATGTTTTTCCAAAATTAATTTCCTTTCTATTTTATACTATTTTATTTTCTTTCTCTTCAAAACGCTTTACTTGCAACACGGGCGCTTTACATGAAACGTTCATTTCCGAGTCCACGTCCATCTGGCTTTGTCTGTCGGTGGAAAGTCACTCACGGAGGCAATTCGAGTAACGCTTCTTGCTCAGAGACGTCGCTAATAGGGTGCGTAAAGCCTCCCAATAATTTTCCAGTCGGGACATTTTCTTTCGGATTGGAGTCTGAGGCCCTGTTTATAAAGAACGCGAAGTGAGGCGAAACGGAACGCAGCGACAGCGCAGCGCTTCAAGAGACCCGTTAAAATATCACGCGCAGCCACGCTTAAATCATGTTTCACATTGCATAATTAGGCTAGCGCGCATAATAATGCGACGCAACATTTTTGGCTAGACCAGCGAACCTGAAATAGCGCGTCACATCGCTTCGCGTTCTGTATAAACAGGGCTTCAGATATGGATTCGCTCTTGTTAATAATCGTGTACTTTCTTACCAGACTAGATTTCACCAGATTCCGTCTGTTGGGGCCCAGCATGACCAATCTGGTGTACCGACACGGCACGCGTTAAATATTTAAGAAGTTACGTCACGACAACTACACGTGTACTTAATTTATCCACAAATAAATTTCCAAGAAGTCTTCAGTTTTTTTTAACTATAGTCTCGGCTGACTATTCTTCCAACTGCATCATCAAAGCATGCCTTCGACGAAGACTTGCCTTAACCTTTTATCCAACGAAACAGCCAAAACCGGCCAGCGTTATTCACAAAAATCGCCAATTAATTTTCATTATTTTTTTCCTTTTTTGTCTCAAAAACATAGGTTATGACCCCTCTTTGGAGCGAGCTATTCAAGAATTTTGTTTGCAAGTGTCGTCTGCTTTTCATGTTAGGTAAAGGATTAATGATGTAGTTGGATTATTTTATCAGTCAGGACTTGAGTAATTATAGTCGGGACAATTACGGTTCACGCCCCTTCCACCATCCGATCGGTCATTTCCGAGTAGCCTATGTTCTTGCTATTTGACTAAAGTCTTACAGATGTTAGTGAACTAAAAATGTCTCTTTTGAGTTTGTACAGTCCTGAAATATCGGGATACAAAAGCTGCCAAAGTAAATCCACCTGTCCGAGTTCCTTCTCAAACGCACGTTTCATTTTTTTTTAAATCGCCATTGTCAATGGTGCCACAAACTTGTACTTAAGTGGGATGCTAAATAAGTTGGGCATCTTATTTTTTAGCTACCAATTCCATGATTTGTACAATGTCGTTATCACAGGAAAACTGGTGAAAGTGTGTGGTGACTGGATCGCAATTCGCAATTTATCAAGAAAGAGGCAGTTTTTACGATCACATCACTGCACCATTCTTCGTTCACCTGCAAACCGAAAATAAACAAACCTGGGATAAATTCATTTATCGTGTCTCATTTGTTGATTTTGCCGATTTGTGACAGTGATTATTGGAAACCTTCAACGGAGAGACGGTATGTCGAAGCTGGCGGCAGTGGCGTGGCGAATATGACCGATTGTGGGGAGGGGTGCGAACCCAATTTGTCTCGACTGTGACAGCTTAAATCCCGACTGACTAATATCCCTACTGCAGCAGCAAGGCAAATCAGTGTTTCCGCTAGGTCAAGAACGATGAGGCCGGTTCGGAGATGAAAATCTGTCGGAAACCGGGGCTTGTCGCTGCTGGAAGAAATAGTTTCACGCCGTGTAATCAGCCAAACTCAAGGAGTGTCGCCTAAATCCGTGCGTGAACGTATGTTTCACCGTGACGAACCCGCCCGTTTCACTTTTGTTGGGGTGGTTCTTATCCTGAAGGGGATTAATAACTTCTCTTCGAAAAGCATAAATCAACAGGGGTTCACTGAAAACAAGAATATTTATACATACACATATAAATAAATATGATAATTTGTGATTCACATGGGATCCAAAAGAATAAGAAAACAAAACGTCAATCACCCCCTACCCACGCAGTTTTTGAGTCACTTGCGGGCCCGCATTCTCTGTTGTCGCTGTTTTTTCCTTCTTTTCGCTGGTATTTCAAACATTGCCATCGGGAAGACGTATTAATACTTCTGCAGTTTCCATGTACACAAGTCCAAGTATCAAATCTGATTCTTTAAGAATGTATATGATTACTTGCAAGAGAGAATTCACATCTTAAATGCCAATCACAACGAACATGCCTCGAATGGAAAAGCGAGGGGGGGGGGGGCATGTCACACACCCCTAAAACCCTCTTAGCGACACCCCTGAATAATGCACAAAAAGCATAGCATTAACCGAAAACGTTATATCACAGCGGGCGGCACTCTGCGCAGCTGTGATATGATGTTATGGGTTGATGGTGTACTAATTATAACTCAATCCAAAGGAAAAGTATTCGGGTAGAAACTTTGAATTACATGTAGACATTTTGAGTTTCAACAATATTTGTTTCGAAAATATTCCAAAGTGACACAAAGGTCACAATGACCTTCGGTGTGAATTCTGCAGTATGCCTGTGGCTTATCTGCGATGGTCTCTACCTGTAACTAATCGGTAATAAATGAGAAAACAGTGCAACAAATGTTTCCACCTATAACATAAACAACAGGACTTTGACTGGGCAAAAGACAGTTTGATTCGTGTTTGCACTTCACTTTTCTGATCAATAAGAGTGTATTATTTTTAAGAATTTTTTAAAGAATTACCGGGCTTTTTTTTAATAATACACAGTTATTGTTCTAATACAAACATTAAACCAAGACTGGCCGAGTCTTTCTTTAACAATTCCTTCTACAGAACATCCGTGCCCAACATGTTATTGTCTTCACTGAGTTATTCCAAACGATAACTCACAAATCAAATACTGCTCACATTTTCAATTTTTATTCCCCCAAAGTGATAAAACGTTTTCGCATGAAAACAGGAATTTAATGTAAACATTTAAAGTCGGCTAATACATGCGACGCAGGGTATACTTCCAACTAATGGTCGAGAACTTCACCCTCGACCAATATCTGGCCGAATACTTTGGGTTCCGTGTATCATCTTACAACAAGAATGTGTTTCCTCCAATACAAGTAAAAAGGTCTAGACGAAATACAAATCTGTATTGAGGGGAACAACCGCACACGTGTGCAATCATTCGATTCAGAAAGAAAATGTTTTTGTCAGCATTGAGTTATTACACCGTTTTATAAGAGTAATTACATGATAAATTACCAGCTGAACGAAATAAATTAATTTAGATTCTATTTTGCAATGATGATATTTTTATATGGACCTACCATGAGTAAAACATGAAAAACAAAACAAAGAAAGACACAGTTCAAACACTAAACTTTAGCTGTTATAGTACCAGAAGAACAATGAATGGGGATTACGTAATGCACAGTGCAAAACGCAATATTATTACGTCGAGATCTTTATTCATAAATTACTTCATAGACGCTGAATGATTGTCAAAACAGACGCCGCGAGAAACTAGAAAGGGAGGAATGTTGTAATATAAATTAATTATTACCACTATGTGAGTTTCCGAGATAATGTACTCCTCGATAGATGCCTAGAAACGAGGTCTCGACTTCAATGCACCATCTCGGAAACCCACATGGTCGTAATAACCTACATTTATCCTTTGAAGAAAACGATTAAGACACAACTAGTAAGGATCCAACCATTTCTATTCGTCCTCAGACGTTATGGACGAGTTGTTAATTTTGTTTCACGAACCAGAGTTAACATGTATTCGAAGTACATGGGAAGGCTGGAGTGCGACATCGCTGGACTGTAATAAAATGCGTATATATATACAGAAATATGTTTAGTAGAAGGGAAAAACTTAGTTTAGTAAGATGTTCTTCATAAATAATTGTTTTATTCCATTTATTTGATAGTGCCTATTGGAGAGTGCATTTACCACTTCCTTCTACTGAGTGCCCATTGCACTCTCCAATAAATTTCAACAAAACAGTTTTATGTGAAATACAAATTTTCTACTGTTGAACAAACGGCAAGCTAATATATACAGAATAAAGCCACTGAAGTGGCTTTCAGCACTTTTCAATAGAGCCATGACAGTAGCATTCAACCAGTTAACATAAATGAGTTTGGATCAAAGGTAACTAATCCAAACGGGGCGCGGTGGCGTTGCGGTAACCGGTTCTCGACAGATCACCGAGGTTAAGCAACGTCGAGCCCGGTTCGTCATAGGATGGATGACCGTCTGAGCGATCGATTCGGACTCCCGCGTTGTGTCCTTGGGCAAGGCACTTAACCCCGATTGTCCACATGGTGGGGGGGGGGGGGGGCACGATGACACGATGACGCCGTGTACTAAGGCGTACTGCACGTCGATGGTTCGCATGTCTTCAACCAATCTAACCCTGCCTGTGCTGCAGTGCGGAGTTACGATGTTGGAGAGCTGGCAGCTGCTCGTCGTTGCTCGGTGGTTCTGTCCGGGTACTCCGGCTTCCTCCACCCGTAAAACTGTCACGGTCACGATTAGCCATTGTGCATAAGTATGTGACCTTAAACACCAATAGATAAATATAACTTTTCCAAAAGCGCGGGACATTAATTGCATGTCTGAGGTCAAAGGTTGTAGATGTTTTCTGACTCAGAATTGTATGCTGAATTCTGAAAATCCTTTTCGTAATTGCCACACCCTCTCTGCATTTAGGGTGAAAAAGGAAGTTTTCTTTTGTTTTCGATAAATTTAGAAAAAAGTGCAAATATACTATTAAAAAAAAAAGTAGGGGATATCCAAACTGATGTTGATATTTTCGGAAAATGGTATTGGATACGCGTGATTGGACACATCAATATGTTACCAAGTTTAGCGTGGATCATGAATGTCACCGGCCCACGAAAACTTCGTGCAGGTTTTTTGCACGAGCGCCGTGTTAATGTGTGTGGTGTACGTTTTAAAATTTTCATTTGTACTGGACGGACTTTTTCGGAGGTCTCATCGTTCTTTTCTTGGTATAAACTCGTTTATCAATAGTTTCTGGTCGAAACGTAACTTTTGAGGTATGCCAAGACTGACACGTGATGAACGTTTACGCGCCGTTGGCATGTTGGAAGCTTACAACAGACAGACTGCAGTGACTCAAATTCTCAACGTTACTTAATCGGTGATTAGCAGCTTGTGGTCACGCTACCGTCAGACAGGCAATGTTGATGACAGACGTCAATCAGGTCGTCAAAGGGCGACAACTGCTAACCAGGATCGTTTCATCTGAACCACAGCATTACGTAACCGCCATCAGATTGCCTCAGAAATTGGACATCAGCTGCACCGAACGGCAGATGTGCGGGTCAATGGTCAGGCTATCCGCATCGCCAAACACAGCTGGAATTTGTACGCTCGACGACCTCGAATAATTCCACGTTTGACAGAAGGTCACATCACAGCAAGGCGTAATAGGTGTGGAGCACCACAGCGCTGGGACAATCGTCTGTGGAGCAAAGTAATGTTTTCCGATGAATCGAGGTTCACTCTCGACTTCCACGACAAGCGAAACAGAGTGTGGCGGCGGCGGCGGCGGAACGAACGATACCATGGCGTAACCGTTAGGCAGCACGATCGTTTTGGTGGTTGATCAGTTATGGCGTGGGGATGCATAACCATGACAAGCAGAACAACATTACATATCATCCAAAGGCGTGTCACAGGGCAGTACTACCGTGACACATGTTAGCAGCCCATGTGGTGCCATTTGTGTGACGTCACGGCCCTCGATTTATTTCCCAAGGTGACAATGCAAGACCACACAGGGCCCGTGTCGCCACAGAGTTCCTCCAGGAGCAGAACATCACTACACTGCCTTAGCCAGCACTATGTCCAGACCTTTCACCAATCGAGCATGTCTGGGATATGCTTGGCAGGCGCCTACAACAACGCTAACAGCCCCTACCAATGCCCAGGAACTCGCAACTACTCTGCAGGAAGAATGGAATAACATCAGTCAAGCTGCTATTGGACGTTTGGTGAGAAGTATGCCACGTCGGATCCGCGCTTGTCTCGCGAACCGAGGAGGATTTACAAGGTATTGAGGTCTTGGGCTGAATGTGATAAATTCTCTGACAGATCGTCCTTGTCGCCTACAGCTCAGAGTTTGGAATGTGCGCTTGTCAGGCACCCAACTATCGCTGAAATCATTCACCAGAATGTCACAGTGCAATGCCTCAACGGTCCTTTTGATGAACATATAAATATATTTCTTCATATATCTCACCTTTATCAAATATCCCCTACTTTTTTTAATAGTATATATGTTTCATGCCACACATTCCCTGGCCAGGTGTTTACCCAAACAAGCAGTGCATTACATTAAAGATAATGAGAGGACAAATAGATACATTATAAGTTATACAGGTCTTTGGCAGGGTACACGGACACATATACCCTCTTTGAATCTTATATACCCTGAGCCTTGAAGGGTACATAGAATTCTGACAGAGTACACGGGGCTGTGCACCCTGCCAAAGGCCTGCACTCTAAAATCAGTTGAGTAAAAAATCAATCCAAATCAACCGGGTTGAGTGAATATGAACCCAATTGGGTTCATATTCACTCAATCCAGTTGATTTGGGTTAATTATTAACCCAACTGATTTCAGAGTGTGTATAACGAATTCCGCACACTGGGAAGATTTCGAAATGTTTTTTTCGAATGCAACGCTTCACTAATCTCCGTCCCAGCATGTTGGACTATTTATTACCCCGATCTGTTGAATAACGTTCAAAGATTGTGCCTGGCTTCTTATCACACAAATATTCATATAACCTTTCAGCTGCCGAGTAAATAATTATTTATTTTTGTGGCAGCTAATCCTAATTTCAGGCTGTATGATTCACAACGCCTTTCATGTTTATTTCATTCTGTGCATTTCAACCACACGTAAATTTATGATCGGACGTAATCGTCTTCTCGAATTCAGTTTTCAAGCGGAATTTATCTCCTTGAGTACGAAGAACGACGTCGCGTGATTTTATGCATCCCGACAAAAATCCGAACACAGCTCCATGTACCCCGAACGGCAATTTGGCCAATCAAAGTTCCAAATTTTTTTCTTTGCTGTGAAACAAATATAGTTTACCATACATAGATCCAGGTATATTCGGTAAAAAGATTTTCCATAAATACTCGTAATTATTTTTTTTTATTTTCAAACAGTATTTGCTTTTAACCCTTTACCCAACGTAACGGCTAAAACCGGCCAGCGCTATTCTCAAAAATCGCCAATTAATTTTCATTATTTTTTCATTTTTTGTCTCAAAAACATAGGTTATGACCCCGCGTTGGAACGAGCTCGACGAGCTCGTTCCAACGAGGGGTCATAACCTATGTTTTTGAGACAAAAAAATGAAAAAAATTAGTTATTCAAGAAATTTTTTTTGCAAGTGTCGTCTGCTTTTCATGTTAGGTAAAGGGTTAAAATGCTTTACATAAACATCCGTTATTTGTTCCATTAAAGAGATATAATCATTTGCATGTAATTTCTTCTGAATCACATCTTAACCTTTTGAACCCTAGTGGTATCTTCCATATCAGTTCAATGGCAGCAACGGGAAGAGTCCATATTCTTTATTTGGGGTAGACCAATTAATATTTTCAACGTGCAGCCTTTGGGTCTGCACGTTAAAAATATTGATTGGTCTACACCACATCTTCACTCAAAAGTCAACCTACTTAATGAAATTATGAAGTATCATGTTACTGGGCCGGAAAATCGGACCCTGGGGTTCAAAGGGTTAACTATGCACCGATTAAGTGTTTTAATACTATTATGCTAACCTTCACACAAATATCCGAAAATGTGTTAAATCGTTTAATCATTTAAAAGTTATTCATACTCGTTTCTAAAAGATTTTGAATGATTTTATTATGTTCACACTCAGTTACTAACACATAGGTATTCACTTATAAATGGGCTTTATTTTAGTTTACTGGTATTAACTGAGGGTGTTTCATGGAAACAATATATGTTTTCGTGTTCCGCAAAGTAGAGCTGAAGCGGTTAACCGATTAATCGATTAATCAATGATAAACATCTTGATCGATCCAAAAAGCAATTGATCGATTAATCGTTACTTTTGAACTACTGTATTATATGGGTTAACACAGGAACAGACTTGCTTAAAAACAAGCAAACATTGTCACACTAACTCACATCAATTACATGAGACAGAGTAAAGCATGCAAGTTACTTTTTGACATACTTGTCATAAACTATGTTTTTGAGACAAAAATTGAAAACATAATAAATTTGAATGGGGATTTTTGTATATATGCCCAGTCGGTTTTGTTTGTTACGCTAGATAAAGGGTTCATGCTGTAAATCATCAACGGTATTGCAGTTATTCAGATATCTATTTGGACAAGTGATTAATCGGTTGACCAAGGTTAATACACGTGATTAATCGATCAAGAAACCCTCTCAACCGTTTCAGCTCTACCGCAAAGCTGATCGAGCAAAAATAACTGTTCATTCAAAATCCATGTCCGATTCGCCAGGAAATATTCCTGCACATCTCCTTCATCACCTTACTGAATTTTATCTGCAATTTCAGTGTGACCGAATACATCGTCTGGGATTTGTGAACCTTTAAACCACTTGCAGACATAACGACCATTCTCAGGGACCCATCCATTTTCCACGAGTTCCCAAATGAACTAATCAGGAGAAATCGTTTTCTGACTGCGACAAAACTAGACTGCATGTTTTACTTTTTGTAACATAACAATAAAACCTACATGATAGAGGGTTACTCGAACCAGTTCCCCTAATCTCACTCAAAGATTGGAAATGGTTCTTTGGGGCATAGTTTTACTGAACAAGCATATATTCACTAAAGACGTATTTGCTTTAGCAACATGGAGGAAAGTTCGGTTATTGGGACTAAGATAATTGTATATGGAGGACGATAACATTAAACATCGCTGTGGTATGATTGATGCGTTGGCCTTTCTTCCAGTTGAGGATGTTGCAGCAGAAATGACATGGATTAAAGATAATGATGTCATTTCTGACTTAGTGGCTTATTTCGATGCAACATGCGTCTCTGGCACATACAGAAAGGTACTTAGATAAGAATCGGTCTAGGATGTGCCCATTGTTAGATTGAGAAAACTTCCTCCAATGTTCCCAGCAAGATTATGGAATGTAAATCAAGCTATAATAGAAAACACCCCAAGGACCAACAATGCATGCGAGGGCTGGAATAACACATTTCAACAGCTTATAGGGCATGGCCATCCATCAGTCTGGAGGGTCATCTTAGCATCCCCCCCCCGCCCCCTCCCCAATAAACCCATGCGTGGACATCGCTGCCCACGCGATGATTACGACCAGTCCCGGCGATTATACTGTAGCATACATGAGCGCGTTGGCTTGTCCTTTTGTCGTGTATCTGATCACATTTCATCTCATTGGGTTATATCAGCCTGTTTATGAAAATACAAAATAAACGGAGGTGTTGTGTACTCCATAATGAATCAATAATGAAGAAATATTATCCATTTATATTTTAAAGATTTCGCCAAATAATACACCTGGCAGCTGATAATGTTCCCTTGCTAATTAAAAAATAGTAAGTTACTCCAAGTTGCGTAGGAAAAATGTGACACTCATAACGTCAAATCATATTTATTGTCGTTATTAAGGAAAATAAACATTTAGGTGCTATATAAGTGACAGAAATTTGTTTACTTTGAATTCCCACCTCTGATATTCCATAAATTCAAATTAAATATACACAAATAATACATTCAAATGAAGGTTGTGGTGTATAGAAAACGAAAAATATATGCAATCAACTCACAGAGTTGACAGTCGGCCAGGAGGGACCTAGCGGTAAGCTTCTTGGTGGGCGGGGGGTAGGGGAGGGTTAGGGTAGTGAATTTCCGACTAGGGGTGGGACCGGGAGGGGGGACTTAGAAAATGAAGCCATGAAAGGGGGCATAAAATTGATTCTAGTAACTGAAATGCCAACCCATCTATGATATAATTATCAGGTTATTATTATTTGGTATTATTCTGGGAATTGAATATGTGCTAAACAAATGCTCAAGGTGAGAACTTTGACCAATTCACACAGTGGGACTATCAGGTAGTGTTGGGATAATATTGCATAACAATTACTTGTTTGAACTATACACCTGAAACTTAATTAAGCACCCCCTGAAATGTTTCATGACAGTGAAGTTACTGTTACTAATTATTTTGTTTTAATGATTGCTATGTCTTGCAGTACATTTCATCTCGTGAAACATGATGTTTCTGGTTGATAGCGTACCCCAAACAAAACCCCTCGTCGACGTGAAGCATGCTATCCACGAATGTCACAAAAAAACTATCCTCCACATGCAATATCTGGGTATAAAACAAGAAAATTTGTCGCTTCTTTTATCAGTAAATGTTGACATAGCCAGGAGGAGACTGTCAGAACCAAAGATGGCAAAACGTTGGCATGCATGTAACAGGCATGTCATTCAAAGTATTCGGAAGGCAACTTGGCTATAGTCATTCTGCCATCAGCAGACTTGTCCAAAACAATTAACAAACCAACGATGTTAAGGGCCGACCAAGGCCTGGACAACGCCGAAAGACCTTTCCTCGGGAAAATTGGAGTCTGGCACGCCTCGTTAGGCGTGAACTCTTTGTTTCAAGTGAGGTTTTGAAACGCCTTTGGCTCCCCAACAGGATTTTGTGCAGCAAAACTGTCCTAAACCGTCTCAAAGCATTGAGTATGAGGTCCAGTAGGGTCATCAAGCATCCAGGAATCTCAGGACATGGAGGAGAGTCCATTGGTCAGACGAGAGTAGGTTCCTACTTCACGTCACAAATGATCGCATGAGAGTGTGGGGGCATAGAAATACTGCTTACGTGCCCAGGAACACCAGACCTCATAGTGGAGGATCTGCAAAAATCTGGTGATGCCTCTATCGTGATTGTAAACTCTATATGGTGACTGTACGTGGAAATCTCAGTGGTGATCAGTACATCCGGGACATTCTCAATCCGGATGTCGTGCCTCATTTTGACAACCACCCGTTGGCTACTCGCACTGTATTCATGGACGACAATGCAAGGCTGCATCGTTCCCATGCTGTGAGAGCATTCCTTCATAACAACTCTATTAAAACACAATCCATGAGCCCGATTTGAATCCCCAAAACACATCTGGGACTTTCTTGGTCGTCTCGTGCAAGCAAGGGATCCGCCTGTACATAATTTGGCCGATTTAGAAGCTGCATTGCATGAGGAGTGGCAGCAGTTGCCTCTCCATCATGTCAGAAGGCTCACCGGTAGTATTCGGAGGAGGGTTCTGGCTGTCATCCAGGCACGGGTGGATACTCTCGCTACTGATGTCAGACAATGCTATTCTGTTCAGGAGATCACAAGTTACTTTTTGTTTTGTCAGTAATTTACGGCATTGTTTCATCATGGACCGTTTCAGTATCATACCTATTGAGAGAACATTTTGCAATCAAAAACATTAGTGACCGATATGTGTAGTTAGTGGCATTAAAATACGGCATATTTTCATCATTATGTTGTCTTTCATTTGTCAATAGACCATTGTTTTCGCAAACAATCACTTTTGGCCATCTTAAAGATAGGATGAAAGTAATGACGGTTTCTATTAACACCACTGCGAAAAAACATGAGGTGCTTAATTAAGTTCCAGGTGAAAAGATCACAGCATAAACTCATGGTCCAGCATATTTCTGAGTTTGTTCACGTGTTGTGTGAAATATAATGACACAAGCCGTGCCCAAGATATCATAGCATGTTCGTGACGAGAGAGGGCATAAATTACTCCTTCTGTTATTGTCGGCACAGCAAGGATGTGTAGTGCTCGAAATTGCCTCAGTTAACAATTAATTTCCTAAATGAAGGAACTGATTGCACCTCCTTAATATATCTTATACCCTCTTGGAATCTTCTTCCTGTAGTTGTTTGCAAATTAAGACATTATCATAGTCTTTTATCAACACTGTCTTCATTAACGAGTCTCAGTTCACAAGGGGGAAAATTAATTTAGATCAGAGTATCCTTCTTCTTTATAATGCACAAACGGAAATGGGATAGTCAACAATATTCGGTAAAAGATCAATAAAACACGTACTGTTATAGTTGACAGTGGAGCAAGCTCAGACAGTACAGTTACAACTGAAACGGTTAATCTCTCCGACAATGAGTGGATAATCGGCTGATGTTTCTTCCTCGTTACCTTTCAAATTTTTCAGAATGGTCAAATTGAAAGGCATATGAAAGGTGGTATCTCCCTAAAGACCAAAGAATAAAATTAAATGGTTCACATTGCCTGACTGTTTGTAATTCTCATACCCGACCCTAATCTATTTATCAGCCCTTATCAAAAAGGTTTTATCTATTTAAACCGTCAAATGTGCACTGCGAATATCGGCAATATATTTTAACCATTCATCTAATCCGAATGACAGGCGATATTTGATAAAAAGAATTCTTGAATAAGTATAAACTTTCATTTTTTGTCCAAAACATAGCTATGACCTCTCATGAGAACGAGTTCGTTCCAACGAAGGGTCATAACTATGTTTTTAAGACAAAAATAATAAAAACTGAATGGCGTTTTCTGCCGATAACAATGGCCGGTTTTGTCCTTTGCGTTAAGTAAAGGGTTAATCGTTTGTAGGAGAAATAGACAGAACGTGTTGAGTGTTTGAATCGGTGGGTGTTTTACATAGCAAGTTGGAATGGCGTAGTCATGTAGGCTCGAGCGAAATATGATTACGCCATTCCAACGAGTTTATTCCTGATGATTATTCCGGTCATGTGATTACAATGTGGTTCTTGTAGAAATACTCATTTGGAGCGATCGTCAAAATGGAGGGACGTGATCACGTCCTTTATTTGTTCGAGACAATGTATGAGCGGATTTACAAACAGGTTACAGTAAATGCTTGAGCTGTTAATGTCATAACTGCAAAATATGGTTCGAAATTCCCTCCCGTGTTTACAGGTCGTCTGAACATTTTATTGACAAAAATCTGAAGTATTGCGCACTAAAAAGACAACACGAACCACTTGCAAAAGAACAACCGAGTGTATAAAATCGGGACGGTATACATAAAATAAGGCAATATTCATAACAAAGTAAGCAGAATGCTTCAGAAATCACTTTTTCTCGAAGTATATTCAAAATTACCTGGAATTATATTGAGCGTGTTGATTTCCCCCGATGTTGTGAAGTTATTTACTTCCTAGTAACCATGGAATTTGTCGCGGCTGTATTTGATGTCTGCAAAGGACTGATTGAAGATGTGTTGAAAATGATGCATTCGCGCTTTTAGATAATGTGTGATTGGACGATGCCGTGAATTTAGTTTTTTCTTGCAACCAACTATACTAACACAAGCGTCGATCAGTGTCTTTTGTCATCGTTTTGCACTGACAAATGTGACAAATCACCTTCACTGGAAACTATCTCCAATTTGCATATCATGATAAACATAACCGCTGTCAGCGTGACCGTGTGGTCAAAACCCAAACGAATTATCGAATCAAAGGTCAAAATTAGATGCAATTGGCATTTAAACAAATGAAATACTCGAAATATTCGCAATTTCTTCATTATCCATGCCGAGTTACTTTTTAACCAACCACATGCGTTCAGTTTTGTTTGTCGGCATCAAGCTGATATTGTTTGTGGTAATAGTACGAGAAGGCGAAAGAAGCCAAATATTTTCCCATCATCAGTAGTGAAGGCTGCCACTCTAGGAACAAGCATTTAACACTGAATTCCCCATGCCCCAATGGTGCCACGTGAGGGACAAAATTAACATAGGATTCTCCATAGGGTTAGTACCTATAGTGTCAGTCTGAGTCCCTATAGTGTCAGTCCTGGCTGAAGAAAAAGATTTTAAATCTATTACCCACAGTGGAAAAGAGAAGTATCTCTTAACTTTTTTTCACTTATGGGATTGATTGATTTATTTAGCGACATTATACATAATACAAAGTTGTACAAATATGAGTATAAAATGGTATTAATACAGAAATATAGTGTACAAAATCATGAGATAAGGACTGAATATATTGATGTCGTGGGATAGAATGGTGAAAAAAGAGAAGTATCTCTCCTCTTTTTTACTGCTATGGAGAGCTAGTGGGCACTAAGTCTTTTGAACACACCTTTCCATTCAATAATGATAACCTTGGAGAATTGTCCAGAATATATTGATTTAAAAAAAACTTTTTCTTCAGCCAGGACTGACACTACAGGGACTCAGACTGACACTATAGGGACTAACCCTATGGAGAATCCTATGTTAATTTTGTCCCTCAAGTGACACCATTGGGGTGTGGGGAATTCAGTGTTAAATGCTTGTCCTTAGAGTGGCAGTCATGGGGTAGGTTGTTCCAAACATTTTTATACTGACAAAAAATGTGTGTTAAATGCTGGTCCCTATAGTGTCAGTCACAGGGTAGAGGCCCCCCAATTACTTTATGTTGTCAAATATGTGGATTTTTCTTATTAATCAATCTCTCCATACTTTAAACCGTATAACACTTTACTGTATGGAAGCATTGGTTGATAAACATACAATCTCTTACCCACAGTGGAAAAGAGAAGTATCTCTTAACTCTTTTTCACTTATGGGATAGAATGGTGAAAAAAGAGAAGTATCTCTTCTCTTCTTTACTGCTATGGAGAGCTAGTGGGCACCACTACATTGCAACAGACAATAAGAAATAGTTTAGGTATCAATATTTAATATTTGAAGTGAGAAAACATATATACACCGAGATCTGAGTTTGCCTATCTATATAAAGCCTTTTACATCGAGATTTTTTGTGTGATACAGCTTTATTTCAAGATTCCATTTTGCTGAGAAAATATTTATAGCCAGAATTTTGTCTTGAAATAAAGCATTATCGCATAAGATTTAAAAAAAGCGAAAATATCCTATCTGTGATACATAATAGTGATTGGCAAAAAATACACAATAGAAAAAATGTTTTTATGAAAAAACACTGTGGGTTGTTTCGAACCTAATCTTGATTACATAAAATAATGCCTATAGTTTTGCTCAAACCATTGACAAACTTCTCTGTCATTCTCTTGGACATTTCTTGGGTCGAAATTGATAGTAAGAACTGTCTCTAAATCATATCCTTTAGCAAGATGATCCAAGGCAAATATACAGTACATTCCACACACCACAGAATGAACACTCTGTACTCTCATTGTGTTAATAATCCATGAATCTGTGTTTTTCACTATGAAATTGTAAATGTCTTTATCTAATGTTGGTAAGCCATAGGAATCAAAGTAGATGCATGAATGATTGTCTTTGAAATATATTACCACCTAATGTTCTCCTGGTTCTCTTGATGAATCTGTGTTCACAATATAAGCTTTTCTATGTTTAGGTTTTTGTTTTGGTAAAAAGTTTTTTGAACACACTTTTCCATTCAATAATGGTAACCTTGGAGGATTGTCCAGAATATATTGTAGTTGAGTGGTTTCCATCTCTTCTTAGCCCTGAAAAGGGCTGTTATAAAGTTGTATTTTTCAATCAATTAATTCTTCTTTATTAAGTGGTGTATAGTAGCCCCATTCTTTCTCTACTAAATCCGCCCACCTCTTAATGTCTTCATCAGTGTTAATTTCAAAGTTCACATTCACATTTGCAAAACATCCTTCAATATTCAGTTTCTTTGCTTGTATGTGCAGTTTATATATTACACTTGATGGGCACACTTTTTCCATGCACTCTTCCATATACAATTCAATCCATATTCTTATATTTTTTTATACAAAAGTTATGTTCTTGTCCAGGTATTTCTTGACATGCACCACACAGATTGTTCACGTTTTGTTTTATCAAAGGTGTCACTTCACCCACAACAATTTCTTTAAATAATCTAAGGAACAGTCTTTCATTGCGAGTTTTCTCTTTCCTTGTTATGTTTATTCTTTTTCTCATCTCCCTGTATATCTTGCAATGTTCACATTTACCCATTGTTAATAGTCAAATATCACTTCTCTGAATTTGTTGATTTCTATCTCACTATCAAATTCTGCATAGAGAGCAACGTTGATTACCTCTGTGAGAGCTTGAGCACACTGAAGATCCAGTCAAAGGTTGCCAGACTTTATAGGGTGAGCTAATAGTCCACTACCTGACTGATCGGGTGTCAAATCAACTCCCCAGAGGGTATATCCTTTTGCATAATCTTGCATGGATATATTAAATGTTTGATTTTGGCCAAAATAGCCCATTGCTTCAAATAATGATAAATATGAATTTAGATAAAGTCCACCTTCGAAATTCGGTTCAAAGGGACGTGATTTAATGGAATGTCCAACCACTGTGATTTCCAACTTGTTCAGATTGAAATGTTGGAAATTAAATGGACATGTGCCAATATCTCCATTTATATCTTTATTCGAAACTAAACCAAGAATTAATCATTTTGGCATCTGTTTATGAAACAGATGGGCTTCTATTTTTGACTGAAGATGATTTCCAATGGTAAAAGTTTTCATTTCAGTCCATCTTATGGGCATTTTATAATTTGTTCGAACTATTTGTGCTTTCAGATCATTCGCAAATTTGAGAATTAAATCCAAGGCTGGTATTCTGAATATGGCTTTTTGAATTTCTATTTTTCCATCTACACCACCAATCAGACAAAATTTAGTTGGGGAACGATGAATTTTAATTCTCATTTCTATGCCATTTGGTAAATATTTGTCTTGCACAAATAGATCTAAATGTATTTTTCCTCTTAGTTGTACAGATTTACTGTTTGCAATTAATTTGTTACGTTCAACCAAACCTTTGTTATTTGAATCATTAGCAATTGCTGCATGCTAGCCTGGGGTATCTACATACCACATCTCACTAGCAGCTAGCTGTGTTTTTACACATCACATAGGAAATTGCTCAATCTCACCAATATTTTCGACACCACTTGATGTTGGTGATACATTATCTGGATCAAATCCACTACAAAAATGCTCACAAGATCCATGTAACATCATGATTTAATCAAATATATCAAGTGGCCTTGAATTTCGTTTTGAATAAGATTTCCTTTTACGTGTCTTCCCTCTTTGAGAACGAACAACAGAGTGATGTTTCGGTTCTTGTTTCTGTCTTTTTATTCCCAAAGCAGCTTTACCCACTGATGTCATAATATCTTTTGCATGAGTGAGCATTACTTTTTTAGATGGTTTACGATTTCTCATCAATTCATTTGCTATTTCTAAACCATGTTTTAATCTTTCTTTCTTTAAAGTTCGAAATGCATTTTTTACAATTGGTTTTATTAATGGTACTGCTGATCTTATTGCTGAGCGAAAAATAGACCCTAATCCATAACCATATTGCCGTGGTACGCCTCGATATACTGGCATCATTTTTATAAATGTAATTTCTTACACTCTCTAAAATGCAACTTGACAACACTCTTTCCACCTGAAAACTGAATGTTTTACCAGTATTCCCATTTATATTTATAGTGATCTGATCAAAAGAAGATTTTGATACTGTTACATAATGTACATTATCAAATTCTTTATGAGTGTGCAAAGATTCATCACGTGTTTCAAAAGGTATCACACGTAAAATAGGTGCTTCTATATCACCAAGAAATGTATAATCTTCAATGTCAGAATAAATAAAGAGCTGATTAAAATCTACATTTAAATCAACGTTATATTTAAATGCATCTTTTGCTGTGTTAGGAAAAATTACTGGAAACATATCATCTTTACATCTCAATTTTTTGTGATAAACTTAGTGATATTTCAAGTCCAACTGTTCCAATACTGCTACTTGGAATTTTTACATGTGATTGTCGAGATGAATAACCAAGATGAAATGACACACCAGATTCTTTAAAAATATCCCCATGTTTTTCTTGAATTTCTGATTCTATTTCTTCTGCAACATGTCCACCATTTGCATATGCCCCCGGCAAAATACTTAGCTCAACAGCAGCAACACCCTTATATACTGTATGTTTGAAAAACGATTTATTAATATTATTAATGCGAGATGATATTTTCGGATCTGTCACAATGATTCTAAATTTTGCTTCATCATCTGATATATTTTTTGCCTCAGAAGGTAAAATTACTTCAACTAATCCCACCTCCCAATGTTCTTTATTAATATGAATGGGTTTAGATAATTGTGTTTGAAAACAACATTGTGTGTTATTTGGAAACATATCCATAGAACTATCACTATGTAATGTATGTAAAATGAATTCATTTTTCTTATCATGTGGTTTCAAATATTTTAAACTAAGATGAATGATAGCCGTAATTATAATTGCATAAATAACGATTATTTGTGTGAAATAAGTCACTTGATGTTTTGCAACAAGACTCCCACAAAAATTAAATTGTGATTGTTGACATTGTACTTCACCACTCAATGCATTTTCATTTACTGACGTATTCTTTTTATACTAAATCAGATTCTGATATCCAACTATCAAATTTCGAGGGATAACCTTCCCAATGTACTTTAAGCTCCTTGATGAGTTTCTTACCCACACGTCTTGAACGTTGTGCAAGAACTGAATCAATGATATATTTTTATCATCTTTTACACTTTGAATTTCTTGTGGATAAAATGTCCCCTGTATATTTTCACCACCCATATCTTCAAGTTTATAAGTGCTTGGGTGTGTATGTTTTACATGGGTGATTTTAAATAATTCTTTTGTCCAATTTGGTAAATACCCCTTTTCAAATGTATGTTTGGTTTTGTTAATACATACTATATTGCCAACTTTAAATTTTATTTTTCTCTCTTTAGATTTTTTACCATACAAATTTTGAGTTACTTCTATTTCATTTTCTATGGATACAGCTGAAGGAGTTCTCTGAATACTACGTTTGTGTGTAAAATATTTCCACATTCGTGTTTTCAATGTGCGTTGAAAACGTTCAACAATACTAGCTTTTGTCTCAGGATTTTCCGTTGTCAAAAAATGAATTTTTTGTTTCTTTAAAAATTTTTGCACATCTTTATTTTAAAATTCAGAACCTTTATCAGATTGTAATGATAATGGCTTATGTCCAGAAGTTTTCAAAAGTCTTTGAAAAGATTTTGCTAATGTTTCTCCTGATTTATTGTGAATGGGTAAAACCCATGCATATTTTGAAAATACATTGATGACACAAACTAAATAATGAAATCGGTCATTGTGAGATTGTAAACTTTGTAAATCCGCTAAATCAATCTGCCATTGATGATCAATTCCACCTACTACAGTCTTTCGTCTTGGAAAGTTTTTATGAAAGGGCGTGTGTAAAGTGTAAGTTCTTTCTCCTTTCAACCATTTTTTCACTTGATCAACTGTAATGGATTTATCTTTTCTATGAGCTGCTTTGTATAATTTTTGTATACCCCCATAAGCAGCAGGATGTTTTGTATTGTAGTATATTTCAGTTAATAAATCATCCAATAAGTGTCTCATTTTTCAGAAATTCGACGTTTTGTCAATCTACGTTTAGGTGTTGATTTTGGTGTTTCTCCATCTCGATGTGGTTTCTTTCCTATCCCCATTTTATGTTTTGGAGATGTTGATAGGGAACTTTTTATCCAACTATCTTCTAGAAAACTTTGATGTTTGCTGGGTTTTGACACCTTATCTCGATTCATCCACAACCAATGTTCACGATTTCCAACAAAATCTTGAGGGATATTTATAGCTTTTAAACCATGATTGAACATTTCCCAACCGGTCGGTTTAAAACCTTTTCGATGTCTAAGAACATCATTGACTAAATTGATGATATTTGAACCTTTTACGGGTTCTCCATCATAACTTAAAATACCCTGATCATCCCAACTCATGTGTGAATGAGATGAAGATAAAGCAGATAATAATGAAGTTGCTTTACGTTTCATTGTAACAGGGAACTTTCTATAATATGATCTCATAAAAACATTGAATTTCGATCTGGCTCAGGCATAACCACTGATGGTTGTAATGCCTTCTTATGTGACAATTGAAATTTTTGTAAATGTTCACCATACTTTCGTTTTTTTTTCTCACTTTCTGATAACTCTGAATTTCCTAACAGAAGATAATTCATTCTGCAACTGTGCTGTATTAGTAATTTGAAGATCTGGTGGTAATCTTGGTCTTTGAGATTTTTCATTTCTAAAACGTTGCATTTCTTCTAACATTTGATAAGGTACAATAGCCATTCTATTCATATTTTACTCACCGATTTATTTACAAGATTTGTTGCAACTCCAATAGCAGTCCCAAGTAAACCAAGTAATGGTAAACAAACACCTTTTTGATTTAAAATTTGTTTTTTCTTTTTAAGAGATACAGATTTACTAGCAATAGATCTTAGTTGTTCACGCTTTGGTTGTAATTTTCGTTTCTGATCGGGGGTTAGATATATGATTCCGAGAAAGAGATTCCACAAATGGGATTCCAAAAAGGGATTCCAAAAGTGGGATTCCGTCTTATGTCGAGTGACTCTCAACTATTGCTCGAATGACTCGAATCCCATCGAGCAAATGAGCTATCGAGCAATTGCTCGATCGAGTGACTCCTCGAACGACTCGATGACTCATTTAAAAAAAGGGATTCCATAGCCACAGGCGTTTTCGAAAAAGGGATGCCTCAAATGGGATTCCAAAAAAGGGATTCCACAAATGGGATTCCGTTTCCATCTTGTCGCCAAAGCTCCAATGCCACTACAGGTCTATGGTCTATCTGTCCTATCATTAGTTTCTACAACAGTCTTGCTCCATTGCGGCCTTGTACCAGTACTATTGACTAAACTGCCATCCATTAATATTGACTTGTACCACTACTTCCTAGCTATACCTTCGCTCAAGCCTTCAAAATGTTCCATCAGATTTCCCCTGTATACATATAAGGCATTCCGTAATTGAGATTCCTATCCGAGTCCGTAAAATTTGGATTCCGTGATTTCGAGCAATAGTTGCGAGTCACTCGACATAAGACGGAATCCCACTTTTGGAATCCCTTTTTGGAATCCCATTTGTGGAATCCCTTTTTCGAAAACGCCTGTGGCTATGGAATCCCTTTTTTCTGAAATGAGTCGTCGAGTCGTTCGAGGAGTCACTCGAACGAGCAATTGCTCGTTGGCTCATTTGCTCGATGGGATACGAGTCGTTCGAGCAATATGCCGAGTCACTCGATCGAGCAATTACTCTAAAGCTCATTTGCTGGATGGGATTCGAGTCATTTGAGCAATGGTTTATCAGTAACTGCTCGATTGCTTATTGAGTTTGGGAATGCTTTTGATATACACAAGGCAACTGCATTATGGGAAATCAAGCACTGGTAATTATAAGACTTGGACGAGAGAACCAGAGATAGTTTGGACTGGATAGACTGTTAGCGATAGAGAAACATATGCAATAGGCATTAAAAATAGGATTCTGGGAAAATCAGGCCCTTTACTCCTATTCAACAGAACATACCCCCTGTGCCCCTTGGTACTATAGAATAACGTGTTATTTTTATATGCCCAAAATGGGGCTTCACGTCCGTTTGGTGGTTTGGTGGAGATTTTGGTGGTCTGTAAGGGTGGTCGGGTCTATTTGGGTAATTAGATATACTCTAGTTCAATCGAACACGATCTTTTAAAAATCTATAGCACTACGTGCCACTATTAAAATCGACGGTATGGCCGTCCTAAATAGGATTCTGAAAGAATTCGAAATAGTAAAACTTGTCGGGTTGTTTGTGGTAATTCTACGAATCGGGAAAATACTCCTATTCAATCGAGCATACCCTCCGAACATACCCCGTCCCATTGCAGAACAATTGGGTAACATAGCAATCACGTGCCACCATAGAGACCAAGATGGCGGCCTCCAGTACACAAAATGGACGACGGAAGCACGTATCACCCTAACAACACGCGCTGCGCATGCGCACTAACACCACGTATCACTATGGGGATGGCGTCACAAAATGGCCGCTCACGCGGGTTACCATGACAACACAACATGAAGCCACTGAGTCACGTGACATGACGTCACTTCCGAGGTCATCCACCGAGGTCATCCAGAATTGGGGTGAAACGTGCGAGCACTACTACTTTGGTAGGTTCTAGGTTTCCAGGGTGCAGTACCGTGGGGAACTTGGCAGAGAGGGGGGGGGGGGGCTTTTGCTGATGGGTGTTTCCCGGAAAACATTCAGGGTAGCGAAGAGTTAAATGGTGACATCAGGAAGCTGTGCCGGTTCGTTCCCTGGAAAGAGCCAGAGAAGATTAATTGACGTTTGAAGGCAAGCAGCACGGCAAGCTTGCTACATTGACGAGGCATCTACCATTGCAGGAAATGCAGCGAAGAAGAAAACACAAGAAGAAAGAAACCTGTGGCACAGCACGCAGTCGGGGTCTCACGTGAATCAAGTAAAGGCCCTCAGCAAGAAAAGTCGCCCAGGAGTTGAGTAAACCAAACGTTGCTAAGCCCTTTATTCGAAGATTACCCTTAATCACTCAGGTGACTGTAACAGCATCGAGGGCCGGAAGAGAGATTACCATGACAAAGCGCTATCATAAGACTTATCGCACTGGGCCATTGACTTGGACCGGCTCAAATAAAGAATGCGAGGGCTTGTGTGATCTGCCGCCGTAGTAGACATTGAGGCAGCGATACCAGTGCTTACAGTGGCGGTACAACTGGCAGGACAGATGGCTGTGTTCTGTGATCCCGCCAAATACCCCCACTCCAGATGACGGCAGGACGTAGAATACGAAGGTGGCTATTTGTCGGACCCAATATAAATCCGAAATATCAATCCTTACCAGGAGGAAGAGGCTACTAGGCACAATTCACAGCCATCTTCATCTACCAGGAGTAGATACCCTCGGTGAAATCGACAGGACCTGTAGAGGACGCAGGATTCTCTGTTCGAGCAGCTACTTCTGATGGGTAACCCATAGCAGCCGTTCATCCTGCATTTGAGAAAATTACTAGGGGATTCTACATCCAACAATGTCTACAGCAGTGTCTTGCTCCCCACTAAAGGGTGAGTGCAGGAAAATAAGAAGATCCACTGGTTCCCAAGCACTCGTAAGATTGTGGGGCTCTGGAGTAAAATGTTTAATCGGTGCAATATCGGATTCATGACCAAGGTTAAAAGCTTTAACAAGGAGCAACGAGGAGCTCTAAAGGCAGTCCCCATGGGGGAGCTCTTAATTGAAACGAATTCTCCCAATTGGCGCGATCACTTTCCCAAAGATTATAGGAAATGCAGTCAAGATTTTGGCTGGATCTAGGGACTGTACATTGAGCGGGTGTCCTGGAAAATATCATCTACACTGCTACGGAGTTGTTTGGCTTCAAAACTGCACAGTTACGATCAGATAGCTGTGCCAGTGTTATTGGGGGGGGGGGGGGGGGGAGCGTACCACTAGAATTTACCCACAAGACAATCCTAATAGAAATAACACAACCATCAGAAACGCAGAATCTCGTTCTAGCCGTGGAATTATGAATTAGATTACAGCAGCCTTACAGAGAAATAAAGGAGTTTTCACTTCCCTTGTGAGCTCATACCGTCAGAATAAATCTAATTTTGGTCCACCAAAGACAGCAACCTCAAAGACAAAAAGGGCCGAGTGTAGTAAAGTCTGAGAAAACATTCTAGTTGAGTTATTCCGGAATAGACGACCAGCTGTGACAGAACAAGCACACCAACTGAGAGTTTTTGAAGTCGCCATTACGAATGAAATATACACGCAAAACGATTGAGGTCTAGAATACCTCTTCAGGTTTGACGACAGGAACTTACAGCTGCATTAAAAACAAGAATACTGTAAAATCAGAAACAGCGGAACCGAGTTATGTGTAAGTTAACAAACAATGCCTCAAATCGGTCGGTGTGTAAATTGACTGATTTTTCAGTCAGTTTGTAAAGTATCTAACTCAGTCAATTTGACATTTAAAGCCGATTTCTTGACACAATGAATAGAATTTTCGGCAGTGCACGTTAAACCCCACGTTGACAATATGGAATTACTTTAGTAACCTGAGTAAACATTAAGTTTTTTTAAGATGAATTTATCACTGCGGCGGAGTAGGGACTACTTCAGTAGCACTCCAGATTATATACAAAAATACTTATTATGCTATCTGGGCAATTTTAGGTCCACTAATGCCCTTAAATCTCACAGATCGCTTCTGATCCATTTACCTAACATGAAAGGCAGACGACACTTGCAAACAAAATTCTTGAATAATTATTTTTTAAAAATTATTTTGAGTCAAAACATAGCTTATGACCCCTCATTGTAATGATCTCGATGAGCTTGTTTCCGTGCGGGGTCATAAGCTATGTTTTTTGAGACCAAATGAAAATTGAATGATAATTTTTGTGAATAGCGCAGGCCAGTTTTGGCAGTTGCGTTAAGTAAAGGGATATTTACTTAATTTGTTGCGTGATTCTCCAGGAGGAGAGGGCTTCAGAACTCACACTTAAATTTCAGCACCCTTTTCCCATCACTCAAATTCGTCCCTCGGCCTCTGAAAGGGACACTAAACGTTGCATCTGATACAAGGCTTATTATTGTCAACATGCAGAACAAAAAATATGCATTAGTAAAGTGTCGATGGTGAAACCTCTCGGTATTGTGCCAAGCTGCAGACAGGCGGTGATTCTAATTAAGACAAAAACAACATGGCGAGCGCGGAAAAGTATCAAAACACTTTTTTCCTATTGCGTAACCTGCTAACGGGTTACGAGGTAAGCTCTTTATTTCTTGGCCTGGAGTTGTGATATCATACAATGTCGAAAGGGCAAACATCAACTTCATTGCGAATCGCTCTCAAGGAGGCAGGGTTTCTTGCATTTTTACCGTAATGGAAATCTCTGTGTGAAGCATTTTCAAACAGACCTGGAAGACTAGAACTGAATATGTGTTCAAAGCGTTTAGCGTAAGGAGATTTTCAGGTTCCACTCCACATTTTCCAGAGATATCTACCAAATACATGTCATGCACTCTCTTCAAATGCGAATATTGTTGAATTCGGTTGCCTTATCGTGTATTACATTTTCTAACACCACCAAAAGCAGTGAAAACTCTCTGATAAAGTAGAAATACCCAAACTATGTGTGGGAGAAATATTTTACTGTCAAATATAAAGGGAGACGACTCTCAAAACCTTCAAGCTTACTGTCGAGCCACATCCTTGCAGTCTGTGTCTTTATCCGTTGCCCTTGTTGCATTGTACACAATTAACTTACTCGCATCGTGTTTATTTACTCGCTTTTTTGTTCCATCTGATGTATGCATGTAACATAATTGTTTGAAATAAAACTATTTTTTCAACTGAATGCAAAGCTTTAACCGCGGAAATTGCATGAAAACTGAAGAAACCAGTCATTTTCTGCCACCAGACCATTGCCATTACCCCACGTACCTACCCCTTTAGCTCATCATCTCCTCCTTCCAAAAATGTTAAAAATTGTGTATGTTATCCATCTCATTTTAGCAACACGCCTTGGGACAACTCATTGTAAAAACGACATCTAAAAAATACCCATTTTATCGAAGCTACTGTTTCCCATAATTCCTATGAAAATTTACCCCTGTGAATCAGGCTCGAACTCATTGACCAGAACTTAAATTTCTATTGTCTAACAAATAACCTAATATTATCAAATATTGCCTGATACTAAAATACATTTCAATTTTTCAGGGCATTAGTTTCAACATATTTCCTGTTTTCAGAATTTTCTCCCTGTGGAAACATGCGAAACAATGAACCATAATTCGCGCATGTAAAACTGTGTTATTGAAATTCCGCAAACGTCAATGACGTCACGTGAGCCTAATTTGAGACAGGTATGACCAGTGTTCACGCTAGCCCGACATTGTCTGGTTCCAATTTTTTAGCCAATCTGTATATCTTTGCACATCATCTCCTCCTTCCAAAAATGTTAAAAATTGTATATGTTATCCATCTCATTTTAGCAACACGCCTTGGGACAACTCATTGTAAAAACGATATCTAAAAAATACCCATTTTATCGAAGCTACTGTGTCAGACACAGTGTTTTGGTGCCAAAACGCTAATGAGAAGGGGCGGGTTTCGCTGTTTGAAACAAAAAAATTTATCAAGTTTTGAAAAATGGTCTAGAAATTATTTCAAGAGTGAAGGGACAATTGGTCACGGAAAAAAATCGTCAGAACTCAAAAGGTCTTATGAAATCCTCAATAGGCAAAAAGTGCGACCATCTGAGTTATATCTATGCGACTGATACAATTGATATTGAGTCCGGACGTTGCGACTGATTCAATTAACCCTTTACCCAACGCAGACGATATCAAAATTTATTATTTTAAATATCATTTTTTTAAAAAAATTTTCAAAAAATTTCAACAAAATCATATCATGTGACCCCTCGTTGGGACGAGCTCGTCGAGCTCGTTCCAACGAGGGGTTACATGATATGGTTTTGTTGAAATTTTTTAAAAAATAATATTTTTTCAACTGCTGAATTTGCATATTACGCGCGCGGATGCGGCCGATTCGTTGAGTAAAGGGTTAATGGTGAGACCGGATGTTGCTGCATTGTGCGACCACCTATAGTTGCACTAAGATAAGAGCCGATTAATCAACCAATTACTGTTAACCCTTTACCCAACGTAACGGCCAAAACCGGCCAGCGCTATTCTCAAAAATCGCCAATTAATTTTTAAAATATTTTCATTTTTTGTCTCAAAAACATAGGTTATGACCCCTCGTTGGAACGAGCTCGTCGAGCTCGTTCCAACGAGGGGTCATAACCTATGTTTTTGAGACAAAAAATGAAAAAAATTAGTTATTCAAGATTTTTTTTTGCAAGTGTCGTCTGCTTTTCATGTTAGGTAAAGGGTTAATTCACTGGGCTTTGTGGGTTGTGAGTCTGTCTTTACAAAAAACGGTATTTAATTAGATAAAAAGAGGATGGATATCTAGTGTTTTTGAGTGGATACCGAAAATTATCTCATGAGTGACCGAGACAAATGTTTATTTTTCTCAAGCACTTGCGCGAGCGAAAATAGCCATTTGTCTCGGTGACAAGTGAGATAATTTTCGGTATCAACTCAAAAACACTAGATTTTCTTTTTATTGTACTTTTTTTTATAAGAATCCGATAATTCCACTCGTTTCAACCTTGAATTGATGCATGAAAGTAAACAGCTCATTGAACCATTGAAACGCGGAAGTGATTTGATTGATACTCGGAACAGATAGCGTCTTGCAATCTCATTCAGCTGGCGGGTTTCTAGTCCAAACATGACCTGAAAGCCCGTAATATAAGTTTTGGGTTTGGTACGTCCTTTGAAAGGACGTACCAAACCAAACACATATATTACGGACTTTCAGGCCATGTCTGGACTAGCGGGTTTCATGCATCAATTCAAGGTGAATACGCGTTGAATGTTTGCTGGAAATGATCGGTATCCACTCAAAAACACTAGATTTACTTTTCATTATACGTTTTTAGAACAAATCGATCATTTCCAGTGATAATTTGACTGGTATTCATCTTGAAGTGATGCTTTGAAAGCCGCCATTTTGATTGATACCATGAAAGTGAAAAATTCTATATATTCACAGTGGAGGATACGATTTCAATCCTTCCGCAATTGTTTCGATAATCTACCGTTTAACGTATAATAAATACTTAATACCGCCGGGAATCACTCACCACAGTATTAAGTATTTATCTAATTAAATGCTGCCTTTTTTAAAGTTGATAACCTACAATGTTTTATTGAAGAAAACACAATGCCCAGTTACCAATCACTGACAATTAAAGTTGAAAGTTTGTCCAAGCACTGTTTCTCACACTTTAATGACAAAATCATTGGGTTGGTATTCGTGAAAATCTGTTATTCTTTCCACCATTATTATCAGCTGACAACTTCCTTGTACTAGAAGTAATAAAATATTAATTACACTCTAAAATAAGTTGGGTTCAAAATCAACCCAAATCAACTGGGTTGGATTAATCTGAACCCATTTGGGTTCATATTCACTCAACCGAGTTGCTTTGGGTTGATTTGTAACCCAACTGAATCTAGAGTGTACATTCTTTATAATACTGACAAATTAATTTCATTGAATGGAATTATCTCGAGACAGTCGCCAACAAGGGTTGAATATGTTCTCTTTATCATCTCTCCAAAAATATTTAAGAATGTTTCGGGGTTTTTTTTGCTAGGTGTATTCAAAATAAATATCTGTCTTTCAGGGGAGACCTTTCAAAAGACTCAGGGAACACCTTTCAAAACATTTGTTAATTGAATAATTCTGGTATCGACGCAACAAAGCATGGAAGTGTATTAGGGACATGTGAGAAAAGAATATGTACTGGAAGCGACGAGACAGCAAGAAAACTGTTTCAGCCGATGTCCTCGCCGCTTTCAAAAAGGTGCGTGGACAGGTTTCAACACATCACAGCGCAGTGAACTTCAGTGACTGGACGCCACACAAAAAATACTTTTCAGCTTCAGTTACGAGAATGCTAATCGCTTGCAGCAAAGGTTAATGGCGTTGGTTGTGGCACATTTTATTTTGCCCCGACCTCCGGAGGTCTAGTTCTCTGCACTTCCGTACAAACATTTTGCATTATAAATCAAGTACCATTTGGTGGATTTTGATGTCCTTGAGTATGAGGATAGACCAACATGAGACCAGTATGGGGATGGGGGAAGTAGCCATGAATTGTGGGGATTGTTCACGCATAATAAACAGAATTATGGTCCTTGCTAGACTTAGAAAAAATGTTCCTACGAATATTTTGCATTATAACTCAAGGATCGGCTGTTATATTCTAATGTCCTTCGGTATTTTAAGAGACCAGAATGGGGAAAGGATATCCACATATTGCGGGTGCTGTCCACGCATTCTTACCAGCATTCTGGTCTTGGTTCGACTTAGAAAACTGTCCTACGAACATTTTGCATCATATATCAGGCATCGGTTATCCAATTTTGATGTTATATGGTATGGTGAGAGACCTACAGTACGTGGAGAGTGCATTATACTTAAATCACCCGTAGAATAGAGATTCCGCTAAGGCAATAATTACATATTTGTTTCAAAGCATAACCAGCACAAGCAAAGTTCCAGCCACTGGACCTCCGGGTTAAACCCTGAGGTCCATTCGCTGAAACATTGCTTGTCCATATGTACAGAATTTGAAAGTAATACTTGGGTGATAACTCCACACCACGGATGATTTAGTTACAATCCACTCTCCACGTACCGTATATGGCGGAAAAGATACCCATATGTCTCGCGCAAGACTCCGAAAAACTGTCCGTACGAATGTTTTACCTTATAACCCAAGCATCGGTTGCCAGATTGTATTGTTCCTTTGTATATTGAGACTGGTATGGGGGAGATACAACCACACATTGTTGGTTTCGTCCATGCATGCTTACTTGAGTTATGGCCCAAGTTAGCCTTAAAAAACTGTGCGTACGAACATTTCGCATTATAACTCTCGCACTGCTTGTTTTGGTTTTGATGTCCTTTGACACGGTGATACATAGAAGATAGCTAGTGTTTTTGAGTGGATACCGAAAATTATGTCAGGAGTGACCGAGACAAATGTTTATTTTTCGCGAGCGCTTGCACGAGTGAAAATAGCCATTTGTCTCGATCACGAGTGAGATAATTTTCGGAATCCCCTCAGAAACACTGGACTTTCTTTTTATTGTACGCTTTTTATAAGAATCTGATCATTCCTTTCTATAATTCCACTCGTTTCAGCCTTGAATTGATGTATGAACGTTTTTTTTTTAAATAGTCCGGCCTCCGTCACGCATTGATACGCGGAAGTGATTTGATCGATACTCGGAACAGGTAGCGTTTTGCGAACTGATTCAGCTGGCGGGTTTCATGCATCATTTCAAGGTGAATACGTATTGATTTTTTGCTGGAAATGATCGGCATCCACTCAAAAACATTAGCTTTTCTTTTCATTATACATTTGTAGAACAAATTGATCATTTCCAGTGAAAATTTGACTATTCACCTTGAAGTGATGCTTTGAAAGCCGTCATTTTGATTGATACAGTGAAAGTGAAAAATTCTATGTCTTCACAGTGGGGGATACGATTTCTATCTTTCCACAATTTATTCGATAATCTATCGTTTAGCGTGTAACAAACATTTATACCACCTTGGATGTTTTAGATAGTGACTATCACATACATTTTTCATTGAATACACTTTGTTTCACAAATTGGTTACCTGAGAAAAATACCAACACTCCAATAAGTAGCATATGGTATCCGTGGTATTTCAGGAGGGGGAAAATGCAGTTCTTTGCGTTTCTCTTTTTTCTTGTTTCAAGAAGTTTTCCCAATCCATTATTTTTAAGACTCCACCAAAGTAGTCCTCTAAAAATTCATATTTGTGAAAGGTGAAGGATAACGACGAAAAATAATTCTGTTTCTGTTTTCAGTTCCAGTATCCTGCCTTCAGTGGTCTGTACACAATGGCGCTGATTCAGTTGCTTAGAAACACAATAAAGACAAATCTAAGATCACAGACTACAAGACGTTCCGACCATTCTAAACGAGAGATTTCAACTACAATAAATAGAAATACCGGCTACTTTCTCGGGAGAAAGCCAACGGTAGGTGCATTCTAAAAAAGACACCAATTACAAGGAAATATAACACTTTTTGTTTTGGTTCGTCCGTTGGGAAAATTGAGCCCTCGGCAAAGTAAACCGCGAAGCCAACACCACTGATCTCCATAAAACTGGGTTAAAGTAAGTCGTTGTGGACTGCCCATAATCCACGCGTGGGTAGTGATGTCCATGCATGTACTTACCAGGTAATAAAAAAACATCATCAGCAAAATTTGAATTAATGAAGCAGCGGGTTGTACCCGGTGCTTCATTAATGAAATTTTTGATGATTATTCCTATAATTGGTGTTTGGAATCTAATATTATTGCGTCCGTGGAAATATGGTCCGCCCGTGGAAAGTGACCAGTCCACGGTGGCCGTACTGTATTGTGGCGCTCATTTGTCCCATAAAGAAACGTCTCTCACTGCCCGGCATCTTGGGAGGGGCAGGGTTGTTGTTGCTATCAGTAAACAATACTCAACAACAAACCATTTCTCAAAAATCTTCAATTTTCCGACGCCTCGCAATCACCGAGCGCTTTTTAAAGAATATGCTTTGAAAGGTGCGAAAAATGAATTCCAATGATGTGCACATATTTTCAAGGCAATGCAAAATATAAGTTATTGTGATGAATTGACGGTAACATGGTCAGAGGTTTGGTGCTCGGAGCTTATGTTTACCCGAGACGCGAAGCGTATATGTTCCAATAAGACACTACCCATAGCCCAAATCCTACATTGTGAAACCCGAGAGGGTTATTTACTAAATCTGTGATCGTTAAAAGTTGCCTACTGCAAGACAACATTTAACGATCACAGGTTTAGTAAATAACTCCCTCGCGTTCTCACGACGGCACTGGATAAATAATCAATAAACCAGATTATCATTATTTATTAAAGTTTAACGACACATTAACAAACAGGGTCATATCGTGCCGGTGACAGTTTTACGGGTGGTGGAAACCTGAGTACCCGGAGAGAACCACCGAGCAATGACGAGCAGCTGCCAGCTCCCCAACATCGTAACTCTGCACTGCAGCACAGGCAGAGTAAGAATGGTTGAAGACATGCGCATCATCGGCGTGCAGTACGCCTTGGTACACGGCGTCATCGTGCCCCATGTGGACAATCGGAGTTAAGTGCCTTGCCCAAGGACACAACGCGGGAGTCCGAATCGATCGCTCATACGGCAACCTATCCAACGACTAACCGGGCTCGACATTGCTTAACTTCGGTGATCTGACGAGAACCGGTCACCGAAACGCCACCGCGCCCAAATAAACCAGATAAACTCATTCCATCTTAGTTCAAATCGTAAATCGGTTTGTAATTTGAACAACATTTCATCTGGAACACAGTCTGCTGCACGTGTGAAAAACCAAGAAAAAATGAAGCGGTTTGCAAGTCAGTCCGTTGATGAAGCAATTACGAAATGGGCGACGTCTTTTCAAATATTTCGCGTTGTGACGTCAGACGGTAACATTTGCTACTGGAGCCATAAACATAAAAGAAACTACGCCAGCTCTCATCCAATCAGATGGCGAAGATGTTACTCTTATTGGAACATTGAATATTTACAACACATTTTAATTATTATTGACAAAAATCAAGTGCCAGTATTGGAAAGTTGAATCCGTGTAAATATTTTTCGACTTTCGTTTGATGATGCTGAAGCTGTTACTCTGTGACTGTAGACGTAGCGTAATAGCTTTTTCGCCACCAAACGTCCCAGATGGGAGAAGTTAACGCGTTGATTGACTTTATGCCATTGTGGGGAGAGGGAGGGTGGGGAAGATTGGGTCATGACATTTTACACTAATGTTCCAGCAATCTATTTATACACAGATTAGTAGGCTACACATGCGAGTTGAACATTTGTTCCAAAACGCTACTTAAATAAGTTCTCATGATATGTTGATTTGTTGTTAATGCAGCAATATGGAAGTGTGGAAGGTGATAGCCACAATTCGAAAGAGGCTATGGTGAGCCGTATATCCGGTTCTGTTTGTTCTTTTTCAGAAAAGGAGTCGATTAATTTAAAGTCTTTTTTTCACAAGCCGGCTCCCGGCTCCAAGTCTACGTGTACATAAATATCGTGGGGCCTTTAGGCGTTCACTAACAGGCATCAAATCCTCAAATGACTGAACGGAGTTTCTATGATTACAAACTTGATTTCCATGACAGTGATGCACCTCATGCAAGATCAGAACGGCAGCTTGGAAGCGCCAAGCAGATTTTAATTAATAAGTTCTAATTACGAATTAATAACTTACAATTACGAAATAATAACCGGTGATTACGAAATAATTAACTTGTAATTACGAAATAATAACTTGTTACCATGAAATAAAATAGCTTGTAATTAAGAAATAATTAACTTATAATTACGAATGAATTAATAACGCGTAATTATGACATAATAAATTGTAATTACGAATTAATAACTTGTAATTACGAATTATTAAAGCTTGCTATTAGGCCCTACTTTTGATTGGTCGACTTAATTTGTAATTACAAATAATTCTTTCGTAAATACAAGTTATTAATTCGTTTTTACATGATATTATTTCGCAAATATAAGTTATTAATTCGTAATTACAAGTTAATTATTTTTGTAATTATCGGTTATTAATGCGTAATAAGAAGTTAATTATTTCGTAATTACCAGCTATTATTTGTTATTTATCAGTTGTTCATTCATAATTACAAGTTAATTATTTGGTAATTACAAATTATTATTTACAATTATTAATTAGTAATTACCCATTATTAATGAAAATCGATTTGGCGCTTCAAAGCAGCAAGGGACAGATGGAAGATTTCTTTTTGCAAGGACGGGGATGCAGACGTTCGACAAATTCAGAGCATGGAAACAATTCAGGGCAGCTTTGAAGCGATCATCACTTGATTTGATAATGAATCCCCAAAAGTTCAGATTGGATGGGCTGGTGTGAAAGAGAAGTGTAGATATAGAGACGATTTGTTTTACGCGGAAAGACTTCACCACCACCAGGTGTTCTGTGTACCTATAATCCCACCAAACCAACTTTGGGAGCCCACCCCTCTTGCAGAAAATCTGAGTAACTGATTTTTGGCAACTCATTTCATTAAATCCTAACCACTGAAACATGGGCAAATGATTCCAAGCTTATAACTGTGAGGAAATAATATTTTTATTTCCGGGCATTCCTTGGTATTTGAGGATACCATACCACTGGGACATTTGTGTGATCGTGCTCATCAGTTCAGAGTTGATACTCCCCGAGCTGGCTGTTGTTATTTTCGTTAGAACACCAACAAACATCTGAGTTTGTTTGCATCTTTTCGCACCAGCCTGGACAACTTGAGAAAAAACATCCCAATGAGTCCGGCAGTTTATTGTAAAGTTTACCAAACGATTTCGAGTTACTTTGGTCTGAACCGAGCTGTTCGCTGTGAAATGGGGATGGTTAGAAGATTCAGTTTATTATTTAATTCAAAATCCGATAAAGGAGGCCAAACCAAACGGCGCTTTCTATAAGGACCCGCATTGCGTTGTTGCTCCCCTGAACTTTGCTGCCCTGCCAGGACCCAATACTATAAAACTTTTACAATTGCATATTCTAGAATTGTATTTTCTACCTATTAATATAACTGACCAAAATTAATCATTATCATTTTAAAAGATACGACAATTTGCCAACTAGCAAATTGCCACATCTTTGAAACTGTTAATGGTTCATTTCAACCCATTTAAAGTCATAACTAGAAAATACAGTTCTAGAAAATACAATTGTAAATGTTTTATAGTATTGGTCCCTGGATCGTATCGTCTCATACAATACTGTATACGGCGAAAGGGGCGAATTCATTCCGCATTTGAGAGGAGGGTCAGTAATAATTTAATCCAGCAGCTGAAAAACGCTCTATGATTAAATTATAACCGATCCCCACTACCGATTCATTCAAAATGCATCGTCTACTCGTCCACAAAGCCGCTCAAATTTTTTTTGTATACGATGGGAAAGGTAAAAACAATGTTTGACAGAGTGTCCTTTTAAAAAATCGTACTCAATGACGTAAATATTTTTGTGCACTCACTAATAGAATGTTTTTCAACGAACAGTTCAAAAACTTACAAGCCACATTTCTTTCGATTGGCCTACATAGTGCACAAAATGTAAACAGGCTAGAAGCGATCATTCATTTCATTTATTGGGGTTTCATGACACTTTCGACAGTCAGAGACACCTCGTGTCGGAAGGTGGAAGCGGAGTACTCGGAGAGAACAGCCAAGCAGTAGCGAACAACTGTCAGACTCCCCAGCGTACTGACTCCACACAAGCAGGGTTAACATTGGTTGAAGACAAGTGAGAACACCGCAGTACACAGTGCCACTGTGCCCCCACATTGACAATCGGGGTTAAAGACCTTGCTCAAGGACACAACGCAGTTACCCCTGGCTGGGATCAAACCGCGCGGACCTTTCGGTTTGAATTCCAATGCCGTAACCACTGAGCCACCGAACTCCCTGGATACCAGTAATATATCAGAATTTAAGTTTCGCGCGAGAATTCTGTGCTAAGATTGGTGCTGTTTTGCGAATTTTATTGACTGCCCGGGTTTACAAATTTTAAAGAATGAATTGAATGGTTGGAAGCTGGGTGAGAACATGTGATCCTGACCCGCATCCCCCGCGGTGCGTCCTTGTGTGTTGCGATATTGCCAAGATGTGGGAACATAAACAATAAGATTGGAATCAATCAATACAAACGCCGCTTTTGGTGATCCAGTTGGTTGAAGTTACGTGTCGCTTTTAGGTAAACTGTGCGATACATCCTAATGTCTCCACCTCTCAAACTGTCCAATGCGGTATGACCCTTTTTTACCCAAAACGAATGTCTTTGAATAATCCAAGCTCCCGCGATCTTTTTTCTCAAATAATATTGGATACTCTTGGCTTTTCATGTGGCTATTTATGACGATTAACTTCGGATCTGAGTCCAAAATGTTTCATTTACCTTAATCTGAAGAGCTGGGGACAAGGGGAGGCACCGAAAAGCTACAGATAACCACACTTACCCGTTAGTAGTATGTCATGTACCCGGACAGGTAACATTTGGGGGATCTCTTAGGGGGGTCTCATGTGACGTCATAGTCACGTGACCCAGTGGCGCCATGTTGTGTTGTCGTGCTAACCCGCGTGAGCGGCCATGTTGTGACGTCATCCCCATAGTGATACGTGGTGTTAGTGCGCATGCGCAGCGCGTGTTGTTGGGTGATAGGTGTTTCCGTCGTCCATTTTGTATACTGGAGGCCGCCATCTTGGTTTCTATGGTAGCACGTGGTTGCTATGTTACCCAAAGGCTTACAACAAGACGGGTATGTTCGGAGGGTGTATTCGATTGAATCGGAGTATCACGAATTACCTTAAGCAACCCGACAGCGTGTACTATTTCGAATTCTTTCAGAATTCTCTGCTTCTATCTATATATGCAATAGTTTTCGTCTATCTGGCCATGTTCGTTTGTCCTAGAGTATACTCCAGTAGTGTAGAAGAGCCTATTAGTTGTAACAGCTTTGCTTATTATTACTATATTTAGCTATTCTGGTCTATTCTTTTTAGTTCACACCCTATTCCAAGTACTCTTGTTGTTTCATTTATCTAGATCATGTATATACATTATAACTAACCAAACAGATTGCTTTATTTCATATAATCTGTATGCAGAGTTATCTCCCTTCTGTATAACAAAAGCCTATATCATTCCCAAAACCAATAAGCTATCGAGCAGTTACTGATAAACCATTGCTCGAACGACTCGAAGCCCATCGAGCAAATGTGCTATCGAGCAATTACTGGGTCGAGTGACTCGTTCATACTGCTCGAACGACTCGAAGCCCATCTAGCAAATGAGCCATAGAGCAATTGCTCGTTCGAGTGACTCGCACATACGACTCATTTCAGTATTTGAGGATACCTATGGCTTGGCATTGTATTATTATTTGAGGATACTTTTTATTGGATACTTACCTAAGGATACTATTAACTATTTGGCACAGACTTCTGGGCCATCCCAAGACATACCTATCCCAAATTGTCCCAATAAGCTATCGAGCAGTTACTGAAAAGTAATTGCTCGAACGACTCGAAGCCCATCGAGCAAATGAGCATTAGAGCAATTGCTCGGTTGAGTGACTCGCACATACTGCTCGAACGACTCGAATCACATCGAGCAAATGAGCTTCAGAGCAATTGCTCGTTCGAGTGACTCGCACATACTGCTCGGCGACTCATTTCAGTATTTGAGGAAAATGTAAAATGGTTACAAATAAACATATTGCACAAATGTAATGAGTAGTATACCGTGGGAGGTGGCGTAGCCAGATTGGCTGTCTACCTGCCACCCTTTGGAAGAAGATGGAGTGATTGCAAATAGACTGTGACTGAAAGAATGAACTGAGAGCCAATTTGTGACACATGATGGAGCATGGCGATCGAATCATTACTTTTCTGGGATTAGAGTATTTGTGCTTCATTTTCGCCAGCGGAAAGACGGTGCTTCAAGGTAGGCAAGAAGCAACCTGCCTATAGGACTCCCTCCACTACTTATCATAACACTTGAGGGCGGCAACAAGTCCCATCGTGAAGAGGTTGGTCATGATGTTTGGGCGTAGTGTCTACACTAGCTGCATCATCATCGTAGGATGACGTGGGATGACGAATGTTATGATTTATTTGTTTAGACTTTTGTTTGCAAGTTCTTAATTGTATCCATATAGTATTTTACATAGCACCACTGTAAGGAGGAAGCGCGACAGGTTGCACAAGACGAGGATTCCAGATTTAGACGCGGACCACGACTTTGACAATTTCCAAATTTACGAAGTTTACGAAGTGCAATCGGGGCAGTAGGGATTGTTGCAGCTGACATAACTGGAATATGAGGAAATGAATGTGGAAGTTAAGTTGTTCTTAAGCATGCTTCTGTCGCTAATATTACGAGTTGTGTCGTCCAGAGCAATCCATAGTTTCGGGAAGGAGTATAAAGGAAATTTATCCAGAGTTTGGGTCCGTGTTTTTTCTGTATATGGGAGGCCCGACTGTCTAGTTCTCCTACCAGATGGATTATCAGTAATTTTAAATTTTACTCCGATTCAATCGAACACACCCTCCGAACATACCCGTCTTGTTGTAGGCCTTTGGGTAACATAGCAACCACGTGCTACCATAGAAACCAAGATGGCGGCCTCCAGTATACAAAATGGACGACGGAAACACGTAATATCCTAACAACACGCGCTGCGCATGCGCACTAACACCACGTATCACTATGGGGATGACGTAACAACATGGCCGCTCACGTGGGTTACCATGACAACACAACATGGCACCACTGGGTCACGTGACTATGACGTCACATGAGATCCCCAGATGAGATCCCCAAATGTTACCTGTCCGGGTACATGACATACTACTCCCGTTTTCTGATTTCCGCCTTTGATGACAAGCCGATATTTTAGGTGTGCATAGACATTCTCCGCTCCAAACCAAAGTCCTACCGAATTTCAGTCACCTTTTGAGCTCGAACGAGGAACGAAGTTCAACAACTAATTCGAAAATAATACTTTTGACTCCTTGAATTGACTTCCAGGGTGAAAATACGTTAATATTTGAACGGATCTGGTACTAGGGATCGCAGAAATGACATCAGCCAGGTGTTTAAATACGCAATATTGGTTGTCATGGGAGCGCAGGTAACTTCCTACCAAATAAAAGTTTTAGGAGTCTTTGAATTGACTTTCAAGGTAAAAAGATTGTTACACTCGTATGCAAATGCCTTGGCGGTTCCGGGGATCTCCGAAATGGCATCTTTGTCAATGTTGTCTGCCATGGTAGAGTACGTCAGCAGCTATATTGTGACACCATAACCATGAAGTTGGGTGATTTTGGTGCGCAGTCGCTGCATGTGACATACATTTCCCTCAACCACTTTGTTTAATGGAGGCCGCCAACTTGGTTACCGTGGCGGCACATTGTTGTTGTGGCACCAACAGGCCGTTCAATGATCGGAGGTCTGAAAGGGATTCTTACTATCGAAATCCTCGTTTTGTTATCTTTTTACCTACCCACCTACCCGGTCCAGTTCTACCTAAATCTGGATCGTTGTTTCAGACAGCCACGTTGTTGGCATCCGTTTGATATGGGTGGCACACAGAGCTCTATACGTTACATGGTTTAATATCGTGACTGCACGTATAACTCTTCAACTCATCTAGACAATGGAGAATCCTATCGACGCTGTCTTTACAGCAGAGCACAGTACCGTATCGGAGGAACATTAACGTAGGATCATTGTTGGAAAATCATGCGGCAACTAACCAGGATATTTAATTATTTAATTAATGGTGTTTAAGGTCACATATTTCTGCATAATGGCTAATCATGACCATGACAGTTTTACGGGTGGAGGAAGCCGGAGTACCCGGAGAGAATCACCGAGCAACGGCGAGCAACTGTCAGCCCCCCAACATACCAACTCCACACAAGCAGGGTTAGCATTGGTTGAAGACAGAAGCACCACCCACACGCACTATGCCTTAGTACACAACGCCACCGTGCCCCAACGTGGGCAATTGGATTGAAGTGTCTTGCCCAAGGACACAACGCGGATGCCGCAGGTGGGATTCGAACCGAGGACCTCTCGGCTTGCAGGCTGAAAATCTACTTACTGAGCCATCGCGCCCCCATCTAACCAAGATACCATACTGATACCTGCAAAACGCAACCACCACAACTCTCTCCTATTACTACCCAATTAACTAGCTACTAGTGATATCTTACCATTCCTATCAACAAATTTCCGCCCTATTGTAATCGGCCATTACTGCTATCTTCTAATTCTATTAGCTTCTACGGTAATACCATTCACATTGGTTTCTACTGCTGCTACTTAACCGCAATAGCAGGCGCGTAGCCAGGATTCTAAAATAGATGTGTCCTAGCCTGTCCGTTGGATGGGGTTTTGGAGGCCTTTCCTGATCCTAAAAAGGGCCCTTCTGTCGTTCCTCCCTCCTCCAACTTCCCTGAAGGTAAGTGGGAGCAGGGCGACGACCAGAGTGTCATAGTTAGAACTAGCTCCCACCTCGAGAATATTTTGCAAAATTGAATGCGCTAAGAGCATATTTGAGGCAGTTGTAGGCCCAATATGAAGACCATTCTGGGGCTCTATGTTGTGTGAAAGTTGCTTTGTGTCCTTTCTGGGGGGGGAGGGGGGGGGGCAGCGGAAATAGTACTGTCACTGCTTCTGACTATCGTTATAAGGCCTGTGAGTGGCGTCTCCAACAAATGAAAACTGGATGAAACTAAAGAGTTGTTTGAAAAGTAATTTGTCCTATGTGGATCTCTGGCCACAAACAAACACACGAAAGAGAATCCGTCGAAGATAATCCGTTAATGGGACTCCGTAAGTCACATTTCGTAGGTTGGGATTTCTCGGCGGTTCACCTAGGAGAAACGAAACGGGGTGGGATGGGGAGAAGGCGGGCACACTTTATATTTTCAGTGTCTGCCCACGCCCCCCCCCCCCCCCCCCCGAACGCTCCCTGGAACCCCCTGTTTCCTCCGCCACTGGTTGGGATACCTAGCCAGAGAACCACATAATGCTAATTATCCTTGGCCCTTGAGGTTGTAAAGAACAGGATCCTGTCGAAATGATCCATCAATTCCCAGCTGATAACACCGGGAAATTAATATGATCGCAGGACCATTAGTCAGAAGGAGTTGTTGATAGGTGTGTTAAAACTGTAAGGAGGATACGGCAGTGCCTCAGCAATAGTACTGGCAGAAGCCAATAGCAACGGCCAAGTGACTGAAATCCTTATCACTGGTGGTAGAAGCCAGCGGTTGTGGTGCAGGGTTGAAGGCTCGTAATAGCAGTGATGGAAGGCTCTAAAGGTAGTGTCAGGGGTAGGCCACCATAGTAACAGCCAATAGTAGGGCCATTGCTCCTAACACTACGGCTCACCTATAATGTCTTCACAGCACCATCCCAAATCAACAGTGGTCCCATGCAACCAGATGAGAATATGATGGTCTTGGAATTAGGACTCATTCCCAAGTCTCAATCAAGGTTTTCCTCATAGACCTGATTGCCTCATACGAGGAAAGACGAAGAAACATGTCTAATGATCAGACAAATGAGATAACTGTGCACAGATCAGTGAGGGCAAAATACTGAAAAACCGAACCCTTACCGATATCGTATGGATACGAAAAACCGAACTGATCCAGTCATTGAATACCAAAACCGTCTGAATTTTTCCAACATTCGCTGTTTTTATGTTTTTATTTATGCGTGATAGCAGTTGAATTGTTCCTTTTTCGGGAAAGAAGGGCCTGGGCAATTCTCTTGAATTCCCTCTAGACTACATACCGTACATGTCCAGTTGCTTAGCAGTGATTTCTAACCACTAGAAATCACTCCCCAGGTGATATGTCTACTGTCAGCAGGATCTCCTAAAATGGCATGCTGAGGGCACATGCTCTGAGATCACTAACGCCTGAAATACGACTTTAACCCTTTACCCAACGTAACGGCCAAAGCGGGCAGCGCTATTCTCAAAAATCGCCAATTAATTTTCAAAATATTTTCATTTTTTGTCACAAAAACATAGGTTATGACCCCTCGTTGGAACGAGCTCGTCGAGCTCGTTCCAACGAGGGGTCATAACCTATGTTTTTGAGACAAAAAATGAAAAAAATTAGTTATTCAAGAATTTTTTTTGCAAGTGTCGTCTGCTTTTCATGTTAGGTAAAGGGTTAAAGGTTAAGATGTGTTAAGAACAAGACATAAAATTACTGTTGATATGATTTGTGTTGGCAAACAATTCCAATGTTGAACTCATTGGCTGTGGCATTTGTAGCCAGGGACGTGGCTAGAGGTGTCCGACTGGTAACCCCTCCCGGTCCCTCCGCCTAGTTGGAAATTCACTACCGAGAAAATTTTTAAAAATGAAGCCAAGAAAGGAGACATAAAATTGATTCTAGTAGCTGAAATGCCAACACATTTATAATAGAATTATTAGGTTGTTATTGTTATTTGGTATTATTCTGGGAGTTGAATATGTGCTAAACAAATACTCAAGCTGAGAACTTTGAGCAATCCATACTTCTCTAACATTAAATCAGATCTTATGCAAGAATGGTCAATTTTCGATGTTTCATCATTTTGTAACTGTGAATGATGGAATTAACACAGGATAACGATTTTCTAGAAGTGCATTTCGAGGATTTTTTTATTACGATAAGTAAATGTGCTATAGAAATCTCGTACCGATTGACATCATGCATACTTATGAAGCTCGATATTGCGTACACTGCAGTTGTAAATAGTAACAGTTAGAATTTTTGCCGATTTGAAACGGAGTTGGAATTTTGGGAAGTAAAGGAGACATCAGCATCGCCAAAGAAGCTCTAAAATCCAGAAAGATGGAATTTCCAACTACACATGCCTTGCCCTCCGAATTTCCAACTATAGGAAAGCTTGGCCAGGATTGGGGGACCCCCCCCCCCCCTCCCCGTCGCAACGTCCCTATTTGTAGCACTGTGGTAGAATGATCCAAGATCAACTTATTCTGAATTTCCCTAATGTGAATTGCCCTTTGATACCATCAGTAATTTTCAGTCATTTCAGATACTGAATATCGAACCGATACTGTGATATGCCCTCACCCCAAATACCGCAAATACCGAAAGCGACACCGAACTCAAAATTCCAATACCGCCCATCTCTGTACACATCTTTGAGGGTTGAGGTAAGCTGAGGGATGGAATCCGACCAGTTTTTATTTTGAAAGAACTATTTGATTGGTCGACTCAGTTGGTGGGGCAGATTAGAGAGTTCAGGACCAGCCATGCATAGTCCGAGGCAGGTAGAATAAACACTGCAATGGTCAGGAATACACAGAAGAGTGTCGGGCTATTGATAAATTGAGGCGCACAACCCAAAATAAAAAAAATGAATAGCTGAAAAAGCTGAAAATAACAACAAACTATTGTTTCTGTTCATGTTTGAGACTCTTTTGTGCTTTCGTGGAACACTCTTTAACACAGGACAAACACTCAGAAAAAAACAATCTTTGATATTGCACCAGTGTAGGGCGGTATAGGTTAGGGCCTTAGGTGGATCTTACTGCTATTCTCACAGATTCCTCTTATCTAATCAAATACACCGTAATATGCTGGCTCTAATCCAGGATCTAAAATTTTCCAACATGGTGTGAGAGAGTTATCCTGCTTAATTTACAAATTAACAGCTGAAATTTTTCTTTTTAAAAATTCAGCAAAAACATACCATGTAACCGCTGATTGGAACGAACTCATGCCATGGGGTGTCACATATGTTTTGGGTTTTTTGTGTTTTTTTTTTAATTAAAAAAGTAATTAAAATAACAAATTTTGATACCGTGTGTGTTGGGTAAAGGGTTAGCATGTTCAATTTTTTTTTAAAATTGGAGACTTTCAGAAAAAATGTTGGTTTTCGAGCAGCCAGCAATTTTCCGACAGACATCATAATTCCTTCCTCCCCAGTCACCTCCACTTGCTTCGGGCCTGAATAGGCTGGCCGGTTTTGGCAATTACGTTGGATGAAGTTTTAAGGACTATTGGGGGGGGGGGGGGATTCAAGCTTGTTGAAGTTGCTTAGTTTAAATTTTACTTCACTGTGGGAGCTTGAACTTTGAAAGCACGCTCTATGACCAAATCCTTTTAAGAATTTCTTCAAAAACACTGTACATTCACGCGATATATGATATACAGGTTGCTTAATTGTGTTGATTCCAAGTTGTTCAACTCGACTCCCTCGAATTGTATTTGTGCTAATTGTGGGAATATTCTCTTTCAAAATCTTCTTATCAAGACCCATTTCACTTATATTTTGATTTTTTATTTGAAGCATTAGGCCCCACAAAGTAGATCTTCTGTTTCTCATGCCATTTCTTTGTAAAATTTAATGCGGACAGGCAATTATTCACTTCATTTTTTATTTTTGTAATTATTTCTATGCCATCAAAAGCTCATGTTCTAGTTTTATGTTTTAGGCCTCATAACCTACAGAATAGAATGGGTGATGGTGTATTTCGCCCCTTGAGTGCAAGAAGGCTATGTAATGCTAAAGCACTGCAAAGCCTTGTTGCACTCAATGGACAAATTTATCTATTTTATTAACTTGGGTAAAATATCAGACATAAACCATTTAATTTTTATTTTAAGTTTGCGTTGGTTATAAAAAGTGAGCATGCGGTAGCTAAAAGGACCAGGGGAGGGAGGTTTGGGCTGGGGGTGGGGTGGGGGTGGGGGTGGGGGCTGCGAAACAGCTTTTTAACTTTTTAGGCCTTACCAGAAGAGCGGTATTTTAATTGGTTCGAATGGGGTCACTGGTTCATATATGGGCTCACTGATTATCTAACAGTGTTTTTTGAAGAAGTTGGGGGCGCGGTGGCTCAGTAAGTAGAGGTGCAGGCTGCAAGCTGAGAGGTCCTCGGTTCGAATCCCTCCTGCGGCAATCGTCTTGTTTGCAAGACACTTCACCTCCATTGCCCACGTGGGGGCACAGTGGCGTTGTGTTCTAAAGCGTACTGCATGCCGATGGTGTACTTGTCTTCAGTCAATGCTAACCCCGCCTGTGTAGAGTTAGCATGTTGGGTACTGACAGTTGCTCGCCGTTGCTCGGTGGTTCTCTCCGGGTACTCCGGCTTCCTCCGCCCGTAAAACTGCCGTGGTCATTATTAGCCATTGTGTAGAAATATGTGACCTCAAACACCAAAAAATAAATAAATAATTTTTGAAGACGTTTCTGTAAATTTTTACTTAAAGTAGCAGTCAGTATTATTTACAAAGAATCGCTATTCAAATTTTATTATTTTCAGTTTTTGCCCCAAAAACATAACCTGTGATCCTTCATCGTATCAGTGAGTGGTTATAGGCTGTTTTTATGAGGCAAACAAATTATATTTTTCAGTTATTCCTGGTTATTCAAGAAATGTCTTTATAAGTGTCTCCTCCTGTTTGTGTTATATAAAGGTTTAAATGTCTTCTTTCTTAGAACTGATGCTCAATATCATTTGATATTTAGTTTACAGCATGCTTATCCCTTTACCTAACAAATCGGTCGCATCTGCTCGCGTAATTTACAAATTAAGCAGAAAAAAAAATCATTTTTCCAAAACAATTGAACAAAACCATATCATATGACCCCTCATTGGAACGAGCTCGTCGAGCTCGTTCCAGTGAAGGTTCACATGATATGGTTTTGTTGAAATTTTATGAAAACTTTAACAAAATAATATTTAAAATAATAAATTTTGATATCGTCTGCGTTGGGGAAAGGGCTAAAGTCATGATATTGGAAGTGTCTTTTAAAATCTGCTTTCTAAGAACTGGTGCTCAAAACATTTGATATTGGTATGCAGAATGCTTATGGGCAAGAGATTCAAGGATGTGCAGAAATCAATTTCATTTGGGTCAGTATAGTCAGGCTAAGGGTAACTGACCCCTGTTGGGTGCACGGTAGCTCATTGGTTACAGCAATGGACTTTAAACAGAAAGGTTGACGGTTCGATTCTGACCCGTGCCATTTGCATTGTGTCACTGGGCAAGACTCTTAAGCCTTTATCCAACGAATCGCCCGCATCCGCCCGCGTAATATGCAAATTCAACAACTGAAAAAATATTATTTTTCGAAAAATTTCAACCAAACCATATCATGTGACCTCTCTTTGGAACGAGCTCGTCGAGCTCGTTCCAAAGAGGGGTCACATGATATGGTTTTGTTGAAACTTTTTGAAAAAATGTTAAAAATCATATTTAAAATAATAAATTTTGAAATCGTCTGCGTTGGGTAAAGGGTTTTAATCCCCGATTGCCTACCCAAGGATACGTTGGCGCTGTGTAGTATGGCGTGCTGTACGTCGACGGTACAGTTGCTTCAACCGCTTCTGACTCTGTTTTTACCGGGTTAGTAAGTTTCTGGGTCTGACAGTTGCTCGTCGCTGTTCTGTAGTACTCCGGCTTTCTTCCACCCGTAACACGGTCAGACAGGATGGGAACCTGGATGTTGAAAGTGTTGTTGAAAGTGTCGTTAAACTCCCAAACAAACAAACAAACAAACAATCAAAAATGACTACTGCTAACTCTCCACCTCGTGATACTGATGTTATGAGTTTACTTAAGTTGGAAAAGCTAATTCTCTGATAAATTCCAAGAACGAAAATGGCGCCTAAAATGGCCATTAACCTACAGCTCACTGATGTCAAAATATGAAATTTTCAACAGATAAATTGAATTTAACCAATTCAGTTGTGCTTGATGAGCATAAACAAGATTGCGTCAAACAAGATTGAATTGGTTCATCTCCTAGTTGTATCATAGGGAAAATTTATTCCTTGAAATTTAGGTATTTTGATATCATTGTGCTGCGGGATAAGTATGCCCCACCCTCCCTCCTCCACCCCTCAAAAAAATAAAATTATTAGGCCTTAAAAAGGTTTTAAAATGTTTCTAAGGCCCTCCTGCATGGTCTTTTTGGCTGCCACATGCTCTCTTTTTATAACCAATGCAAAATTTAAAAAAAATAAAAATTAAATGGTTTATATCTGATATATATACCCAAGTTAATAAAATTGATAAATTTGTCCCGTGAGTGCTCAAGCATTGCAAAGCCTTCTTGCACTCAAGGGACGAAATACACCACCAACAATGATATTCTGAAGATTATGGGGGTCTACAACATAAAACAAGCCGAGAACATGTACTTTTGATGGCAAAGAAATAATTACAAAATTAATATTAAAATTAAAAAAACGCCTGCCCACATACAAAAAATGGCCTGCGAAACAGAAGATCTACTCTGTGGGGCCTTATGTTTTTGAAATGTGACGTGAGAAATAATACGAAACAGGAAGATTCAGGAAAATAGTCACCGATTTTATAAAATACGAAGAATACTCACATCGTCATGGATAAAGTTATGAATGACATCAGCGAGTTGGTAAACATCCCGCTCATGTTTTAGTGATGTGCAGATGCCGATAGCGATGAAGTCTGTTTGGCTATGGTTCTGTTCCAAACTTCATGAAACCATTTGGCTGCGAACTTGATGACAAAGGTTCAGAGACGAGCAAAAACACTTGTCTTCCAGTTTTCGTTAGAACCGAGATAACAGCGTTTGGATTCCCACGAAGGTTTCTAAGAGTCCTCCAAAGGCAATGGGTTAGGGTTTGGTTTTTTTTTTCCATTTTATGGACGCTCATTTGTCATCGTTTGTCCTCGAGAAGCAAAGAAAAACAAGTCCCCACAAAAGCGCTTAAACAAGAGTGAGGTCATGCTGGCGTTTCCCCAAAATATTTCATTTGTTTTGTCCGAGTCCGCGCAAAGCAAACCATGGTTTGGGGTTTGTCTGCCAGATTTTGTGACGCACAATAGAGTCTCAAACGAGACAAAGGGTGTGGATTGGTGAATGTGAGGAGGGTGTAACCACGAGTGTGTAGTGGTGGTACGCCAGTAGTTGTAGTCATTCATGAGGATTTTATGTTTGTTCATGATATGGGGTGCACTAGCCAGTTTTGTTGTCTTCTCTGGGGGAGGGGGGCAAACATATTTGGAAGGCGGTTGGGGGTAGGGGCCTACCCTGGTCCTAACAAGGACCCCGATCGTTACTCCTTCCATCACTTTCCCTTCAGGGAAGTGAGGGAGGGGATATCGACAGGAGGGGGACTGGCCACACCGTCCCCTGAGAAAATTTTGCAAAAGTCAGTGTTCCAAGAACGAATCTGAAACATTTATAGCATGTTTAACCCTATATTAGAGACCATTCCATTTTAGGGCTCTATCTTATGTAAAAGGGGGGGGGGGGGGGTGGTCTCAGTGACAATTTTAAAGTGGGCCAGTGCTCCCCAGGAACCCCCGTGGCAAAGCCACTGATCGGTTTAGTTTGTAAAATTAGTTGTTTGAAATCGGGGGTGTTTGATTTTGTATTTCTGTGATTTCAGAAATCAGTTGTTGTTAGTATTACTGATACATTTAATCGGAGAGAAGTGAGCGTAACGATTACACCATCGCCACGTCTCACGATATGGTACGCAATACGGAGAGCACGCAATGAATTTATGAAAGAAAATCCAGAGGAGATAAATCCGTACAACGTTGCCGTGGGCCGTTCAGTGGACTTCGACTGTTATATTGTCACCCAAGCATTTGGTCTTCAAAATAACGTCTCCAGATGGTGGACCATCATCATAGCGAACGACAACGACCAGGTAGGTCACGTATACTTTATACCACGGTCACCTATTCTACTATATATGAAAAGCCTATGACTATGACAAAAATTTTTGCTTTATACACCAACCGTGGTGAACACGCCAGCAATGAGATTTCAATAGTTAAAATTTACACCTACAGTGATACTACATCCAAGCTGACCTTTGGTGACCTCGACCTGAATGCGAACTTGTCTAAATTGATCGCATGTCGACTCGCGTGGAGTGAAATGAAAGTGGCAATTATTTATTACGTTTTTAAATGTGTTTACCCCATAAAACGCCAAAAATTAACAAACATGCATTGTCTCATGTTAATAAAGCATCCATAACTCGAAACAGTATGTTATTATGTTATTAAAATGAAAAAGGCCCTCTTTCTTTTTCTATCTCGTTTTGGTGATAAAATTGACAGCGGAAGTCCCGCCCACCGATTCTCATGCAAACAAAAGTAAATTCGCACGTACGTACGGCTCCTGCTCAGTAAACTCGAGAAAAAATAATAGCAACTCGTAATAATCTGACGACCATGGTATAAATAAAATATACCCAAAGTAGCTTGGTGTACCAAATGTTCACCACTCGTGGTGAATTGGTGTTAACCGCGCGCCAAAGGCTCGCGGTTAACACCACTTCACCAGTCGTGGTGAACATTTGGTACACCAAGCTACTATGGGTATATTCTACATTTAGCACGTATAAATTCTTAGGCATTTTTGCTATTCCAATGCCAAACAGGAAAAAATACAAATTATAAGACTTTTGCAGTGATTTCAAGAATTCATCTCTTTACCTGATGCAGGCAGATCTTCCTGCCCAATTCCAAAATATCCTGTTGTCTAAGAGAGTAGGGGCCAAAACTATAAAACTTTTACAATTGTATTCTCTAGAATTGTATTTTCTATTTATGACTTTAAATGGGTTAAAATGAATCATTAGCATTTTGAAAAATCTGGCAAGTTGCCAGTTGGCAAATTGCCATATCTTTCAAAATGCTAATGATTCATTTTAGTTAGTCATATTAATAGGTAGAAAATATAATTCTAGAAAATACAATTGTAAAAGTTTTATAGTATTGGCTCCACGCCTTGTGTCTCGTCAACAAAATATACTCCTACAAAAGGAATAGCCCTTTTATTAATGATTTCTTGATGCTAGACTGTACTTAATTTTTCATCAAATCAAACCATAGCGAAAATGCCGCCATCTAACGCTTTAAATAGATTAAAAAAGAACACCCTCTGGCGGTTTGGTGCATAACGTGGTCACTCGGATTGAATCGGAGGTTGCGGGCGAACGATTAAATGCGTATTTGGCAAATTATAGTCGAAAATTACATAACGTCATGTTTCAGTACAAAACGTCAAAAGGGTTATTTAAGTCGTCTGCATGGGATGTTCAGATAATTATAAGGGGTGTGGTTATATTTCGACAGTAGAAACTATTGCTCGCCCGTACTGAAAGTGCGTATTATGATTTGTCTAAGCTATTTCTCAACGCGGAAAGGTTGTCCTTTGTTACTTGAGTCTTTCATCTGCAGGTGAGTCACTTTTTTCCAGGCCGACACAGACAGGTTCATGAGACCGGGTTTGTTACAAAGTGAAGAAAACGCCAATGTGGTGAAGCAGTGAGTCAACAATGTATTGAATAAAGCTTGATATAAAAAGACATTGAAACAATTTCCTTTTCCTGCTCATCTCTGTCGATCAAACTATTTGTCTTCAATCATTTAACCAGTTGCTACGGTGCCTCGCTGGTGGCATGCCGAGAAGAAAATAAAAAAGTTAAAAGTCGTGCGCACGAGATTAAAAGTCGTGCGCATGAGATGAAAAGTCGTGCACAAGAGATTAAAAGTCGTGTGCACGAGATTTTAACCAGACACCATCACTTGTCAGAGTGGAAGAGTACGGAGCCCCGATGGTGACATGCCTCTTCGTCTTACCAAGTTTTACTTTAGATTAGGACTCAATTATGATGAGATATTGCACGTTCTAGAGTTTAATCACAGGACAAACATTTCCAAAACAAAACAAAAAACAACAAAAGGCTTTAATAGATCCCAATTTCAATCATCTGGCAAGTTGCATGGACATATAGATGGCTACACTTAAACTTATCGCAGGTGGGCTTTAATATTCCGAAAGAACATGTTCGTATCATCTTGGAAAGTATTGATGGCCACAGCGGGGCCGAGGAGAGGGTGGTGGGCCCGGGACTTTGAGAGTGTCCGTAATCCTGAGCCTTGATTCTTGCCCCCCCCCCCACCCCCCCCCCCCCCCCCCCGTTTTTACTCCAGTGTCAACAGTTAAGAAGGGGGTGTATCGCGAATGGAGCTCTGCCCTTGACCAGCAGTTGTAATTTTGGCCTGCATAATTCTTGAAGTGATCACTTTATTAAATCAAATTGACGTAATAAAGTTCTCACTCGAAGAATTGTGCAGTCTAAAGGTATTTACTCTTGGTCACTGGATACTTACTGATGAACTTGCAAATTTGAAACATGCTGCTAAAAACGTCATCTTGACGACAAAAAAATAACGTGATTTTTTTTTATCCCAAAGCCACCAGAAGTCTCCATTTAATAACTGATTTCAGAATTTTCTAGGGGGTGGGAAAGCCCCAGCCCATCCCCATCATCCATTCGGCATCTATATCAGTATTCTGGCGGTGGTGGTGCCCCTTTAGAGTGTTTTGATATGTTCATTCACAAATAAGCTGAAAGTACGTCGTGTATGTGTACCATACACAATACACAATTCGTCCCCTGAGTTCCAAAGTGTTCTATGTGCCAGTAGGCACATAGAACGCATTGGAACTCAGGGGAGGAATTATTAGCCCGTTTACCCTCGTTCAATTAGGAATTTCCCCATAAAATAATTTTGCCCGGTACAGGCGGGACAAAAGCTTCAGTACCGGTGCCGGTTGGAGCGTGAGGGAACCGGCGGTACCTGTGTCGATACAGATACCGGTTGACATGCCTGCTTCCAACCTCGATCAGCGAAAATCTCAAGCAGAAAGTGAGCCACCTATTTTGTCACGAATTATTCTGTACCTGTGGTAAAATGAAAGGCATAAGCAAATGCGGATGGTTTATTCTTATCTCTGACGAACTATGTGGAAAGAACTGTTTGAAGCAATACAGAAAAATACAGCTGACACTTCCCCACAAGGGTCCAGGAAATATGCCTCGTTCTAAACGCGGTACAGGAGTAGGAAATCGTCTGGCTGTTTGTCGGAGATGTGTGTGCGACGCAGCGAAAAATAAAAAAAAGTGGCGGGATAAAAGGCTTGACCTTTGGGGCGAATATTGGCGCTTTCAGAAATGATACCAAACCACGAGCTGCAATTCATCGGCCTGGACGCACAGCCCCCAAATTCCCCCAACCCACCCCCCACCCCCCACCCCCGCCCCCTCCCAATCCGAGCCGGGGCCACCCGACAACAAAGAGTGTGTTGAGATAAGGAACGACACCAAAGTTGAGTTTAAAGTTGCGATCTTCACATGGAGGAATGAGGAAAAGGATCTCTGTTCGATGTTGGGGACATCCAGATCGATGACGGAATCGAAGTTTGGGCAGGCTGTATGGTCCTCGAGGCTCGAATGACGGGCGAAAGAGCATCACAGCTCGTCAGACAACTACCCGAAGGTGAGTACAACATGAAGATAAAGTTTCAACGCGAGCGGGACGAATTAAACGTTTGACCATGTAAATGCAGAATGGAAGAAAGGAAAGAGTGTCGTAGAGGTCACCCGAGATACCAACTTAGGTGCACTGACTGGAATTGACAGCCCGTTCTACCAAAATGCCTACCCTGTCACCATTGTGGTCTATGGGCTCTATCATCTCAGAGAGCCAGGCCCAGTCAGCCTGACACCACTGAAAGTTGGCGAGCTCAACCGAGCTAGTCGCCTAGAGAGTGGTGGAGATCACTGAGGACGCTTTCTTGGTGCAAGGTCTCACCTAGACCAGACCCCCCCCCCCCCCCCAAAAAAAAAAAAAAAAAAAATTCTCAAGCGGACAAAAATCTTTAGAGACATCGCTGGTGAAGATATCCACTACAGTTGAAAGTACAGAAGAGTTGGGAGTGTATGTGTGTGGGAGGGGGGTGGCAGTCATGGTCATCTTCGGCCAATAGATCTTATCTCTCACAGTGGTCATGCCTGCCCCAAAGACTTCCACTTCCCACAGATCAGTCAGGTCCATTCCATATTTATGATGGTGACGTGTGGGAAGCCATAAGACAATCCACTCAAAATACACCAATCGCAGTCTGTCTCTTGGGTCGAGAGGACTAGCACCACACATTTGATCAGTTCGTGCTTCAAGATGGCCTAACCTACAGAACATAGTAAAAGCGGGACACTTTAATCAAAGCTTGTACTCTTGTTATGTGACAAAACCTTAGCAGATGGAATTTTCGGGAAAAAACACGCAGTAGCAGCCATGGCCAGAGAGAAAAACTGTTGGAACCCGACCCCTTCTTCCTTCCTGGATGATATCCAGAAGGCTTCCGTAGAGCACGACCGCACACGTCAATGACATCATCAGCATTGACATGGAGGTGTGCTATAAGTGGATGGGCTGTCCGCTCATGTGTACATCCTGTAGTTCCTGTATGATTCGGGAGGCATTTTGAGGTACAGAGCAGGCTCCGACAGTCCGCCTCTCATATCTCAATGAATAAGGCATCCTAATCGAGCAAAAAGTCAGAGAAGCTGCCATCGTTTTTCGAAAAGCAGGACCGAGTATGGCTCACTGAAGAACGAGACAAAGGCTGTAGCATTATTTGCAAGTTCACTTAAGGCACAAAAGCTGGTTGTAAGCGACTGACACGTCGGTTGGTCACAAAATGAGGAGAACTTGATTATTTTATAAAGAACACTCGGCTCAGTGGCGCCATTGTCAGAGCCTCAAAAAGGTGCTAACTTACTCCGATGGAAGCTAGGCCCAGTACTCCCACCTATACCGGCCTATGTCCATATTAACTTAGCAGTATGTAGCGTTTTGGTCCGAAGGAAGGTTCACGAGTAGCAACAGATATAATACAGTCAAGGAATAAGCACTGTACAAGTTGGATAATGTGGCAGCTTACCGGGGAAAGTTGAACTGTGGAATCTGTAATCACGGGGGCTGCATTCATGCTGCCGTAATGGTTGAAAGTTCAGAACTATGACCCCAACCCCATGGAGTGACAAGGGAGAAACCCTCTATGTGCCCCAGAATCACACTGCATATCTTCCAAAACCAGAGCATTTTTGCCGGAAAATGCATCCCAGATTCTACAACAACCCGGCACGACGACCCTCTCACGTATCACCAGATCTCCAATCTGTAAAGCGGCAATGAGCCTGTGAAGACGCCAATGACCTTCAGATGTTCATCCCTTCGCATCGCCTAGCGAAACAAATAAGCTTCTTCCGGTGGAGCCTTCAGAATGGCTGGACGCCAGAGAAAATGGACCAGAACAATGGCCTGCGGGTCTTCATTTTGGATAAGGTAAATACTGTTCCAAAACTAATCATTGAAACTTTCCTAAACTCGCTAGATCAGAGGGATGTTCATGTAGTCTATTGGAATCAGGGCTAACCACCCCCAATCAGGTGGAAAATCGCACGACTGGCTCCAACAGCACGTCGATTACTACGAGGAGGTTGAAGTTGACTACATGACAAAGGGTGAAACTCTCAAAACACTAAAGAAAGCCACTCGTCTCAAATCAGATAGAGTTAAGCATAAAAATAGAGGTGAAAAACCCTCCCCGGTTTTTTTCGATGTGACCGATTTGTGAGGCAGTGGAAGCCAGCACAATCTGATTCGTACCAGCCACGAGAAAGTCTAAGATGAAGCTGAGGAGTTCCTCTTACAGAGACAAAAAACCTCCATGTCCCAGCCGTCTCATTCCGATCCTGTACCATCCCCAAGATAGTTGGCAACAAAACATTCTGGTCGCTATTCCCGATCCTCGTATCGACGAGTGGCCGGACCTGGAAGAACTCGTCTTGAGCGATGTTCTAGAATTGGATGTACCTCACGCAGTCAAAGCGAATGAACAAGAGATAAATTACAAGTCCACTCGAGTCAAGAGCTGACGATAAAAAGCACACAGAAGGTTTTTACGACTATATCCAGTGGCTCAATATGTCATACATGGATGTCTCCAGGGTGGACTACTTCAGTCAGCTTCAGAGGGTGGGCCGTTCATCCGGGAAGCAAGAGAGGCGACTCCGAAATATCATCTAGAAAAACAACGGTGTACCACAAACGCAGTGACCATCAGAAACAAGTTCAATGTTAAGGTGGATTACAGATTGCAGCTCAGAGAGTGACAGGTCAACCGCTATGCAGCATTCAACATCAAGCTGTTCCGGGCATTATCATCTAAGTACATGCAGGGCTTTAGCGTATGCAGGATAGACAACAGCCTAGGGCATTTCGAGTGTAATGTACGTCTCACATGACTGGAACGTAACCGAAAAAGATGGGCTCATCTCTCAGCGAGTAAGCACACCACCAGGCAGAACTATGTAACTAGGAAAGACAAGTAGCTCTTCCCGGACAAACCCAGGCACAGGTCCCGAGAACACATAATACAGGATAGGCTCACCAAGCTTTGTAACTGATCTTCCAAGCCCGTAAACCCGGCGGAAAAACACAGGATTGGCAGGATGCCGTTCTCCTCCCTCCAGCAGCCCACCTGGCTGGAGAGGTAGCGTACGCCCGCATCAGAGGGGATCTTTTGTTTTTCCAGACCAACAGTCCTATTAGCAGTGACAGAGAGCTCTTGCATAATTGCATTAGCATTAATGACAGTCAGACGAGTCAGAGCTGAGACGACGTCCGGTAGCCGGGCAAACCATTCACTAGATATCTTTTTACCCTCTTGAACAACACCACAGTGTTCAAACAATGGCGATGCGAGAGTATGGATAAGTCTTTCTACAATGTCTTGCTCCAGTAAGCTTCCTTATCACTCTGTCGGTTTCAGACACCATGCATCAACAGCTTGGGAACAGAGCCCATGAACTCTCACCCAGGACCCACCTGAAGATGTTTGGACCACCGTAGCGTTGCTCGACTGCAGATGCGCGAGAAAGCGCCAACTACTTCAGCTGAATCTTTTGAGGTCAGATGCTGGGCGTTGGTGATAATTGACAAATAAGCAGTAGTGGCCTTGGAGCTAGAAATAGGTGGGGTGGCCTAGAAGCCAGGAACTGAACAGGCGCTAGGCGCCATAACTATCTTCAGAGGATATCCCCCGATAAGTATCCTCTAAAAGGTATCATCCAATGGTATCTCACCATGCCACATGTATCATCTAATATCCAGATGAGCATAAGAGTCGTAAGAGGAGTCACTCGTTCGAGCACTTACTCGATAGCGTATTTGCTCGATAAGATTTATGTCATTCGCAATGCCTGTTCCTGCTGGAGTGTTTTTTGGGTTTAACCCTTTGAAACTTGGTGGTATCTTCCATGTCCGTCCAATGGCAGCAGTTGGGAGAGTCCATATTTATTATTTGGGGTTAGACCAATTAATATTTTCAACGAGCAGCCTCGGGGCTGCACTTTGAAAATATTGATTGGTCCACACCACATATTTACCTTGTAGCCATACCACTTAATGACATTATGACGTAGCCTGTGACCCGGCCGGAAAAACGGCCTCTGGGGTTGAAAGGGTTAAGAAGCAAATAGGACTTCATTATACACAAGGATAGGTACAGATTACGGTAACGGAAGCAATCTGATTAGACATTTTGAGGCTTGGACAAGGGTAAAGGTATGAATCAGAGATAGCTACGACCGGATAGACTGTTAGGGTTACAATAGCGATGATAGCGTCTTTAATAGTAGGTAGTGACAGACTTGGTTTGGAATGTAAAACTGCTCATTGTTGAAGGTTCTTCTGCCATAAAAGAGGAGTACCCCCAAACTACAAAATTAGGAAGTGGTTCTTTTCTGCATTCCAGAGGCCAACGTGGTCGTGCTCTACGGAAGCATTCTGTACATCAATCAGAAAGGAAGCCAAGGTTCGGTTTTGAACCATTTCTCTCTCTGACCATTGCTGCTGCTGTGTGATTTATCAAAATCTCGAATGTTCTGCTTGCTAGGGTTTTCTCAACAAACTGAATACAGGCTTTGATTTAAGCGTCCTGCTTTTCCTGTGTTCTGCAGGTCCGGCCATCTTTGAGCTTCTCGGCTTCGTCAACGCCAGGTGGCTGTCCTCTCCACCCAGAGCCCAGACTGAGATTGGTTCATTTTGTCTTATGGCATCCCGCATTTCACCTTCATAGATGTAGACCTACCTGGTCAGCGAGAAGTGGTAGTCTTTCGGTCAGGCGTAACTATTGTGTGCGAACAGCATATTTGGCCGTCTATTGCCATGGCGCACTCCGTGCCTTCCACTGTTGCAGATATCTTCACAAGAGATGTCATTCAAGATAATGGCCCGCCTAAGAATCTTTTCGAGTCCTGTCACGTCCTCAACTGTGGTACCAGTTTCGTGAACCCTTTTTTCCCATTTCCCCACGCCTGTATTTTTTGTGTCTGATCTGGTGAGCTTGCCCCCACGAGAGCGCCCTCAAAGTGCTTAACTACTCTCTAGGCGACACAGATGAGCTCGTCAACTTTCAGCGGTGCTAGGTCGGGTCTGAGAAGATAGAGCCCATAGACCGCAGCGTTGACGGGGTAGGCAGTTGTCGGACGAGCCTTGTTGCGCTCTCGTACGTCATTCGAGTATCGAAGATCATCCGGCCTGCCCTTGCCTCGATTTCTCATCAGCGATCTGGATGTCTCCAATTTCGAACGGATCCTCTCTATCATTCCTCCAGGTAGAGAAGAACGCATTTGCCAATCATCCTTAAGCTCTCGCGTTGTTCGTTATCTCGACTCACTGTTCTTTGCCAGGTAGCTGCAGGATTGGGGTGGGTGAGGGGGGGGGGGGGGGCTGTGCGTCCGAGTCGATTAATTGCTGCTCTTGATCTGGTATTATCTCTGGAAGCATCTCGTCGCTAAGATCATCCATACCAGACCTGATAGTGTGATATATCCAGTAATATCATCCGTCTAAATGGTTTCTTCGGCCCTCTATGGACGCATGGCGCCTATATTCAAACAACGCCACTTAGCCTACCACTTGTTTATTGTTCCCTACGTGATAACCACATCTCCAACAAAGAGACAGGCGATTTCCATCTCCACTACCGCATTTAGAGCAAGCGATATTTTCTGGATCCTTGCGTAGAAGGACCAAGTGTATTTTATACTATTGCTCCTTTCCACATAGCTCTGCAGGGCTAAGAATATGCCAGCCTCTTGCGTTTGTGCCTGAAGAATAATTTGTGTCTAAATAAGTGGCTCGCTTTCTGCTTAATATTTTGGCTGAACGAGGTTGAGTGGCGTTATTCCGGTTGTGAGAGCCCATATCAAAGTCTCCCAACTGCTGCTTTTTCAGTTTATTGTATGAATCTACATGCCAGATAATGTTCGTTCCATAAGAATAATAATCTATTCTTTTAGCAAGTTTTCGTCTTGCGACATCGTGGCCATCAACAGTTTGTTAAATAATCCGAAAATGTTCTTTCTGTATATTAAAGCTCACCTGCGTAAAGTTCAAGTGTAACCATCTTTATCCGTGCAGCTGGTCAGATGATTCAAATGGGGATCTGATAAACGAAATGACATTGGACAAATTTCAATACGTTTCCCTCCTGTAGACACCACGCTGTTTTAAAAGCCGTTTCAAAGCCTTTTTTGTTTTTTTGAAATGATAGTCCTGTGATTAAACTCTAGAACGTGCATATCTCACCATAACTGAGTCCTAATCTAAAGTAAAACTGGATACAGTCAGGTCCCTTCCACTGTGACTAGTAATGGCGTTTGGTTAAAATCTCGTGCGCATGACTTTTAATCTCGTGTGCACGACTTTCTAATCTCGTGCGCACAGCTTTTAATATCGTGCGCACGACTTTAATCTCTTGCGCACGACTTTTAATCTCGTGCGCGTGACTTTAAATCTTGTGCGCATGACTTTTTAATACCGTGCGCACGACGTTTAGTGCACATGACTTTAATCTCGTTCACGCGACTTTTTATCTCGTGCTTGTGATTTTTAATCTCGTGCGCACGACTTTAAATTTCATGCGCACGGTATTTAATCTCGTGCGCACGACTTTTTTTCTTTTTTTTCTCTCGGGATGTCACCGGCGGGGCTCCGTAAGTTGCGATTTCATGTTGGCATGAAATATTAATAAATGGATGGTGGTGAAAAAAGTATCAGATGCAAATCCTAATGGAGGTAGAGAGATCACATTTATTTTTTTTTGTCGTATTACCCATGTTTTGCAGACTGTTATTTTATTATATTCGAGAATTATTAAGAATTGGCAGAAAAATGTAGAAGTCATGAGGGTAATGATACGAATGAAACAAGGTAAAGCATCAAGGGTAATAGGTTAAAGCCGCCAGCCAATAATATAAACAGGAACCAATACTATAAAACTTTTACAATTGTATTTTCTAGAATTGTATTTCTACCAATTAATTTAACTGACTAAAATGAATCATTAGCATTTTAAAAGATATGGCAAATTGCCAGATGTTTTTTTCAAATGCTAATGATTCATTTTAATCCATTTAAAAGATTTTAAATGGGTTAAAATGAAACATTAGCATTTGAAAACTAGAAAACTAGAAAATACAATTTTAGAAATATAACTGTAAAAGTTTTATAGTATTGGCCCCTGATTATATCGTCCCGTGTCTCAATTGTATAACGATGTCATCTGCATTGCAGATTTTAGCATCATGCACACATGTGATAATTTATGAAGTTGAGCCAGAAATATTTTTTTGTGTTTTGAATCGAAGTAGACACCGTCGCTGGAAGCAAATTGAGGAACATTTCTCCAACAGTTCGCGAAGATGTTCGTTTCGGTCACCAGTTTATGGATATGGCGTGTGTGTTCTTGAATGCCGATGAATAAATCACATTATAACCATTGTTATTGTGAGAGACATGAATTTTCAACTCAATGACCAGAAAGAGAATTTTTCTCTGAGGTCGAAATTGACTAAGGGGAGATAACACTTTACACGATCCAAATGAACGGAACAAGCGTCCCCAGTCAACATTGTACAAATCTTCAGTGACATTTCTTCCTGGCTTTCATTTCAAACTCAAAGCCAAAATAAAATGTCTAGGCATATGTTAATAGAATTTAATGATTAAACTCTGGGAATTTTGAATGTCTACAGGGCATAGCAGGTTGGTTACATCAGAATTCAATTTCTTCAGTCAAGCGACTGGGTGCTTCCATATTATGCCGTCTTGGATATCTACGGTGTGGCACCGTGGAATGAAGCTCTGGGAAATTATTTTCTACTTGTGGAAGTAAATCATCAATATCATTATCATCTCCTTGTCTAAGGTTCCCGGTATAGCAATTTGAATAAATTAATTTAAAATGAAAAACAGTTCGCCTGATTTAAAGATCGCTCATTTTGGCAATTACAAGTGACAGTTTCACATCACATCTAGAGCCTTCAAACGGTTTGGATTAAAACGTGCAAACAACATTCCCCCCACTTTCTTGTTGAACTATCTTGGTTTGAGATAATTCAGCATGATGTCTGGTATTCGAGTATGTTTTCAATTTCTGTTCGTTCGCTTGATTGTGATTGATAACAGTAAACTCAGACTTTGTATGGACTGAACTTCTGTGTGAGATGGAATTTTAGTCTTAATCGGGCACCGAAATACAAAAAGCCCTTACAAAGACACGCGGTCCGCTTAGGAGTTCGTATTTTGTCATAGTGAGAGTTGGCACTGACGTGACAACTGTTACTTATTCCCTGTTCCTTATTGGACATTCAATATCAACCGATTAAACTGATTGATAACGAATGCCCGATAAGGAACTGGGAATAAGTAACGGTTGTCACGTCCCCACAGTTGGCTTTGTATTGACGTTTGTTTTATCAGCCAATAGTTTACGTCGTGTGGTAGAATGTAATGCACACTGAATGACCCTTTTTACAGGATCTCATCAAGACATTACATTACAGAACGTCATAAAGCTTTGCACTGTGAATGTCATGTTGTTGTTGTGATAACCCGAGTGGGCGGCCATGTGGCAACGTCATTATGGTGGCGATTCGTGGTGTTAATACGCATTAGCAGAGAGTGGTGTTTATGTGACCTTGATTTTATCGCACCATTTTGAGATCGCCTTGTTAGATTTAACCAGAGACATTTGTTTGCTACGTGTCCGAATGTGCCGGGATAGTGTGGGGTTGTATTCTGTAAGTGTATTCGAGAACACAGGAGTATTATGGTGATAGACATGAGGTACATTAGGAAATGCCAGGTAAGATATGGAAATTGTGTAAGGATGTCGGGATAAATTTTGGGCGGTGTGGATAGTCATACAAACGGGCATTTCAGCACGGATACTTTTTCATCCATGTTTGGACCATTATAACCTTTTCACACAATAAAACAGCCAGTTCGTTCGACGTTAACCCTTTACCAAACATGAAAAGCAGACGACACTTGCAAACAAAATTCTTGAATAACTATTTTTTTCATTTTTTGTTTCACACACATAGGTTATGACACCTCATTGGAACCAGCTCATCGAGCTCGTTCCAATGATGGGTCATAAGCTATGGCCTTGAGACAAAAAATAAAAAAAATAATGAAAATTGAATGGTGATTTTTGTAAATACCCTTGGCCGGTTTTGGTCGTTACGTTCGGTAAAGGGTTAAAAACATTTTTTCTCTTTTTTCCCCACTTCTTCTTCGCCCCCATCATAGCTTATGAATACTAGAATTTATTTATTCATTTATTTATTAGGGTTTAACGACACTTTAACAGCCAAGGTCATATCGTGTCGGTGACAGTTTTACGGGTGGAGGAAGCCGGCAAACCCGGAGAGAACCACCGAGCAACGACGCGCAGTTGCCAGCTCCCCAACATCGAAACTCCGCACTGCAGCACAGGCAGGGTTAAATTGGTTGAAGACATCGACGTGCAGTACGCCTCAGTACATAGTGTCATCGTCCCCTCGCGTGGACAATCGGTGTGAAGTGCCTTGTCCAAGGACACAACGCTGGAATCCGAATCGATCGCTCAGATGGTCACCCATCCAAGGACTAACCGGGCTCGACGTTGCTTAACTTCGGTGATCTGACGAGAACGGGTTACCGCAACGCCACCGCGCCCCCTATGAATAATAGAAATGTTTTGGCGAAAAACACAAGTTAAAGTTTATCTTATAAATTTGTATTGCTTTACCACAGACTGTGCTACAAACATGGTATTTACAGTATCCACCGCTGAGCGGCATTTGTAGGAAATCCTACATCTTGGGCAATTCACATGACAAAAAAAATGAACCTGGTACATTTTGTAATCGGGGAATAAATTTTAATCCAGGAGTAAATTTCAAAAGTACTCTGCATTTTCATGCGCTTATACAAATACGATATTTTTTGGCTTGATGTCATTTTCGCTATCGGGAGAAATTTAGTTGGTCGCAAAATTCCAATTTCGTCCTGGATTTTTCGTAAACACCACCTCACAAACTGGAGTAATTCTGAAACTTTGAATCTAAGATTTTACCTAAAATTCTGGACGAAAAATCGTTTTCATGGCTGCTAAATTGACCTAGGGTTATTTTTTTCATCTAGAATGTGCTAAACTCAAGGATTATTTCTCGTCATGTGGATGGGGTTTAACATATTTATAAAGAGATTTCCACCCTTGTCATTGAAGAACCTTTTTAAATTCCTCACGTTAAGGATGTTCATCTCACGACGTGAGGGAACCTACAGCCTTAGAACAACAGGCCAAAGGTGGCTTGCGGCGATTATGTCCCCGTGCCTGATTTGAAATTAAAGACATAGATTGATTATACCAAGACTAGTTTTGCAACCGAAAACATGAAATTACGATATGCCGAGTAATTAACTCCAATAGACTGAATGCTTCAAATGGTTTAGAGCGCGACATATTTACATCTGAATACTGCGCAATGAGACTGCCACAAGAAAAAAAACAAACGAAATTGTTATCTAAGATGCAATGTTCTCCATTTCTTTTTCGACAGGTGATGTTCTATATTGTTGCGAGAAGGGAAGAGGACAGAGAATTTGGTTCGGATTGCGACGAGGTCGCGATCCGAGACAAATTCTCTGTCCATTTTGCGATCACTATAATGTATATAATTTTTAGCTTATCTTGACAAAGTCAAGCCAGAGATATTGCCATCACTTCTCGTCCATCGGGGTAGGTACGTCCGGGCCTCCACAATTTCCTTTGGAACACCGCACATGTCGCAGTTATGATCAGATCGCTTTGACACTTGGTATGCTCATTTGGGGTGACATGTGGATGAGAGCTATCGATAGTCGTCTATTTCTGTCAAAAAAGTTGCCGCTGGCAACATTCTTAGAACTTACTTTAGTCAGACCTCAATATTTCCCTTTGGCACACCCTACATTTATGATCGGATTGCTTTGAAACCTGGCATGCTTCTTTGGGATGACATCTAGATTGGAGCTATCGATTTTCTTCCATTTCCCTCAAAAAATGTTGCCGCTGGCAACAGCCTTAGAACATAGTTAAGTCCGACCTCAATATTTCCCTTTGGCGTACCCTACAGGGCACATTTATGATCAGATCGGTTTGAAACTTGGTATGGTTGTTTGGGGTTACCTCTAGATGGGAGCTGTCGATTTTCTGTGATTTCTGTCAAAACATGTTGCCGCTGGCAACGATCTTCGAGGAATTTAGTGCAGTTATGCATCAATATTTCCCTTTGGCACACCCTGCAGTGCACATTTTTAACCGGATTACCTTGACACTTGGTATGCTTGTTTGGGGTGACCTCTACATGGCAGCGATCGATTTTCTACAATTTCCGTCAAAACATATTGCCGCCGGCAACGTTCTTTGAACTTAGTTAAGTCTGACCCCAATATTTCATTTTGGCACACCATACCTAGGGCACATTTATGATCGGATTGCTTTGTAACCTGGCATGCTTGTTTGGGGTGACCTCATGATGGGCGCTATCGGTTTTCTTCCATTTCTGTCAAGATATCTCGCCGCTGCCAGTGACCTTTGAACTTAGTTTAGTCAGGCATCAGTCTACACCTTTGGCACGCCCTACAGGACACACTTATGATCTGATCGGTTTGAAAATTGGTGTGCTTGTTTGGGGGTAACCTCTAGATGGGAGCTGTCAATTTTCTTCAATTTCTGTCAAAAACTGTTGCCGCTGGTAATGACCTTCGATGAACTTAGTGCAGTTATGCAACAAAATTTCCCTTTGGCACACCCTGTAGTGCACATTTTTTACCGGATCGTTTTAAGCTTGGCGTGTTTGTTGAGGGTGACCTTCAGATGGGAGCTATCGATTTTCTTCTATTCCCGTCAATAAATATTGCAGCTGGCAACGACCTTTGAACTTAGTTTTGTCACACCTCAATATTTCACTTTGGCACACCCTACAGGGAACATTTATGATCGGATTGCATTGAAACCTGGTATGCTTGTTTAGGGTGACCTCAGAGAGGAGCTATCTATTTTCTCTAATGACCTTTGAACTTAGTTAAGTCAGGCATCAATATATTCCTTTGGCACGCTCTACGGGGCACCCTTTATGGTCAGATGAGTTTGAAACTTGCTATGGTTCTTTGGGTGTTACCTCTAGATGGGTGCTATTGATTTTCTTCGATTTCCATCCAAAAAAATGTTGCCGCTGGCAATAACCTTCGATGAACCTAGTACAGTTATGCATCAATATTTCCCATTGGCACTCCCTGCAGAGCACATTTATGATCGGATCGCTTTGAAACCTGGTGTGCCTGTTTGGGATGGCCTAGATGGGAGCTACCCTCTTTCGTCTATTTACGTCAAAAAATGTGGCAGCTGGCAACGACCTTTGAACTTAGTTTAATTAGACATTAATATTTCCTTTGGCACATCCTACAGGGAACATTTATGATCAGATTGCATTGAAACCTTGTACGCTTGTTTGGGGAGACCTCCAGATAGGTGCTATTTATTTTCTTCCTTGTCCGTCAAAAATACTGCCATTGGTAACGACCTTTGGTGAACTTCGTGCAGTTATGCATCCATATTTTCGCTTGGCATATCCTGCAGGGCACATTTTATGATCGGATCACTTTGAAACTTGGTGTGCTTGTTTGGGGGTGACCTCTAGATAGGAACTGTTGATTTTCTTCATTGTCCATCGAAAACTGTTGCCCTTCGCACCGGCGTTTAATTAACTTAGTGCAGTTATGTATCGATATTTCCACTTGACCCACCCTGCAGGGCATATTGATGATTGAATCGCTTGAAAACTAGGTATGCTTGTATGGGGTGACCTCTAGATTGGAGCTATCGATTTTCGTCTATTTCCGTCAAGAAATGTTGCCGCTGGCGACATTCTCAGAACTTAGTTTAGTCAGACCTTCAAATTTCCCTTTGACACACCCTACAGGGCACATTTATGATCGGATTGCTTTGAAACCTGACATGCTTGTTTGGGGTGACGTCTAGATGGGAGCTGTCGATTTTCTTCCATTTCCGTAAACAATGTTACCAGTGGCAACAACCTTTGAACTTAGTTTAGTCAGGCATCAACATATTCCTTTGGCACCCCTACAGGGCACATTTATGATCAGATAGGTTTGAAACTTGGTGTGCTTGTTTAGGGTTACCTCTAGATGGGAGCTGTCAATTTTCTTCGATTTCTGTCAAAAAATGTTGCCGCTGGCAACGACCCTCGAGAAACTTAGTGCAATTATGCATCAATATTTCCCTTTGGCACACCCTGCTGTGCACATATTTGAACGGATCACTTTGAAACTTGGTATACTTGTTTGGGGTGACGTCTAGGTGGGTGTTTTCGATTTCCTTCCATTTCCGTCAAAATATGTTGCCGCTTAGAACTTAGTTAAGTCAGACCTCAATATTTCACTTTGGCACACCCTACAGGGCACATTTATGATCGGATTGCTTTGAAATCTCTAGCATGCTTGTTTGGGATGACCTCTAGATGGTGGCTGTCGAGTTTCTTCCATTTTCGTCATAAAATCTCGTCGCTGTCAGTGACCTTTGAACTTAGTTTAGTCAGGGATCAATATATTCCATTGGCACGCCCTACATGACATATTTATCATCAGATCGGTCTAAAACTTGGTATGCTTATTTGGGGTAACCTCTAGATGGGAATGATCGATTTTCTTCAATTTCTGTCAAAAATGGTGCCGCTGACAACGACCTTGGATGAACTTAGTGCTGTTATGCATTAATATTTCCCTTTGGCACACCTTGCAGTGCACATTTTTGTCCGGTTGGGGTGACCTTTAGATGAGAGCTCTCGATTTTCTTCTATTTCAGTCAAAACATATTACAGCTAGCAACGACTTTTGAACTTAGTTTAGTCAGACCTCAATATTTCGCTTTGTCATACCCTACGGGGAACATTTATGATCGGATTGCATTGAAACCTGGCATGCTTGTTTGGGGTGACCTCCAGAGGGGAGCTATCGATTTTTTTCAATGACCTTTGAACTGAGTTAAGTGAGGCATCAATATATTCCTTTGGCACGCTCTACAGGGCACCTTTATGATCAGATAGGTTTGAAACTTGCTATGCTTGTTTGGGGTTACCACTAGATGGGAGCTATTGATTTTCTTCGATTACCATAAAAAAATGTTGCCGCTGGCAATAGCCTTCGATGAACCTAGTGCAGTTATACATCAATATTTCCCTTTGGCACTCCCTGCAGTGCACATTTATGATCGGATCGCTATGAAATCTGGTGTGCCAGTTTGGGGTGACCTAGATGGGAGCTATCCTCTTTCTTCCATTTTCGTCAAAAAATGTCCCCCTTGGCACACCCTGCAGGGCACATTTATGATTGGATCGATTGGAAACTTCGTGTGCTTATGTGGGGAGACTCTATATGGGAGCTATCGATTTACGTCAATTTCTGTCGAAAAATGTTGCCGCTTATCTTTGAACTTAGTTTAGTCAGACCTTAATATTTCCCTTTGACACACCATTCAGGGCACCTTTTTCATTTCCACAAACAATTATTGTCGTTATCACCAGCCTTTGAACTCACTGCATTTGTGTAGCGACTTATCCTTTTTGCACTCTCTACAGGGAATATTTATGAATTTCCATACAAAAAAGCATTGCCTCAAGCAATGACCTTCAAACTTAGTACATTTTTACATTAACATCTTTCTTTGGCATGCCTCATAGGACGCATTCATTACTAGGTTGTTTTGATACTTTGTGTGCTTATGCATGGTGACAAAGATAGGAGCTATTGATTTTCTTTTCATTTCCATCATAAACTATTGCTGTTAGCAACAGTCTTTGAATTTATTGCATTTGTGCATCAACATTCTTCTTTGACATGGCCTAAAGGGCACATTTATCCTAGGACTGTTTTTGAACTTGCTGTGCTTATTAGACGGGACCTCTAGATAAGAGCTATTGATTAGCATTCATTTCTGTGAAAAAGTTGGCATTTACAATAACCTCTGAACTTACTGCATTTGTGTATCAACATTCTTCCTTTGGCCAGTCTTACAGTTTACATTTAAAAATGCATGGAATACTCTGATGTTGTGCACACATGATGCTGTTATGTTTAAATTTTAAAAAAATAGCATTAGTACCAATGATCTTCAATTTTGCCATTTCACTTATAACTTACCAAGTTCAAGCTTGTCAAGTTGAGCTACAATGTCATTGACACTTCCATTAATGAGACGCGATTCTAAAAGGAATGCACGGACGTAAATATTTAAGTTCGATTCGCGCTTATGTTTACCGAACTTGGAATCAAATTTAGTGGACGAAGTTAATACAATTCAACAGAAACACAAAATTTGAGATGTATGGTTGGCACATTGGTCTTCTGAAAGAAAGGACGCACATTTCAAATACAACTACTACACAAGTTCCAAATATAACTCTTTTCTTTACTTAATTCTAAGGATGGGAGAGCGGTCATGTGGGGGCGCATTTGGTTGGACTTCAAATGGGACGATCGATTGTTCAGTTTTAATTCGATGTTCCAAATTCATGGACAAGGTATTAAGGCGTGGTTTTCCGGGGTGGCACATTGGATCAGTATACTGAGGCGAAAAGCACGTTGATGGTACACCATCAACATTGACCATTTTCTGACGGATCGGCCGTTCCCATCGGCGTACAGTACGTGGAGAGTGAATTGTAACTAAATTACCCGCGGAGTGGAGTTATCACCCAACGTATCACTTTCAAATTCTGTACATATGGACAAAAACCACAAGAAATGTTTCAGCCAATGGACCTCCGGGTTTAACACGGAGGTCCATTGGCTGGAACTTTGCTTGTGTTTGTTATGCTTTGAAACAAATTTGCAATTATTGCTTGGGTGGAATCTCCACTCTACGGTTGATTTAGTGATAATACACTCTCCACGTACTGCAATTTTCAAACTGAGCAGTTGATTTTTAAATTCAACAAAACCATATCATGTTACCACTCATTGCAACGCGCTCGTCGAACTTCAATGAGGGCTTCACATGACATGGCTATGATGAGGTTTTGGGGGAATATTTGAAAACAAGAGGCCCCTGGGGGCCTGAGGGCGCTCACCTGACATGGTAGCCTAAATATCAACCCAGAGAATTGATTTCCACAAGTTGCATCTGCTCCTCCTAATAAAAGCTGAAACCAAATATCCAAATATTCTGACCAGTGGATCTAAAAAAAGATTTTTAAAGAATTTTCCTCATATTGAACTAAGTCATAATTCGGGCTCCCACAGGGAGCCCATATATGAACCCAGGGACTTGGCTTTAACAAACCTGAAACTCACACCCCTAAGGATTCTGCACACCAATTATCAAAAAATTCTGCTGGATCTGAAGAAGAAGAAGATTTTTAAAGAAAATTCCTCATTTTGAACCAAGTTACAATTCGAGCTCCCACAATCAGCCCAAATATGGACCTAGGGACATGGCTTGAACAAACTTGAATCTTACCCCCCTAAGGATGCTGCATAAAAAATATCAAAAGCATTCATCTGCTGGATCTGAAGATTTTTAAAGAAAATTCCTCATTTTGAACTAAGCTGTCATTCAGGCTCCCATAGTGAGCCCAAATATGAACCAAGGGACTTGGCTTGAACAAACTTGAATCTCAGCCCCCTAAGGTTGCTCCATGCCAAATATCAAAACATTCCAACTGCTGAATCTGAAGAAGAAGATTTTTAAAGAAAAATTCCTCATATTGACTACGTTATAATTTGAGCCCAAATATAGTTCCATGGATTTGGCTTTAACACACTTGAATCCCCCCCCCCCCCCCCCCCCAAGGATGCTACTCACCACATATCAAACCATTCCGACTGCTGGATCTGAAGAAGAAGATTTTTTAAGAAAATTCCTCATTTTGAACAAAGTTACAATTCAAGCTCCCACAGTGAGCCCAAATATGGACTTAGGGACATGGCTTGAACAAACTTGCATATCTCACCCCCCTAAGGATGCTGCATACCAAATATCACAAGATTCTGCCTGCTGGATCTTGAGAAGAAGATTTGCCTGAAATGCACTAAGTTCAAATTTGGGCTCCTTTAATGAGCCCAAATATAAACCCAGGGGGCCGATTTGAACAAACTTGAATCAGATCCACCCCACAATGTTGCATACCAAATATCACAAGATTCTGCCTGCTGGATCTGGAGAAGATTTTTGAAGAAATTTGCCTGAAATGCACTAAGTTTGAATTTGGGCTTCTATAGTGAGCCCAAATATGAATCCAGGTGGCCGATTTGAACAAATTGGAATCAGATCCACCCCACAATGTTGCATACCAAATATCAAAAGATTCTGCCTGCAGGATCTGGAGAAGAAGATTTTTTTAAGAAATTTGTCTGAAATGCACTAAGTTCGAAATCGGGCTCCTTTACTGAGCCCAAATATGAACCCAGGGGGCCGATTTGAACAAACTTGAATCAGATCCACCCTACAATGTTGCATACCAAATATCAAAAGATTCTGCCTGCTGGATCTGGAGAAGAAGATTTTTTAATGTTTTTCCCATTGCCTACAGTGTTAAAAAGTGCTGACTCAGCACTTTTTCAAAGTCTCGAAACTGTATCCTATGATAAAACCGATGGCAATTTTTTTTTACCAATTCTTTCTGTTGGTCCTAAGGAAGCTTCACACCAAATAAAAATTCTCGGTGCCGTGCAGTTTTGGAGATATGGGCGTTTTAATTTTTTTCTATTTTTAGCTCCTGCGGTTCCCATGGGGCTACGGAAAAAAAATCAGCATAAATTAGGTACTTATGACCCAATAAGCCCTCACATAAAATTTGGTTCAAATCAGCCTCTCGGTTTAGAAAATAGAAATTTTGGGCGGGGCAAAAAATTTTGCCCCTCCCATAACGACGCCAAGTATAGCCCCACAAACTTCTCTTGAACAATTCGGAGTCTACACCTCAAAAGGAAGCTGCACACCAAATATCAAGTCTCTGCTACTGCTGGTTCATGAGAAGAAGATTTTTTAAGATTTCAGCACACTTTTTGGGTGTGGCCCTACCCACGGGCGAGGCAACTTGATTTGAACAAAATCAAATTGCGATGTCATAACAAACTATTATCTCAAATATCAATTAAATTGGTTCAGCGGTTTGGGAGGAGAAGACGCAAACACCATGTTCACGGACGACGGACGACGGACGGTGAGTGATCACTATAGCTCTCCTGACTGAAAGTCAGGTGAGCTAAAAAAAATAATATAGTGATATCGCGTGCGTTGAGTAAGGGGTTAACCAATGATAAGCCCACATGCCTCCAGTTAGTAGGTTGAAGAGACCGATAGATACGCATCCCTGATTAGTGGTTCTCAACAGGTATATCAGCACTAATTACATTTGTATATTTTCTTTTTTTCCAGCAAATTTATGGCGGACGGTGCATTGAATTCAGTATTACATTGAAGCCAGGCTACACACTTCGTCTGACATATTCCTGATCATTATATGAAACACATGGTCTCAACTTGTGGAGAAACTTTATACTGGTTTTCTAGTATTTGCTCAAAACTTGTTTGTGATTTAACACAATTGGTTGTACCAAACAAAAAAAAACATATTGCATTGCCTAGAGCCAAGAACACATCACAGAGTCCAATAACATTTGTGCACAGTTCTATTGAAACAAATGGTGAGTTTCAAAAAGCGACTTTTTTATAGTCCTCCACAGGACGTCACATGTAATTTTATCTCACAAGAACTTATTCACCCCAATACTATAAAACTGTCTGGACAAAATACAAATCTGTATTGAGGGTAGCAACCACATGTGCGATCATTCGATTCAGAAAGAGAACGTTTTTCTTTTAACCCTTTACCTAACATGAAAAGCAGACGACACTTGCAAAAAAAATTCTTGAATAACTAAATTTTTTCATTTTTTGTCTCAAAAACATAGGTTATGACCCCTCGTTGGAACGAGCTCGACGAGCTCGTTCCAACGAGGGGTCATAACCTATGTTTTTGAGACAAAAAATGAAAATATTTTGAAAAATAATTGGCGATTTTTGAGAATAGCGCTGGCCGGTTTTGGCCGTTACGTTGGGTAAAGGGTTAACCTGTACTCATTGAAAACTGATTACACATGTTGAGAACCGTTTTTGAAAACAGTAGTTAAATGATAAATAAATCACCAACTCAACGAGAGAAATAAGACTAGATCGTTTTTTGCTATGAAGATATTTTGATAGGCCTACCATGCGTTAAACTTGAATAATCAAACAAAGAAACACACAGCTGATGAAACACTAACATATACTTCGTCGGTTATAGCTCAAATAGAACAATGAATGGGGATTACGCCATGCATAGCGCAAGAGCGCTATGCTGTAACGTCATGATCTTCATTCATAAAAAAACCAACTTATAGACGCTAAATGATTGCCAAAATATATGCCAACAAGTCAAGAAAGGGAGGAATATTGTAAAATAAATTGGTTATTACATCCAAGTGAGTTTCCGAGGTGGTGTATTCAAGTCTCGACCTCACCTTTAAGTCAGATCTGTCGACCCCTTCTAACGGACGCGTCGTTATATGCCCAGTTGTAACTAATGGTAATAAACTATATTTATTATAAAACTACTCTCTCTGTATCGGGGATCATCAGCAGCGTACGACGACACGGGCAACGGGTACAAGCAGTTGACTTCTTGTCCTCCTTTTTAAAACAAGACTCCTGCGGTGGTGTACATGTACTAGCCTCATACACCCTGTCACTTGTCAGTGGTATTTACAAAAAATACCATTCAATTGACGTTTTTTAAAGTTTTGCCCCCCCCCCCCCCCCCCCCACACATGCATACTGTGATAACGTTTTAGATAATATCTCATGTATCTCATGTATCCTTATATCAGCATTAAATAAATATCTGCTAATCGTTTTGTTTTATTGATATGTTCTGTTTTGTTACTATGTGTTTTTGAATCTCTTTCTAATGAATAACAAGATAAGGTTTCAGTATTCGTTTGAAACATGAAGAATATCAAACAAATTGAAATAAATAAATAAATAAATAAATAAATAAATAAATAAATAAATAAATAAATAAATAAATAAATAAATGCTCCAATTCCTCCCTATTGTTCTTGTGACGGAATGAACCTTCAACCTCACCCTAGAGTGCCCAGAGATGCCAATCCCGCAATGACAATTCCATGTTAACAAGACATCCACCCTCGGACTGTACAACTATATTTAAGAGTTCACAAGAGATACTCAAATTCCCAGCCACAGGTTCGCTGGATCTTGAACTATGTCTACCAGGATTTTGTAAAATTGCGGATTTGAAATCAGACAGAAAAGAAACTAAAAATACACTTAATTTTAATAACCAACAGAGGTGAACAGAATTAAAGTACAGCAACATTACATAGCACACATGAGTTTGAAAAGAAGAAGTGTGACGCGAACGACCAGATGGACGAAAGTTTCTAACAATCATCCATTTATCAGTCAACCTGCAGCTTTCTAAACACCAATATCTCCTAACACAATATTGGGGAGTTAAATAGACTATTGTACCTGAATGTAGGGTCATGAATACCAAACTGCACTACCCTTTTACAAATTGGGGGAAAAACAAACATATACTACTGTACTGTACCAAATACAGTGTCGCAAACACCAAACTGTACTGCATATTGCAAATCGGGGTATAAAACTCCAATATATGCTCCTGCTGCAATATTATTTTAAGAACTTGAGATTTGGACACCCAGCTGATTTAAAGGGAAGCGTTTTAAAATGTTTTTTCCAAGCTGAAATAATCTGGGGAATTTTAGGATATCGAGAAATGGACGGACCAAAAGAAAATACTAGATTTTTATTTATTTACAAGCACATCATACGCCCGCGAACGGACTTGGGAGTCCTTCTTGGAATGGAAAGTGGAGATTCATTCGAACCTCCAGGTTTTCTGATCCTAACTGAAGTTACTTGAGTTTGCAACAACATCGAATCTTATAGGGGCAATATTCAATATATATTTTTAATATGTGTGTTTCAGAGTGACAGTTCAATGGAATTGTTAATCATGCATAGGATACAAAGACCGCTTTTCCTGATATGTGCAAACGTCGACCAGTGGAATTACAACTCGTATAAAGACAGAAAGGCGGATATACACAATTTGTACTGTGAATCTGTTACGATGAATTTTTAAAATAAAATATTTGACTACTAACCAGAGAAATGGACAGATAAACGTATAAAGAAGGAGGTAAACTAGAGAAGCAGAATTTACTGGCACCAGTAAATTCAAGTCTGTATGAAAAGGGTTGAAGTATCAGGAATAAATTATAAAGAAAGAGAATTTATGGAGGCTTATTTTCGGGAGTAAAATATTTTTTAACAAATCAGAAGTGGGTTTTCGTTGGCAGTATTTACAGATATTCATACAGGAATCAGAACATTTTTATAAGAAACCAGAAATGGCATATATGTGACCAGCATTCAAAGAGTTTGATTCACGAATCAGAAATGGACATTTTTGGCTCTGCCCACTAATTTGAGCGACGAAATACATTCATAAACTTTAGAAATGCATTAAGGTATAATAAAATGCATTTCCCAGTCTTTCTGAATTATGCCCCCATATTAAGATCTTCAGAGGGTTAAAATATTCCCTTTAAATACTCCATTTTAATCCTTTAAATGGGGGCGCATTGGCTCAGTTGGCAGAGGTGCAGGCTGCAAGGCGAGAGGTCCTCACTCTGTCCCTGGGCAAGACACTTCACCCCATTGCCCACATGGGTGCATGTTGGCGCTATGTACTAAAGCCTACTGCACGTCGATGGTGCACCCGTCTTCAACCTGCTTGTGTTGAGTTAGTATGTGGGGGATCTGGCAGTTTTCGTTGTTGCCCGGTGGTTCTTCCCGGGTACTCCGACTTCCTCCACCCGAAAAACTGACGTGGTCATGATTAGCCACTGTGCAGAAATATGTGACATTAAACACCAGTAAATAAATAATCCTTTAAAAAGTGAGCTCAATCCAGTAAAGGGTCATAAGCTATGTTTCTCAAGCAAAAATGAAAAGGTAATTAAAACTGAATAGACATCTGTGAATGATGTTGACCGATTTTCGGCGTTATGTTGGCTAAAGGGTTAAGAATCCCTTACTTTGAAAGGCATACTAAAAAGTTGTTCCATTCCACATAGAATTAAATGTTACAGGAAATAAGGCGAAAAATATTAAGTTTCTCAGCTGACAGTACCTGATTTTGCACTCCGGAGGGATGGAACAGCACATATCAGAGACATTCTCTTAATGGCTCTTTTGGCACCAAAGGTTTCTGCACTCTCGGTGAGTCCGATCCGAGCGCAGTGAAAGACTATACAATTCCTCTAACAAATGAGTTTTAAACAGTCATAGCACTAATACAGTTAACAGTACAGTCGACCATGTCAGCATTGCATTGTTACCGGCATCCTGGCAGTTTTGTGATAGGTTTCAACAATTATTCAGTGCAGTTTTATGGAAAGGGTTAACTTTATTCTGCCTGAAATAAAACATGTGTAATCCACATTGAAGTTTTGAGAGAGTTAAAAGCATTGAACTCTGTAAGATAGGTTTCAACAAATTTTACAATTATTCAGTGCAGTTTTATGGAAAGGGTTAACTTTATTCTGCCTGAAATAAATTATGTGCAATCCACATTGAAGTCTTGAGAGGGTTACAAGCTTTGAATTGAGTAAGATAGGTTTCAACAAATTTCACAATTATTCAGTGCAGTTTTATGGAAACGGTTAACTTTATTCTGCTTGAAATAAAATATGTGCAATCCACACTGAAGTCTTGAGAGAGTTAAAAGCATTGAACTGAATAATTTATAATCTATTTCCTTGCAAGGCAAATGGTTTCTCTCAACTTAGTTCCAGGAACTTGCATCCCATTATCATAACAAGGTTAGTAGATTACATTTCATTTTTTGACAGCTGACTCCCCTGGTGTTTACATTATCTCCAGTGTGAATAACATAGCATCGTATTGCTTGGGGAGAATTTTCTGTATCAGGAAATTGGAGGCTGTGAAAGCCCTGTGGCCGACTGGGCCATACTCAGTGGCTCTAGCGACCTGCAAAACAGGTGGCCGAGAACTTTTGACTGTCCACCAGTATGCCAGAAATCAACGAGACAGGACGTTTCGTTTTCGAGTTATCGAGAGGACAATGAAGTGCATAGAAGACAGAAGTCAGGAGAATAAGAAGAAGAAGAGGGAAGAAGAAGAAAAAGAAAAAAAGAAAGAAAAAGAAACCGTACAAAAACAATAGTTTGTGTGTTTCACACAGACTACTAACACGACAACATATAAGTAAATTAGATAAAAACCTACCAAAACATGGCCGACCGACCGGCAAACTATTCTTAATGACGGATTTTCTGTGAGCAAGTTGCTTATAATTGGCTGGCGATAAAAAGCCAAGTTTTCGTTTGTTGCTTTTAATGAACGAAAACAACAGACATCTCCGAGAGCTGTCTGTTGTTTTCGTTCATAGAAAGTTACAAAAGCAAACTCAGTCTTCTAGTAATTTTAAGGGAAATAACTTTATTGAAAGTCGATTTTCATGACGAAATAAGACAGGGGTGTTGGTAACCTACAGGAAAAAAGTGTTTTATTAGTTATCCTTATATTTTCCAGGATGTATGGGCATTACACCGGTTTGGGAACTCATACACCCTGAGCGAAGCGTGGTTAAACACGGTGTAAAAAAGCTACTGTGGATTGCAAGTTACACCGTACCTCTCAGCCAATCAAAATGCAGTAGTTTGTTTCATTTGGAAATAAATTGCTTTTCCGCCTCCTCTGCATTTACTACCCCAGCCATTACCTCTTAACATAATTTCCACGAAATTAAATAGCAACAACTAACGAGCAATCTTTCTTTGGTGAGATTGTGGGCTAGTCGGTGATATTTTTGTTGGCGGAAAGTATGCTGAGATGTAAACGGCAGTGGTATGCCATCTATAATTTCATTAGCTGATGTCTCATTCAAACCACAGAATTCAGGTTTTAGGTGTCCAGGTGAATTTGTTTGTTTTTTTGTTTTTTTTTTTGGGGGGGGGGGGGAGGGGGGTTGCTAAACCACCGGGATATGAGATCCAGAGCGATGGCTGCAACTAAACATATTCTGGAAAGGGCCTCGTTTCGAACAAAGTAGTATCGAGGAGCCAGGGGGTGTTTACAATGGGCTGGTGTTTTAATCCATTGGCGCAACAAACCACTCAAATTGAATACCAATATGGAATCAGAGTGTTGTTGCCAGAAGTCGCGACAGATATTTGGAGGGGAAGAATTTCGTTATTTTCAATAAGAAATTTAATTCTTTGAACCCTGTTGGTCACTTCGAAGTCAATTGCTGCAATTGAAAGAGTCCATATTAGGGCTAGACCAATTCTTTTCAACGTGCAGCCTTGAGGGTGCATGTTGAAAATATTGATTGGTCTACCCCTCGCATTCACTGGACAGCCATTCTACTAAATGAAAATATAACTTAGTATCTTCCTGGCCAGGCAAAATGGCCCTCGAAACCAAAAGCTTAATCAGTGGAAGCAAAAATGAAGAGTTTCAAGAACAAATTGGTTTTCGGAGTTTAGACATCATTATCCCAAGCACAAACTCAGCTATAGTCACTTCCTCCCTCCGAATCCAGGAACAATGTTTGTGTCAAGGTCGACTTCCTATCACAGACAAAATTAATATAGACGACCCCCCCCCCCCCCACACCACACCTCTTGAAAATCCCCCAAGAGTAATCTGCTTCCGCAGAAACAGTCAGAGCATGTGTTCAATGTGTGACTTGTTGCACATTTTATATACTTAGGTGGTAAAGTTCAGGAAATCCTTTCTTTCTGTAATAGTTATTCAAGTAAAAAATCAGAATGGCCCCCCAAAAGGTCCGTACAGTAGGTTTGACAAATAACAACAATCAATCGCATGAAGGTGTCAAGTCCTGAAACTGACAGATTATTAGATTATGTCGAATTTCGAGACGTTATGATCGACATGTCACAACATGCTAGACGGAAAGAGGGAAGTACATTTCGGCAGATTTTCAAATAAATGCTCCAGTGGAAAAAAAGTAGAGCCGAAAGAAATACCACGAGAGTGTTAACGGGAAACCAACTCAAGTAGAACCTCTCCCCCCCCCCCCCCCCCCCCACACACACACACCATACACACACACACTGCCAGGACAACTTTTTTTCTGAAACACACAGGGATACCTGATCCACGGGGACTGTAGGATCAGCTATCACCGTTGCCTTTCTTTTCTTACACCATTTGGTCGGGATTTTCGTAAATGATACACTGCGAAATCAAGCCCGCGCCAAGAAAAACAAACGGAAATTGGGTCTTAGATTCAGTGTTCTGCAACTTCTTTTTCGACAGGTAACATACAACAGTGTTATGGAGAGGAAAGAGGACAGAGGATTTTGACCAGATCGCGGTCCGGTCGAAAGTCTCTGTCCACTTTTGTGATCATTTTGATCAGTCTGGAAGATTCACGAGATGGGACCACAGGCCTACCTGATAAATAGAGGACAGTATACTTCTTCCTGAATCTTGAAATAATCCTGTAAATACCCATTCACACTTTGCAACAGTAGTGGGAGATGTGGAGATCGGGCCATATTGGTCGACCCCGGTCCAGACCCTGGAAGTGACGTCATAGTCACGCGAACCATTCACGTCATGTTTCGATGTCGCGGTAGCCCGCGTGACCAACCATCTTGTGACGTCATCCCATTGTGATACGTGGTCTCAGTGCACATGCGCAGCGCGTGTTGTTAGGGTGACATCTGTTTCCATCTTCCATTTTGTTTACTATTGGCCACCATCTTGGTTTCTATGGGGGCACGTCGTTACTATATGACCCAATGTCCTATAGTAGGATGGGATTTGTTTTGTAGGCGTGTTCGGTTGAATACTAGTAAATCTAATTCCACAAATAGACCCGACAAATACTCCAAATCACCAAAACAAAACCCTTTAAATCACCGAAACGAACTTCTGGGCTAGTTGCCCGTAGCGCTTAAGGCGCGTTCCTTCGTATGAGAGTAAATCTAGTTACCCGAAATCCTCGGTTACTTCCTAGAATTACCACAAATAACTAGACAACTGTTTATTTGGCTCGGATGTCCTACTAAATCCTTGATTTCTATTTATTTATTTTTAGTAGGATTTCTCGAGAATCATACTTATAATAATAGCACGTAGTGCGATAAGGTGCGTTCCATTGTATAAGACTAACTTTACTGGTTCGGCTTTCAACAAATCGTTGGGTTTTGCCCATTACAGATGCTATTCTGTCTATCCTAGCAGTATATCTAGTCCAAGCTTTCTCCGACCTCTGCCCTCTTCCAAGTCTTATAATAACTATTTAAGATTGTTTCAGTTCCCGTAATCTGCACCTACTCACACAGAGTTATCCCCCTGTAAATAACGAAGTCCTATATGATCCCTAAGGCCAAGAATCAATCGTGCAGGGAAAGGTATTGCTCGAAGGACTCAAATCTGACCGAGTAAATAAGCTATCCAGTAATTACTCGAACGAGTGACTCCTTTTACGACTTTTGTATTTCAAATGGGTATTGGAGGCGACCCATGGCATGGTAATGTAGTGCTGAAGGATACCATTTAGAGGGTACACTGCAAAAACGAAGTGTTTAAAAATTAAACACCAAAATGCAACAGATAATAAACACTTACACACGTTTAATTTTTAAATGTGTTTAAATTTAAGCTGTTTATTATTTAAACATTATTTAAACACGTCGTGTTTATGTTTTAAACACCTGCAGTGCTTATTACTTAAACACCCAAACGCGTTTAATAGATGCAACAGATAATAAACACTTAAATATGTTTAAATACTAATTTTTAAACATATAAACATGTTTATTTATTTATATTTTAAATGCCTAGTGTTAAATATCATGAGAGATTGGATAAACACTGGTGTTTAAAAGAAACCCCAAATATGATATATGGGATATGCTAGTTTCGGTAAATGATTTGAGCCATTTTCCTGCTGGTCCAGCACTATTAAGCGAGCAGTGAACACATTCAATTACAGAAAATATATTCTTTATACTAGGTATCAAACAAGTTTTACTAATATGGGCGTATTTTTCATGTTACGGTCTGAATCAAAATATATATCTCGCCTACGTGAGCCACCATTCCCGGAGATAGGTTATTTTTCTGTATTTTTCTGTATTCAAAGTCCAGAAGCCTACACCCGTGAAGCCGATCTCTCTAGTCGAGTGTCCCGACAGTAAGTAATTGAATAAGTATATCTTTATTTCCGGGGCGCGTGAGTAGTATGTCATGCACGTTTCAGGGGTTATTGGGAGGACCCCGGTCCAGGACCCCGTAAGTACCATTGTGTTGCCATGGTAACCCGCGTGAGCGACCAGGTTGTGACGTCATCTCCATAGTGATATGTGGTGTGAGTGCGCATGCGCAGCGCGTATTGTTAGGGTGATACGTGTTTCCGTCGTCGATTTTGTATACTGGAGGCCGCCATCTTGGTTTCTATGGTAGCACGTGATTGCTATGTGACCTAAAGGCTTACAACAAGACAGGGGTATGTTCGGAAGCTGTGTTCGATTGAATCGGAGGATCACGAATTACCACAAAAAAACCGACAAGTTTTACTATTTCGAATTCTTTTAGAATTCTCTGCTTCTATCTATATATGTAATAGTTTTTGTCTACCTGACCATGTCCTGCCAATAACCCCTGAAACGTGCATGACATACTACTCGCGTGGCATTATAATTTTAAAAAAGCAATATTTAAGCACAATATGAAAACACCCCCGGCCAATTGGATCTACAATTCACCACTTGTAATGTAGTTTAAAATATTTGCATGATCAAACAATACATTCATTCACTTTCATACTCATATATTCCTCCTCTTGCTCTGCCTGCCGCGCTCACGCAGCCCCACCTTCTCCATCGACCCGGTTTCACCGGATCCCATTAACCACTCACCTTACCCCTACCACTCAGCGAACCAATCATTCATTCACACATTCACCAATACACACTCAATCGCTCAATCATTCACACAATTTCACACTTGATTTATCACAGTCACGTGGTTTCAATGTTATGGAGTACAGGTTACCCACTTCATAGGTTTTCGTGAACTCGGTTACATCTTTGCAAGACGTAAATTTGGACGAAGAACAGTGAAACAGTAGTTTAGGATATTATGTAATAGTTACCACCAAGCTGGAGGTAGTCATGGATCCGAATAACCCAAGATCTCGTGGCATTACAGCGCACAATAGTATGTCATGTACCCGGACGAGGGTAGGTTGGGGGACCTCGGTGGGGGACCTAGGAAGTGACGTCATGTCACGTGACCTAGTGCTGCCATGTTGTGTTGTCATGATAACCCGCGTGAGCGGCCATGTTGTGACGTCATCTCCATAGTGATACGTGTTGTTAGTGCGCATGCGCAGCGCGTGTTGTTAGGGTGATACGTGTTTCCGTCGTCCATTTTGTATACTAGAGGCCGCCATCTTGGTTTCTATGGTAGCACGTGATTGCTATGTTACCTAAGGCCTACAATAGGACAGGGGTATGTTCAAAGGGTATGCTCGATTGAATCGGAGTATTTTCTGGAACGACTTCCCTGGATAATTACCACAAACAACCCGACAACTTGTATTATTTCGAATTCTTCCAGAATTCTCTGCTTCTATCTGTATATGCAATAGTTTTCGTCTATCTGGCCATGTTCCTTTGTTCTGGCGTATACTCCAGTAGCGTAGAAGAGCCTATCAACCGGAACAGTTTACCTTATTACTACTATATTTAGCAATTTCTGGTCTATTCTTGTTAGTTCTGACCCTATTCCAAGTACTCTTGTTGTTTCATTTATATAAATTATAATTAACCAATCAAATTGCTTGATGTCTAGTATATTATTTACGCTAGGCAACATTTCCGACAAAAACTTCGAGCGAGATCCCCCTTTTTCGTCCATCCCCTCCCACCCCTCCCAACCCCACACACCTGAATACCTACACCACTCTATCTTACACGCATACATTATAGCACTCAAAAACAGTTAAAAGACATAGATGATCTTAACCCCGGGAAGTGAAGCAGTGCTTGTTTACTGTGGTAAACAACCTCTTTTTCACTGTAAAATAGGGCCCAGTCACTAATACTTGGGGTGCGAGTCCTCTAAAATAGGCAACATGCGGTATAAACGATTGACTGACCTTGACTTTATCTCCATGCTGTGGTTATAATTAGCCATTGTGCAAAAGTAGGTGACCTTAAACACCAATAAATAAATAAATTCTAACAAACAAAAAACTTGAAAGAAATCCGCAAAAACAAAACAAACGCTTGGATTTGAAAGATAACTATTACGAAAAAAAGATAGATTTACCTGTCCCGGGTTATATTAATACCCTCAAATTGTCCGAAACTGTCAATATCTTTCCCTATAGTGTCACCAATATGAAGCTTCCATAATATGCAAAACACTCGTTTTTGCCTGTATATCCACAATAATAATGTCAATTACTTGTGAATGAATGTGTCCACTTTATTGTTGTTGAAATAGTCAGGAAAATGGTTGATAGTTCCCATGCGTTTCACTATCAATCGAACACACGACGTTATAACTAAACAAAAACTATGCATGTCTTAAGAAATGTTGAGATACATAATAACGAATGAAATGGAATTTAACCTAAAATTGTTCAAACTATCTTTATTCAAAATGGTAGAATGAAGATAAGACGCAACGTCGCTAACGTCACATTTCGTAATATCTTGCGTCACAAGAGGTTTCAAACGTCTACTAAACACCATGCTTATTTTCTAAACACCAGAGTTTAGTTTTTAAACGCGTGTGTTAATTTCTTTAAACATAATGCGTTTACTTTGCTGGGAATATCATCACATTTATTAAACACTAGTATTTAATTTTCAAATGGGCCAACTATCAATTGGTTTCCAATAACATAAGAGAATAGCAAGCACTGTTGATGTCAACATTCCAATTTTGGGAATATCCCGCAAACATCACATATCAATGGCAAGGGGTGGAGATAAATGACACTCAGACGTAATACAATTCCGCCCAACTCATGGGGTAAATCAGTTTCAAGTCAGTATTTGGCACAACAGTTGTCATCTCAAACTCAGCGTTCTTCCAACGACATGGCGAAAGTTTTGAATGATTACAACAATTTTCTCTGAAGACTAGAGACAAAGTATGAACGCTCAATTGTTCAGTGCCAGGAATGAGAATCATGCATGGAAACGTGTCTTTGCGTTTCTTTAGTTATAATTTCTTGAGCATAGGCCTTAATAACAGACGTAGCTGAGAAAAAGACACTGGCAAAAAGACGAAAAACCCAACGGGGTCAATTTGAAAATACCGTGTTTGTGACTCGAGAACTGCTGGACGGCTTAAAAAATGGAAGCAGAATCTGCATCCAACTTATGATGTCGAGCATAAAATTAAACACTGCCCGCGTTTACTTCCAGCAACCAACGCACAACAAAGTGCGATAAACACCACATATTTATAAAGTAAACATATAGTGAATATTAAATAAAAACAAATGTATAACAATTAAACACCTGAGTTTAAGAACTAAACACAAAATCTTAATATCCAAACACCTCTTAAACATGTTGAGCGTTGGCATTTTTTGCAGTGTACTTATCGGAGAATATCTATTTGAAGATTGTTATGGCTTCTAACGTCTCACCACCCTATGGCATCCATAGCTCCACGACCACTGATGCTGACTTATCCATAGTAACTACCATCCATCCTATGATTAGCTTCTACTCTTTCTGTCACTGCTACTGGTCTGTACCAGTACTATTGGCTACCACTCTTATGTCTGACTACTATCTCCAACACATATGTCTGACTACTATGGCTTTCAGTACCTAAATCACTATATGATAATCACTATCAAACTGGGCTTCCACTACCACTACTAGCAGTCGAATATAGTCACCTGCTCTAACGACCCGAAACTTATCGAGAACATAAGCTATAGAGTTGTAACTTGAACAGGTATTTCTCAAAGAGCTCGAATTTAATCGAGGAAATAAGCCACCGAGTAATTGCTCGAACGGATGACTCCTCGTACGACTCTACGACGCATCTCGGAAAATAGGGGATATCTAGTGTTTTTGGGTGGGTGACCGAGACAAATGTTTATTTTTCGCGGCGCTTGCGCGAAAATAACCATTTATCTCGGTCACAGGTAAGATAATTTATTTTCGGTATCCACTCAAAAACACTAGATTTTCTTTTTATTATAAGCTTTTTATTAGAATCTGATAATTCCACTCATTTAACCTTGAATTGATGCATGAAAGTAAACAGCACATGAAATCCTTGATACTCGGAAGTGATTTGATTGATACTCGGAACAGACAGCGTCTTGCATTCTGATTCAGCTGACGGGTTTCTAGTCCAAACATGGCCTGAAAGTCCGTAATATAGGTTTTTTGAAAGGACGTATCAAACCAAGAACTTATATTACGGGCTTTCAGGCTATATTTGGACAAGTGGGTTTCATGCATTAATTCAAGGCGAATACGAGTTGAATTATTGCTGGAAGTGATCGGTATCCACTCAAAAAACGCTGGATTTACTTTTCATTATACGTTTTTAGAACAAATTGATCATTTCCAGTGATAATTTGACTCGTATTCACCTTGAAGTGATGCTTTGAAAGCCGCCATTTTGATTGATACCGTTAAAGTGAAAAAAATCTATACCTTCATAGTGGGGGATACGATTTCTGTCTTCCTGCAATTTCTTCAATAATCTATCGTTCAGCGTATAATAAAATAGATTTCATAACTAAAGAAGTCTTATTTTGCAAAAGGGATTCTCAAAGTGAGATTCCGTAAGAAGGATACTTTTTTTGAGGATACCTTTTGAATGATAGCTTTCGTTGAAACCTGTGATTCCTACTTCCGGGTACTTCTTGATGATAGCTTTCGTTGAAACCTGTGATTCCTACTTCCGGGTACTTCATTTGCGTTAGTTTCAAAAAACAACAACATATAACAGTTAACTCTTTTTATTTTGTCACAATCACAGTATACAGTTTATTAAATTCATAGACAACTGTCACAGGTGTCTTCGTATACAAGTACTTTGTTCAGTTCATAGTCAATTGCTCAAGGCATCTTCTTCATCTATGAGTGGAATGTAATCTTCCGTCTTTTACTTCGAAGAGAGGTTGTCAACCATCCGTTCTAAGACTTCTTCTTGTTCTCTAAGTGACCTTCTTCTCATTGCTGGACTCTGGCTGGATTTTTCATGCTACATGTATGTGTTCGCTTATTGAACCCCGGCAGCTTGACTTTCTTGGCTGATTTGATTTCTGGCATGTTGTAGGTCGGTAAGTCCATCACTTCGTGTTTTGGAGCTCCATTCGTGGGTTGGTCCAGCGTTGAATCTTCAAATATTCTAGATTTGAGCTCTGTTGGTAGGGAAGAAACTTCATTCTTCTGAAGTCAACATTATTCTTTTTTCATGTCGTTCTTGTTTTGGTCAGCAATTTGAGTGGGAACTTCATTTTTTTCTGAACATCGTTGTTCACTGTCGTTTGAGTGGAAACTTCATTGTTCTTCACTTCATTCTTGTTCAGCACGTTCTTGCTGGGGGCTGTCGTTTGCATATCTTTCGTTCTTTTGTTTGTAGTTTGGGTGGTAACTTCACTCTTCTTCTTTGACTCTTCATTTTTCAGCTCTTGTTTGGTTAATAGTCAGCCCACGCCCTATGGCCTCTCCACATATTTTAGTTTCTTTCCAATAACTCACGTGAGCTGGTCTAGGTTTCTTCTCTTGACTCTCTACCATACGATTCATTTGGGCCATTTCCTGGGAAGTCCGCGTCAACCCGGCATCATTCGTGACGATCTGTATGTGTAACTCATCTTTTAATTTTAGCACTGGCATGGACACAGACATCTTCACTCTTCGACGGTTGTAGCACAAATGGATTTATTTTCATACGAACGATCCTTATATACTTTTTTCTGTAACGGTGAGTCCTTTTCATTTTCTCAGTGGCTCCTAACCCCTCTTCATCATCATCACTACCATCCACTTCAAATGAATATTATCAAACAGAAATTTTCTCTTTTCCAAAGCGCATTTCTGTAATTCTTCAAAGTCATGTTCCTCTTCTTCACGAAGCCAGCCTCTTGAATATGCTGTGAATTGGCTTCCTACAAAAATTCATAATATTCACTTGGATATAAAAGTATTTTACGCCGATGGCTTCTCTTACACTGCCTTCAAGTTATGTTGCTGCTCTTTAACCCTTTACCTAACGTGAAAAACAGACGACACTTGCAAAAAAAATTCTTGAATAACTACTTTTTTCATTTTTTGTCTCAAAAACATAGGTTATGACCCCTCATTGGAACGAGCTCGTTCCAACGAGGGGTCATAGCCTATGTTTTTGAGACAAAAAATGAAAGAATAATGAAAATTAATTGGCGATTTTTGAGAATAGCGCTGACCGGTATTGACCGTTACGTTGGGTAAAGGGTTAACTGCTTCTTCTTTATTCATTCTACCCTCGATATATCTATTCATGAGTTTTGCAAATTCCACTTGGTAATCATTGTAGGCAATTCTAACGATACTCCCAATTGAATCATACATCGGTTCCCTTCTTCAGATTCTTCTCGAGACAATTCCGTCGACTAATCTGATTCCGAATCTTCCATTGGTGAATCGTTTTCTTAGTGAAAAATAACGATAAGATTGCATTGCGTCCGCTCTCGTCGAAGGTCAGATCACAAATGATAAATTTGTGCCGTGCACGTCCTTTCAAAGGCCTAGGATATCTGACAATACATTGACGATGGGTTTCATCAATTCCTTAAAAATCCTCCTTTCCGTATGATCCTTCGTTTTTTTTCGATAAGATGGTTTATCCCTTGGTAAGGCTATCCTCCTAATCTGGTTCTTGTATGGAATCAAATTAGATATATCGTGTTTGGTCATTTATACATTAAAACCGATTATGTTTCTATAATGAAATATGATTCTATCAAATCACCATTAGCTGTCTTGATCACGGTCTTGGCTTCATGTCGGCCAGATATCTCAGATACTCAGATAAGAATCACACAAGTATTTTATTTATGACCAGTCTTTCAGTGTTTTTTGGTTTTCTTCTTCACTTTTCTTGTCCCTTCTCGACAGACTTCTTCGTGTCCCTTCGTATTGAAGTTTCAAGAAAAGGTTTTTCCACGGTACTCGTACCAATGCACGTCCATATTTTCATTCGACGATAATCAGGGATTAAATGAGCATTTCCAAACAACGCAAACGCAAACCAAAGGTTTTAGCGCGCCGACGACGATCTTCTATAATTACCTGGAGCCTACGTTGGTTTAGGTTGAGCGATGGCGCGTATTTTATTGCACGCCTATGCTTTTGTTTTCATAAAATACGCGCTTTTTCTGCAAAAACCGAAGCGAACAATAAATTGTTTTGTATTGTCCTTGAACAATACGGATCACGTGCGTGGACTATTTAACTTTTTCTTTTTTTGCGTTTTGGTTATTTTTGACAATAATTTTTGTTTTTAATAATTCTTTAGTAAACTGTAGACGTGCAATAAATACAGAACAGCATACGCGTTCGAACTGTAATTTTTTACCGCACGAGATCGATGTCGGCGAGGAATAATATTGACCAAGAAGCCGAAGGCTTCTAGTTCAGTATTATCCCTCCTCCAAAATCGATTAATATTTTTAGTAAACTGTAGGCGTGCAATAAATTCAGAACAGCAAACGCGTTCGAACTGTCATTTTTACCGTATTAGATCGATTTTGGCGGAGAGGTAATATTGAACTCGAAGCCTTCGGCGTCTCATTCAATATTATCCCTCCGCCCAAATCGATCCCGTGCGGTAAAAATGACAGTTCGAACGAAAATGCCGTTCTGTCAATTTCCACTCCACTAGGACGGGACGAGCCGAATGGAGGAACCTGGTCGGACTGAAGAGAAGAAGAAGAAACCATGCAGTAACGCCAGCAAGGGAGTACCTCCGGCATGAAATTCCATAACGGTGACAAAAATAGGATTAGAGAAAACTGTTGTAGTATTTTTGAAGGGCGTGGGATATTCACCAATCCTCCAGGGAAGTGTTAGGATGCCGTGTTTGAAGCTTCTCTCTCCAAACAAAACAGAGTTCGGATAATCAATGTGTTTGTGGATTAAATGTACCTCAGTTTGTTCGTGAAGGTTTTAGTGATTTGATCGGGCCAGAGTCAGGCAGTGCGCGGTGCCCAGCAACGACGACGCCGGTATCTGCTATTAGAGACCACGACACGGATAGTTAGGCGGCTCGCTGATATTCGTCTGACCGTATCCACTCTGGGTGATTGTGTGAGTGTGCCTGTAGCTGTGCTGTAGTTGTTTTGTCAGTATGCACGAGGGTTGATTTAATATACTAGTTTTGTTGAAGAGTCGGTCGGGGTAGGGTCAAACTATGAGTTGCACCCAGCATCGATGATGTTGGGATCTATTCGGGGATGGGGAGGGGGGGGGGGGCGGTAAACAGAGTTTATGCAGCAGGTAGTTTGTGCCTATCCGTATTCACTTTGGATGTGTACATGAGTAAGCCTGTAACTGTGCTGTGGTGTCGCAGTCGGTGTGTTGCGAAACTGTGTGAAATGGTGGTATTAGCGTAGTTGGTGGGGACAGGGTAAAACTATGAGCGGCATCCATGAACACTTCGTACGGTATAGATATTCTTTATACCTTTTTTCGAGCTGGAACAGGAATGATAAGCGATGAGAGAAAAATCACATTTCCGTAACAGACTTCCTTTTATGTCCGAAGAAATTCCATCATAATATTATGTCAGCCGCTTCATTGCACTGTCGCGGGTCACTGTATTCCGCTGCAGCGTATGCCATCCTGTCTTAGATGATGTTGACTGCACGTCTGCATAAACAGATAATCAAATCTCCACGTGGTGCTTGAAGAACGGCATCTGTCCCTTCTTCGTAATTTCTCTTCATTAATGGGAGAAGGTCTCCAGTATCCCTCTGTGAATAGTTTTCATGAATGAGCGCCGATCTTCGTTTACAGTAATGGTCTACATGCCTCTTTCTATTGTATGGTCGAGAAAAAACATCTTGGCATAATATCTACAGATTCAACGATGATCACGAATGAACTGGAAGCAGATGAAATGGTTTCGCAAGCCGAAGGTGCGCAGGGACGCTGTGGGGCAAGCTCCTTTCGACCCTCTTTAACTGTATAAGATATTAAGTAGCGACGTGTCCAGGCGCGCTAAAAGAGGAAAAGGATCTAATATTCGGCAGATGTCCAGAATTAGGTGTTCTTGGGAGTTGTGGCTCGTCGTTTGATGTTCGTTCGTTGGTCTGAACCCTCGGGTGAGGACCAGAGCGAGAAGGGGTCCTCTCAGCAAAGGTGCTACCTCTCCCCGAGGGTGCTATGATGGTGTGTTCAGGCAAGTTAAGTTTGCCACTTATAGGATTGTCATGTTGTGGTGATGGGCCATCATTAGGAAGTATAGTCTTCCTCAGGCGGTCGATGGTTAGTGAAGTTGGTTTATTTTATTGGATTCTGTTTGAGCACTTCGTTGGATCGTGGAAAAAACAACAACGGCCCCTTTCAGGGACCACACAGAGAAAGACCCGAACTTCCCTGGTTCGGGGGTAGGCCTGCATTGTAACCTATTTGGCCGGGGCAGAATGCGTGCTACCGGCGCTTACAAAAAGTGGTAAAAATGGGATGCGGGACCGACGATCGCCTCCCAGGAGGTGGAAGACCACTTCTAGGGTTGGGGTGAAGGATGTTCAGAGTCCATAGCGGTTACTGTAATCCATATCGGTTAGAGCTTTTCCATAGCGATTATTGGAGATATGGAGATAAAAAAGAAAGCATCTGTGCGTACCTGCTTACAGAGAAAAGGTAGAATTAGGGGGTTTTGAAATTAACAAAAATATGCAATTACATCGTTGTTGGTTATCGATCCCTGGGAGCAGCTCATAATGTTCCTATTCCCTTTTTATGTTCCTAGATACTTGCTATTAATGGTTGAGTGATTATGATAGCTAAATAGATGTCGGCAGGCCACCCTGGTAAATGGTCTCAGCTGAGCTGATTTCACTGCCTCTTTATTCACCTTCCCTGTGTTCCTAGTTACCTGCTGTTAATGGTTAAGTAAAAATAGGTGAAGCCACCCCATTCTGGTAAATGGTCTCACCTGAACTGATTCAACTGCCTTTTTATTCACCTTCCCTATACATCTAGTTACCTGCCATTAATGGTTAAGTGATCGTGTTAGCTAAATAGGTAAAGGCAGCCGATGCTGGTAAATGGTCTCAGCTGAACTGATTTTACTGCCTGTTAATTACCTCCCCTTAGTTATTAATGGTGCTTATCATAGTCGATATGGGTCTTCTTAGTCAGGGATGTTGAGATCAAGATTTGAGGGAGAGAGAAAAAGCCGTTTCGCGCGCCAAGGGCGCGCAGGAACGCTGTAGAGCAAGCCCCTTTCGACCCTCTGTGACTGTATGAGATCGTGTAGCTAGTTGTCTAGACGTGTTGAAGGAGGAAAAGGATCGGGTACTCAGGTGTCCCAGGCTCAGATGATCAGGAAGAGTGTTGGTTTGTCTTTGTGTTGGTCGTTAACTGACCCTCGGTTGAGCACCAGTGCGAGAGGGGGTCCTCTCACAAAGGTGCTACCTCTCCCCGAGGATGCTGTGGTGTTATTGTCGGGCAAGTAAAGTCTGCCATCTTGAAGGTTAATCATGATGCGGTGATGGGCCATCATTGGCAAGTATAGTCTGCCTCAGGCGGTTGATGGAAACTGGTGTTTGGTTCATTTTCCTGGATTACAGTTGGATGTATCTTTGGATCGTGAAGAAAAAACAACTACGGCCCCTTTCGGGGGCCACCCATAGAGAGACGCGAACTTCCTTGGTTCGGGGCGGGCCTGTATTGGAACCTATTTGGCTGGGTCAAAAAAGCGCGCTACCGACGCTTACAAAAAGGGGTAGAAGCGGGGCGCAGGACAAACGTTCGCCTCCCTGAAGGTGGGTAACCACTTCTAGGGATGGAGCGGAGGATGTTCAGAGTCCATAACGGTTAATGTGTTCCATAGGGTTATAGTTTCCATAGCGGTTATTGGGGTGCTGGCGATCAAAAGAAACATGTCTGTGTACCTGCTAAAAGAAAAAGGCAGAATTAGTACAAGAGACAAAGTATGTGATTACATTATGGAAGGCAGCTAGTAAACTACCAGTCTCCTGTTCCCAGTTTTTGTTTGTATTAAGACGATGAATTTTTAGTGATTTAGCTGAGTCGGCGAAGGCAGCACTTCATGGTAGAAGGTCACAGCTGAGCCGTTTTTACTGCCTGTTTATTCACCTTCTCTTTCCCGATTTTGTTTTTAATTTTTTTTTAGACGTTGGATTTTTAATGATTTAGCTGAGTCTGCGAAGGCAGCCCATCCTGGTAGATGGTCACAGCTGAGCCGTTTTCACTGCCTGTTTATTCACCTTTCTCATTCCCATTTATTGTTTATTTTTAGACGTTTACTTTTTTAATGATTTAGATGAGTCGACGAAGGCAGCCCGTTCTGGTAAATGGTCACAGCTGAGCCGTTTTCAATGCCTGTGTATTCACCTTCTCTTTGTCCTTAAGAGTACTTATGGGCATATACTTGTGGTAATTTAGGTTGATGAGTGGGTTGCGTTTTTAGGTTTTTGACGGCTGTCGCAAATGTCCTGGAGTTCGGATATGAGTTGGCTGTCGGCGAGCCGGTCGCGAGTTTTAGCGGCTAGGGGAGCGAGGCGATCCTTTATGGTTGGGATTTCGGCTCTGTCGTGGAGTATGTTGATAGGTGTATCCTAGGGAGCACGGGGGGGGGGGGGGGGGGGCTGAGCGCGTGGTTTTGGACCTTTTGAAGTTTCCCCATGTTGGTTTGGTTTAAGTCGGTTAGGATTATTGGCCCGTACTCGAGTACAGAGCGCACAAAGGCTTTGCATAGTTTAGTTTAAGTAGAATAGTCTGGTTGGCTCCCTAGGATGTACCTCGTAGCAGTTTTAGCAGGTTAATACGTTTTGTCGCTTTGCTGGCAATATCGTTGGTGTGTTTGTTGAAGGATAGGTTTTGGCCAATGGTTATGCCAAGGAATTTCTCCTCAGTGCATTCAGTGAGGACATTGTCCAGTAGTTTTAGGTCAAAGTTACGATTGTTTTTTTTACGGGTGAACGTGATTCTTTGGGTTTTGTTGGCGTTCAGCTTGATTCTCCAGTTGGCACACCATTGCTCTAGGTCATCGAGAGCGCGTTAAAGGGGTTTTTGAACTAGAATTGCGGTGTTATTAGAGTCCCAGAGGCCATTATCGTCCGCAAATTGTGAGCTTTGAACGCGATTGTCAGAGATTTTGAGATCCTTTACGTAGATGGTGTATAGGAGGGGGCTGATGACGGATCCTTGGGATTCCTGCTTCTAGGGGGACGCTGTCAGATATTTCGTTATTGATTCTGATTTTTATTTCGCGGTCGTTAAGGAAGGAGGAGAGTAATCTAAGCAGAGAGGGGAGCAGGCTTTCACTTTTAAACGCCACACGCGAGGGTGTTCCTTCCTGCTCGTTCCTTCGCGGTTTGATTCCTACTTACACAGTGGTTAAATTAAGTAGTGGCGTTTTTAGGTTTTTGCCGGCTGGCGCAAATGTCCTGGATGATATTAGTTGGCTGTCGGCGAGGCGGTCGCGATTTTCGCGCCTAGGGAGGCGAGGCGGTCTTCTATGGTTGGAATTCCGGCCCTGTCGTGGAGTAGTTTGATAGGTTTATCCCAGGAAGCACGGAGGGCGACCCAGAATGTGTGGTTTTGGACCTTTTGAGTTTCCCCATATTGGTTTAATTTAAGTCGGTTAGGATTTTTATGATATTGAGAATTTCGTCATTAGAGATGGGAATCACGAGGTCATCGTCGTCCCCTACTTCTGGATCGAAGTCAAAACCTTCTGTAGTTATGGAATCTTTTTTATCCAAGATGAGTCGTTGAGCCGTACGAGGGGTTACTCGTTCTAGCAATTACTCGATGGCTTATTTTCTCATTAGATTCGAGCTCTTCGAGCAATACCTGTTCAAGTTACTACTCGACAGCTCGATAAGGTTCGAATCGTCAGAGCAAGCAGATTATATACGTTTATTACTTTCCAAAGTGTGATTTACTATGATTTCCAGGTTTGATTATAAACGATAACTTCACAAGTGAATTATGCAATCAACAATTGTGTCATGTATCCGTGCGCACAAACGAAGACGCTTTGCCGTGGGTGTAATGGGGACTTCATTGTTTTTTGTTTTGTTTTTACCCTTTACCTAACATGAAAAGCAGACGACACTTGCCAAAAAAATTATTGAATAACTATTATTTTCAATTTTTTCTCAAAAACATAGGTTATGACCCCTCATTGGAACGAGCTCAGCGAGCTCGTTCAAATGAGGGGTCATAACCTATGTTTTAGAGACAAAAATGAAAAAATAATGAAAATTAATTGGTGATTTTTGAGAATAGTTCTGGCCGGTTTTTCCCGTTACGTCAGGTAAAGGGTTAAATAATATTATTATCGTTAATAATGAACTGGTTACGTGAATACGTGAATAATTCATTCGAGGCGAGGGACTATATTGTAAAACACGCGTGCGCATTCGCGCCCTCGTGTTTGTACAACGTCCCTCACCTCTCATGAATTATTTAACGTAACCAGTCCAATCAAGCGATTACTCTCTATATACCACTAGCAGTAGTAGTGGAATTCAAGTATGATAGTGATTATCGTCGAATGATTTAGGTACTGAAAGCCATAGTAGTCATTAGTAAGTGTGAGAGACTCTAGCACATGTGCAGGGCATCTAGTGGTAGCCAATAGTACTGGTACCTGCCAGTAGTAGTGACAGAAAAGAGTGGAACCTAATCATAGAACGGATGGTAGTGACAATTGACAAGTCAGCAGTAGTGGTCTTGAAGCTATTTTATTTGAATCAGTGAAAGAAATGTTGCACTTGTTTTGAACGAATCTTTGATGGCATTATCGTTAAGAACGAAGACTCGCCACAGATGTAGTTTTATGAGTAAGCCGTGTAGTTCTGCTAATTGTGTTTATGTCTTGGAGGTTTCAAGGTGAATTAGATACTCATTAATTGGAATTTATATAATTGTAGCACGAAAGACTATCTGCATAACTCTGTGAATGAATTTAATGAGTAACATCACATTATATCAACGATAGTCCGAGCGGAAACTCCAACGAAAAGTGTGTAAACAAACAGACCATAACAGCGACCAGCGACCATTACGGCATGGGGGGGGGGGGGGGAGGAGTGAAATAAAAGCACAACCTGGAGAGAACATGACTGTACATCACAAATCGCCGATAGGTTTAGGACAATTAATTTCACTAGTTGGAAGGTTCTGTGGGCCGTTCATACAAATGTATCCTTATATTATTAGCCTGGTACACCGGAGTATTCTGTGATACCCCATAAAACGCACTGCAAGGTGGTAATCTTTTAACCCTTTGAACTCTAGTGGTATATTCCATTCGGGTTCAATGGCAGCAATTAGATGAGTCCATATTCATTATTTAAGGGTAAACCAACTAATATTTTCAACGTGCTGCCTTGGAGCTGCACGTTGAAAATATTAATTGGTCTTCCCCACACATCACATTCTCTTAGCAGCCACCCTACTCAATTAAAGTATGGCGTACCATGTACCTGGGGCGGAAAATCGGCCTCTCGGGTTCAAAGAGTAACGTAGACCTTCAGCTGAATCTTTCGCTACTTTCGTTTTCCTGATTCGCTTTTAATTTCGCATCTTTTACTTATGAAATCTCGTATGTGCAAATGAGTTTAAGTATATATTCATCTCAACTCACTTGTGTGAATGCGATCGGAACGAGAAAATACATGTAACACTTTTGTGACCACAGTACTGTAGCACAGAAAAAAGATCCACGATGTGCGATAAGCACTCTGTGTCATAATTGAACACAAAAAGCAGATAAATTACTGGAGGTAAACAGTAGTAGCGTGTTCGACCTTCTGTGAGCCTGTGCAATAACAAATCGTCCCCTGAGTTCCAATGTGTTCTATGTGCCAGTAGGCACCTAGACCACATTGAAACTCAGGGGCGGAAATGTCTTATCGTTCCATGTCCTTTATCCTTCTTTTTTGAAAGTGTATTTATTGTAGAATGTGTTTTTATGACGGGTTTGGTTTCGGTAAGTCGATGTATCGTGAAAATATCAGATAAAGTTGTGCAAACATAGTTTAAATTTACCTCGCACAACTCAAAAGAATGGTCATTTTCCATTTTATTCCGAAATTACTGTTTATTGTGTCCTGTTAAACCATTTTAGGAAGTATTCAGCTTGGTGTAAATTCCGATCCCCATTCCATCAGTGTCATTTTACAAAGTTCACCATTTTGACAGTTCAGCCAAACGTTTTCCACAATCCGCTCTCCGATTGGTCCGTTCTAAAATGATAAGACCAGTGGGAGCCGTGTTTGTGGAAGGCGTCTGACACTTCAGTGATCCAGTCCGTGCAAGTTGTTATTGGCTGGCGGTGGTTTTAAAAGCCGTGTCGCGACGTAGTCACTTCACTTAGGTTGTGATCCAAGAACTCCCAAGTTCGCTCTACTTCCTAAGGACTTTTTAGTTCCTCTCTTTGTGGTATTTAATGGTGGGAGGTTTAAGCAGTTTTTTTTTTATCTTGGCATTTTTTTTTATTATAAATGAAATTGTTAGGATAAAGTAGGGAAAAGGTCTGGCCTGAGTCACAAAACACTTTCCATCTCTTGCTTTTCAAGTTATCAATAGCAAGGATTAAATTTCATAATGTATTGACCATCCTTTGTCAGTTTAGGATATCCGTCGTTCGTCCGTTTGATGGCTATTCATCACAAGGATTAAACTTCATAATGTATTAAATATTGACCATCCTTTGTCAGTTTAGGACATCTGTCCGCCCGCCGTTCGTCCGTTCGTCGGCCACTCGTCTGTCATTCAGTCAGTAAATCACTAGCTTATAGTTTTCAGCCTTCAGTCTGAATCTTAGGATGGAATAGATCACATATTCGCTTTATTTTGCTACAGAGCGTGATTTATTCTGTTGTTTGTTACGCAACAGAATAGACCACGGACTGAGTCTTGGGTGTAAACAAGGCTGATTGATATTCAATAAAGATACATTGACATACTGAAACCAAAACGTCATTCTTCTCCCTTCAGAACAAAATGCTTCCTTCAATTTGTAATAAAATTACCTGACTGTCTACCCTATTCATGTGTTGTCGTACTTTTTCTTTGTGTACATGGTGTTCCCTTGGCCATAGTTCAAGAACTTACGGACTTGTGTGGGATAACCAGCGGTAAGAGGGTGTTGAATTGGGCCAGTGGATGGTGGGATAGTCTGCCCTGTACCGCCCCGGTTACATTTTTGGCGCTGTGAGCAGGGTTCTTGAATAGAAACCATGGCTGAAGAAAACACTGCCATCAAACAGGGGATTAATGTTGGCATATCAGGTGGGGGTGCTAGGCCTAAAGATGGAAGTATGCACTTAGAACGAAATGAAATAGAGAGACAATTTCGTGAAATAAAAGCCAATTATGAGCAGTGCAGGGCTGAATATGAAAGGCAAATGACTATCAGAGAGTCAAGTGCATCCAGGCAGCCGACACCTACTTTCACTGATCAGTCATATCGTACTCCCAATACAGATTTTAGACAACAGAGATTAGATAGGGGTCGGGTATCCCCTCAGTCTTTAGATTTAACTTGGAGAGATTACCCTCTTAGAAAGGAAAAAGAACCTGATAAATATGATGGGAAAGCTGTTGATTTAAAAGATTTTTTGGTACACTTTGAACAAGTGTCTGATTGGAATAGAAGGAGTTATGAGGAAAAGGGTCAACAGTTGATAATGTGTTTGAGGGGAGGGGCACAGAAAATGTTGGGAGATTTATCAATTGGTCAGCGAAAGGATTATGACACACTTAAGTCAATTTTGACTAATCCACAGGAACTGCTTGTCGCTCATAGATGCACATTTCGCTCCAGAAAACGTGGGAGGAATGAATCTCCTGCAGATTATGGTTGTGCCCTGAGAAGATTGAGTTGTCTTGCATTTCCCAACATGACATTTATTGATCGAGAAATTAACGTAATTGAACAATTCATTAATGGTTTTGGGACAACTGTCATCCGTGAACACATAATATTTCATCACCCCAATACATATGAGGAAGCCATTTCCTTGGCAAGTTTGAGGCTGTTAGGGGCCCTCAATATATGTTAAACAAACCAAAATAGGATAAGGGTGACCAATAAAATTTGGTTGGAGCCGTGAAAGAGCCAGCTGCAGGTTGCTCGGGATTGGTTCCTCCAGATGTTAGTGATCAGAATTCGGACGAGCTCTCCATGCTCATGGGCGACAAATTAGAAGGCCTATTAAATATTCTCCTTGAGGTAATTTGAGATGGAAAGCTGTGTACATATGTATATACATTTAAATAAATAACTAGAGGCTGTACAGAGCCTGTAATCGCTCACCTGGAAATACATATAAAAATGTGATTTCCCATAGGTTTTCCATGGTAACTATGAGCTGCAATTGTGGCCATGTTTGCAACATTACATCAACATTACATGAGGATCATTGGTAGAAGGTGTCCCAGTCTTCAATCACGTGAAGTTTCAAAACATTTGAATCCATCAAACAGAATCATAGAATGTCTCTGGTGGCCATATTTTCCAGCCAATGGGAACAAAAAGAGGATCGTTTGTGGAGGGCCTCCTATAGACCATTCTTGCCAAGTTTTGGTTCACGTCAGCTCAATAGTTCCAGTGAGAAGATGAAAATGTGATTTCCTATAGGTTTTTTTCTATAGTAACTATAAACCGCAATTGTGGTCATGTTTGCAAAACGATCAATATTAAAATGAGGATTGTTGGTGGAGGGTGTCCCAGTTATCAACCATGCAAAGTTTCAAAACATTTGGCCATGTGGTTTCAGAGGAGACGAGTTTTCAAAATTGACCAATCAAAATCAAAGAATGCTTCTGGCGGCCACGTTTTTTCACCCAACAGGAATGAAATGAGTAACAGTTGTAGAGAACCTCTCATAGACAATGCCTGCCAAGTCTGGTTCACATTGGCACAGTTCTTTCAGTGAAGATGATGAAACTGTGATTTCCTATAGGGTTTCTATAGTAACTATAAGCCACAATTGCAGTCATAATTGCAACCCGATGAAGATTAAAATAAGAATCATTGGTAGAGGGGTTACAGTCATCAGTCACATTAAGTTTTTTCAAACCATTTGGCCTTGTAGTTACAAAGAAGATTTTCTTGAAAATGCACACATTTATGAATTCTGTTTCAACCAAAAAAATCAGTAAAAAAGGGATTAAAATATTTTGAAAATTACAATTTTTTCAGACAGTATTCTCTTTCAAAATAGCTTTTGGACAGGTAAAGGGTTACAGGAATCTTAAAAGATATACAATAATTATTGTCATCTGAGCTGACATGATTGCAAGATAATAAAGAGAATTTACAATATAACCTAGATTTTTCTAAACAATTTAACATGTGTCAAACATAATTGGATTACAGCTGAAGATATCAACCTACATTTGCACTTGTTTTACAGTACAAGTCAAAATAAGTTGTGTAGGATAATCCTATAAACTATGTATCTTTCTCTTCCTGCACTGATAAGACCAGAAGCTGACATCATTTTCTGGAAAGCTCTCACTGATAGCTTTTCCAGAAAAATGTCAGATTCTGATCTTGTCAGGGCAGAAGCTGCAGTCTACTAAGTTTATTGCAGTTATGCTACAGCTTGTTTTGACTTGTACTGTATACACAATATTTTGGTTTTTTTTCCCAGTTCTCAGTGGAGAAAAAACTGGAACCAACCCTTACCAGATTCTCAAAAAACTAGTATTTTGCTGACAGTACCGATCTTTTGTGCAGACAGGAGGGGCAATGGGTTAAGCATTAGAATATAGCCTCTGGTGGCCACATATTTCCATCCTCTCCTAGACCATTCCTGCGAAGTGTGGTTCACGTCGGCTCAGTATTTTCAGAGAAGAAGATGAAAATGTGATTTCCCATAGGGTTTCTATAGTAAAAATAAGCCACAATTGTGGCCATGTTCACAACCCGATCAACACTAAATGAGGATCGTTAGTAGAGGGGGTCCCAGTCATTACTTATGTGCAGTTTCAGAGGAGAAAATGTTTGAAAATCCACCTATCAGAATCAAAGACTGCCTCTGGCGGCCATGTTTTTCAACCCTCGGTAACAAAATGAGGATCGTTTGTAAAGGACCTCCCATAGACCATCCCTGCCAGGTTTGGTTCACGTCAGCTCAGTAGTTCCGGAGAAGAATATGAAAGTGTGAAAGTGTGATTTCCCATAGGTTTCCTATAGTAACTATAAGCCGCAATTGTGGCCATGTTGCAACCCGATCAACATTAAATGAGAATCGTTGGTAGAGGGTGGTCCCAGTCATCGTTTATGTGAAGTATCAAAACATTTCGCCTGGCAGTTTCATAGGAGAAGATTTTTGAAAATCTACCTATCAGAATCAAGGAATGCCTCTGGCGGCCATGTTTTTCAACCCACGGGAACAAAATGAGGATCATTTGTAGAGGATCTCCCACAGACTCTCCCTGCCAGGTTTGTTTTCACGTCGCCTCGGTTTTTTCCAGAGAAGAAGAGGAAAATGTGATTTCCCATAGGGTTTCTACAGTAACTGTAAGCCGCAATTGTGGCCATGTTTGTAACCCAATCAATATTAAATGAGGATCATTGGTAGAGGGGGTCCCAGTCATCATTTATGTGAAGTTTCAAAACATTTGGCCCGGCAGTTTTAGAGGAGAAGATTTTTGAAAATCCAACAACCAGAATCAAAGAATGCCTCTGGAAGCCACGTTTTTCATCCGACGGGAACAAAATGAGGATCGTTTGTAGAGGACATCCCATAGACCATTCCTGCCAAGTTTGGTTCACACCAGCTCAGCGGTTACAGAGAAGAAGATGAAAATGTGAAAAGTTTACGGACGCCGGACGACGGACGACGACCGACGGACGACGACGGACGCCAAGTGATGAGAAAAGCTCGCATGGCCTTTTAGGCCAGGTGAGCTAAAAGGGAAAATATGACCTCAGAATTTAACCATCGAGAGAGGAACTGAAGGGTTTCTTGGAATGAAGTAAGAATCGGAACGTTTTTTTTTATTATTATTATTATTGTTTTGGTTGACCTTTTCCGACTCAATTTGTTGTAGCAAAAATTATATTTTAGCAGTAAACGGACTGTAAAAGGCATATCAATGAGAGTAGCTGTATAGTGATACGGCTCCGTAGTTGATATTATTTTAGCCGAATATTAATAGTCCAGAGCTGCCCCGCCTCTTTATATGGCATGTTGGCACAACGAGGATAGATATATTCATTGAGAGTAATTACGTTAGTAATTCCGTAGATGAACAGTCTTTGAATATCTTGAGTATTGTGCTAAACTGCGAAAATAATCTGAACTTATAGTTGATCTGTGTGGGTAAAATCTGAGGATAATGGAGTGTCCGGTGAAGATAAGGTAATCTTCAAAATAATCTTGGAGTTAGCGCTGACCCAATAAAGTAAATAATTTACAAAATTATCTGAATAACAATTGAACAACACATGAGTCGGCAGTGTGTCAACAGCCTCTGAATGCGAAAACTGGAAAGGGAAGGTTTCATTTTTCAGAATGGATGTTTTAGACATTGAGGTAAGTACTAAAGAAATGAAGAGTTGAGACGATGATTTGTCGATGGAGTGGCCAGAAGAGGGGATGATGTGCCCTGTAGTTAAGTGTGGGAACCATGTATTTGCAACTTTATCAGCATATAGGACCCACTACTCAAGGTTCCACCAAGGATCCGTAAAGTTATGGTACTGTCCTGTGGAAAGATGTACAGTGGTAAATGTCAAGCGGAGTGAGATTCGTCGCCATCTTTTAAGGGAGCATAAGAAGACCACAGCGTAAGTTGAAAGATCTATGGATGATGTCACCTCGATCCAACGAACTAATAAGAAATTTATTGACCCACTTGGATTTATGTGTCCACGACCACGCATTCACACGGAAGAGAGAGAGAAGGAACAGCAGAAACGAAAAGCGGAAACTCCATTGTGTCCTATATTAGAGAATACATCTTACGATGCCCAAGACGTTCGAGTGGTACTTATGGAAGATGGCAGAATTTTCAAGAAACCTTGTTCCCTGTAGAATGAATAAAGACATTTTTAAGAAACATTTTTTAACAAAAATGTAAATTTTGTTTTAAGGAGGGAGGAGTGTGACGGGTTTGGTTTCGGTAAATCGATGTATCGTGAAAATATCAGATAAAGTTGTGCAAACATAGTTTAAATTTACCTCGCACAACTTAAAAGAATGGTCATTTTTCATTTTATTCCGAAATTACTGTTTATTGTGTCCTGTGAAACCATTTTTAGGAAGTATTCAGCTTGGTGTAGATTCCGATCCCCATTCCATCAGTGTTATTTCACGAAGTTCACCATTTTGGCAGTTCAGTCAAACGTTTTCCACAATCCGCTCTCCGATTGGTCCGTTCTTAAATGATAAGACCAGTGGGAGCCTGGTTTGTGGAAGGCGTCTGGCACTTCGGTGATCCAGTCCGTGCAAGTTGTTATTGGCTGGCGGTGGTTTTAAAAGCCGTGTCGCGACGTCGTCACTTCACTTAGGTTGTGATCTAAGAACTCCCAAGTTCGCTCTACTTCCTAAGGACTTTTTAGTTCCTCTCTTTGTGGTATTTGATGGTGGGAGGTTTAAGTATTTTTTTTTTATCTTGGCATTTTTTTTATAAATGAAATTGTTAGGATAAAGTAGGGAATAGGTCTGGCCTGAGTCACAAAACACTTTCCATCTCTTGCTTCTCAAGTTATCAATAGCAAGGATTAAATCTCACAATATATTAAATATTGACCATCCTTTGTCAGTTTAGGATATCTGTCGTTCGTCCGTTTGACGGCCATTCATCACAATGATCATTAAACTTCATAATGTATTAAATATTGACCATCCTTTGTCAGTTTAGGACATCTGTCCGTCCGCCGTTCTTCCATTCGTCGGCCACTCGTCTGTCCTTTAGTGTCCTTTAGTCAGTAAATCACTAGCTTATAGTTTTTAGCCTTCAGTCTGCATCTTAGGATGGAATAGATCACCTATTCACTTTATTTTGCTACAGTGCGTGATTTATTCTGTTGTTACGCAACAGAATAGACCACGGACTGAGTCTTGGGTGTAAACAAGGCTGATTGATATTCAATAAAGATACATTGACATATTGAAACCAAAACGTCATTCTTCTCCCTTCAGAACAAAATGCTTCCTTCAATTTGTAATAAAATTATCTGAGTGTCTACCCTATTCTTGTGTTGTTGTACTTTTCCTTTGTGTACATGGTGTTCCCTTGGCCATAGTTCAAGAACTTACGGACTTGTGTGGGATAACCAGCGGTAAGAGGGTGTTGAAGTGGGCCAGTGGATGGTGGGATAGTCTGCTTTTACCGCCCCGGTTACACATGATTGATGAGGACCACGTGTCTTGAGCCAGATGGGCGTAGAGAAGGTTTGTTTAGGGACAGGGGCGTCATGCTAGGGAAAATCGGGGGTGGGGGGGGGGGGGGGCTGGATCGGTAATACCATCTAAGCGGAGCGCTACCATCGGTTGGCGCGTAGCGTGCCCCCAAATGTTGGCAAGGAATGCCTCCCAGATTGCCGGAATGGCACTTCCCAGGCCTTCAATTTTTCAAGAGTCTTAAGTTTTTTAACTATAATATCAACTGGCTAAAATTTCAACTGATCATCAAGGCATGCCTTCGATGATATAGCTGAAATATTTTATCAGTCAGGACTTGGGCCATCAAAGTCGGGATAGACTATGTTTACACCTTCCCGCAATCGGTAATCTTGACGAGACCCCTGTGGTCATTATATTCACCTAATGGTGAATATAAAATAAAACTGCACTTCTTTTCTCTGAGGTATCTTCTTCTCATCTTTCTATTTTATCACACATGCAATATTAGGCCATGGTTAGTTTATTTTCAGTTTAGCGTTTTACCAGGTTATCAGAACAAAATGTGGAATTACGTTATTATTAATTATATCTTCCTGGGGAAATGGCGTAATATATTCCTTTCCACGAGATGCACATTTTATCATTGTGCACTTACACACTGCTCCCTTACATGTGTAGGCTGTTTCTGGTAGTAGAACTTCCAATGTCCAGAGTTGTATACAGAACAGCCCTCCCCCCCCCCCCACCCCCAAACAAATGTACCATTAGTCAACATTTTACCTTTAACAGCACCAGACTAACGCCTCAATATTGCCAGATTGCTGTAGAATCTGGCAAAAATGAGACAATGATCTGGCATTTCAATGCACGAGGAACAAACAAGAAATGCTGTATTCTCCTGGCTCTATAAAGGGGTGACCTATTTGCGGAGCCAATAATAAACTATAAAGAAAAGGCGTTACTATTTCCGGCAAAACAAAACAAAACAAAACAAAACCAAACATTAACGAATAACGCTAAACGAAAATTAATTTACCATGGCCTTATATAATCGGTATTACCATCAGGCCTGAAAATAAGCAATATGACGTTTGCAGAATGAGGTACCTAGAGGATGAATTTGATGATGCTATCCCATACATTGGGCCAATTTATCCTCTGGGTACCTCTTTCTGATTCGCTTTGAGACCCTGATTGATTCAGAATGAGGTTCACAGAGGGCAAATGTAGTGATACAGCAGGGTAGCATCACTAAATTCACCCCCTGGGGACCTCATTTTGCAGATAACAGTCTCCTTACTTTCCGGCTTGATTACCATCAGCTGACGATGATGAAGTATTTAATCAACAAATCAATAGTAATTATTTTCTTTATTCAGTGCATCGACGATTGTAAAGAAATAATTATGTTCCAAGCCCACCCACCAACCCACCCATCTTAAAGAAAGGGGTAGGGACAGCTAAACTAAGAACAAGGGGCATTAACCCTTTACCTAACATGAAAAGCAGACGACACTTGCAAAAAAAATTCTTGAATAACTAATTTTTTTCATTTTTTGTCTCAAAAACATAGGTTATGACCCCTCGTTGGAACGAGCTCGACGAGCTCGTTCCAACGAGGGGTCATAACCTATGTTTTTGAGACAAAAAATGAAAATATTTTGAAAATTAATTGACGATTTTTGAGAATAGCGCTGGCCGGTTTTGGCCGTTACGTTGGGTAAAGGGTTAAACCTATCCACCACGTCACTGGCAGTTGGTTTGTTAGGGGCTTAACGACACTTTAAACATCCAGGATCACATCGTGCCGGACAGGTTTACGGGTGGATGTAACCGGAGTACTTGGGGAGATCCACCGAGCAAATAGGCAGACGACACTTGACCAGAAACAACGGCTTGTCACAGGTTTTCATACCCTTATATTCAATGAATTCACTCTTTATTTCCCAGGTTTGTGCGAATTAATTTGGGATTTAAAAATGTTTTCAACAGCAATGGTGATTGCGTATTGGAGAGGTTTAAATAGAAGAATCCAGATTGAACCACCGAACATTTGCATATATCTGACTAAGTTTCAAAATAACCGAGCAGACGTTATAGTCCCGGTCGTCTTTGGTTAAAGCACGAACATAACCTTGTCTGCTTCCAGATCGAGTGCGTTTCATTGATTCAGGTATACACAGATTGGTCGAACGATAGTTTTGTCACATTAACCCTTTAAACCTCGATGGTGTCTTCCAAATCACTTTAACCCTTTACCTAACGTAACGGCCAAAGCAGGCCAGCGCTATTCTCAACAATCGCCAATTAATTTTCATTATTTTTTTCATTTTTTGTCTCAAAAACATAGGTTATGACCCCTCGTTGGAACGAGCTCGTCGAGCTCGTTCCAACGCGGGGTCATAGCCTACGTTTTTGAGACAAAAAATGAAAAAAATTAGTTATTCAAGAATTATTTTTGCAAGTGTCGTCTGCTTTTCAGGTTAGGTAAAGGGTTATTGACAGCAATTGGAAGACTCCATATTCAATACCTGGGCGCAGACCATTCAATATATTTAAAGTGCGGCCTTTGGTATAGTGGTCCGGTCGATATTCGCTCTCCGCTTCCTCTCCCAAAATTGTAGAATCTCACCTTTCGGAAAAATGCGAACATGTTGCTATTTCGGTTTACAAGTTTTTCTTGATTCAATCTTGATTCCGTAATTTTCAATTTTTGAAACCAAGATCAATTGGTGACCATATCGCGATCTTACCGAAAAAATATCGTTTTTGCGATGAAGGTTAGATGTCAGACAAGAAGCATGAATGTTTTCGGGGCTTCTCAAGATACTGATTTGCCAATTCATCAAGAAACATGATCCATTCCACAATGAAGCAACGATTTGGCATTTTTTTTAGTTTGGCGCTGAAATGCTGTCTTACACATTATCGGAAAGAGATTTCCGACTCTTACAAGTACGTTAGTTGTAGAGTTTCACACTTTATCATCTGCTAAATGGAACATGCTCAAGAAATAAGCTGCTGTGTCCTACGTTGCTCATCTCAGATTTTATCGGATCAATGGAGGCATGTCAGCAATACTTTCAGGGGTTGAAATGGGTTCTTACAGGGTGTAATGGCGAGGCCCAGGGTGGGCATAGGCGGGTGAATGAGAGTTTATACACTCTCAATTCAGTTGGATTAAAAATCAACCCAAATCAGCTGGGGTGGGTGAATAAGAACCTAACTGGGTTGATATTCACCCACTCCTGCTGATTTGGGTTGATTTTTAACCCAACTGATTTAAGGGTGTAATAATTCGTACGGGGTCCTAAAGTCTCGTAAAAGCTTAAGGATTCTGCTAGCCACCTACAGACATTAGCATGGCGTACCAAGTTACCGCCTCCAAGTATCATGGTATAGACGGTGTGTTTGGGACAATAACCTGGTGTTGTCGCAACGGACTTTGTAATAAAAGTTGCAAAATGTAATAATTATTACAAAATGCAACTACATGGATGGGAAAAAAGTTGCAAAATGTAATAGTTATTACAAAATGCAACTACATGGATGGGAAAAACGCTACAAAACGTAATAATTGTTACAAACTGCAGCGAAAAAGACTCGACAAGAGTTGCATTATGTAATAACCTTTTTGTCAAGCGGGGCAATCAGGAACTAATTCCTTTTATTATACAAATACTAAAATACATTTGTGTCTGTATGTTTGTACGACTGTCTAAGTGTATATTGTATGCACTTCTACACGTATGTGAGCGAGTTTTGTAGATTTTCGAGCCTTTATTACAAAATGCAGCTTCATGGACAGGAAAGATGTTGCAAACTGTAAATGAATTTTTCATCGAATCTAGTCATGGCTGTTTCATAGCAGCAATGTATTTATTTATTTATTTATTGGTGTTTAAGGTCACATACTTATGCACAATGGCTAATCGTGACCGTGACAGTTTTACGGGTGGAGGAAGCCGGAGTACCCGGAGAGAACCACCGAGCAACGACGAGCAGCTGTCAGCTCTCCAACATCGTAACTCTGAACTCTGCACCGCAGCACAGGCAGGGTTAGATTGGTTGAAGACATGCGCTCCATCGACGTGCAGTACGCCTCAGTACACAGCGTCATCGTGCCCCCATGTAGGCAATCGGGGTGAAGTGTCTTGCCCAAGGACACAACGCGGTTGCCGCAGGTGGGATTCAAACCGAGGACCTCTCGGCTTGCAGCCTGCACCTCTACCAACTGAGCCACCGCCCCCCCCCCCCCCCCCATAGCAGCAATGAATAAATGAGATGAAAAATTTGTTAAAAATACTCAGCGGATTAACCCTTTACCCAACGCAGACGATATCAAAATTTCTTATTTTAAATATCATTTTTTAAAATGTTTTAAAAAATTTCAACAAAACCATATCATGTGACCCCTCACTGGAACGAGCTCAATGAGCTCGTTCCAATGAGGGGTCACATGATATGGTTTTGTTGACACTTTTTGAAAAATTTAATTTTTTCAACTGCTCAATTTGCATATTACGCGGGCGGGTGCGGGCGATTCGTTAGGTAAAGGGTTAAGAGTATTTACTTTTAATCCGCTGAGTATTTTTAACAAATTTTAAAAGGTCTTATTTCCAAATGAAACAAAATACTGCCTTTTGATTGGCTGAGAGGTACGATGTAACTTGCAATCCACAGTAGCTTTTTTTTTACACCGTGGTTAACCACAGTGTAAAACCAGGAATACACAATATATTATAACAGGTAAAAAGGCTGGAAAAGTCCTGCTTATTTATATTATTATAAATATTTATTTATTAATTGATTTTTTTGTTTGAAAAAATAAATATACGGTTAATTGAATATTTTGAAGTAAATTATTACACAAACATTTTAAAGAAAATAAAAAGTATACTACATGTAATATGCCGGTGTGACAGGAATGATAGTCCGTAGGAACGTTAGTCCCTCTGGACTATTATTCCGCGGAATTATAGTCCTAGGTCTAACATTTCTAGGAATAGTAGTCCGGCGGACTACTATTCCTAGAAATGTTAGACCTAGGACTATAAATCCGCGGAATAATAGTCCAGAGGGACTAATTTTCCTACGGACGATCATTCCTGTCACACCTGGATTATTTATTTATTGTGCTATTTTTTGGAATGCATGTGATACGTTTTGTTTTTGGTGTCTGCAGCCTGCTTAATTAAAAATGGCTCAAATTAATTTTAAGAAACGCTTTGCAAGTCATACTGAAATTTTGGAAAAAAGAACAAAAGTAATAATACCGGTAAATACAGCCCAGTGCAACAAAAAGTGTGCTAATTTACTAAGAACTTATTTATTGGAAAAGGGAGAAGATGCTGATTTTGAAAGCAACACACCTGTGAAATTGAATGATACATTGGAACACTTTTACCTGGATACAAGAAAAAAAGAAGGTGAAATGAACAAAACTTCTTCCCTGGATAATTTTAGATACGGTTTAAACAGGTATTTAAGAGCTCCCCCCCCCCCCCCCACCCCCCAACCTCAAACGTTTTGATGTTATTCGAGACAGTGAATTTTATTCCTCAAACGAGTGTTTTAAAAGTGCGCTATGTGAACTTAAATCAGCTAGTAAAGGTGACTGAGGGCACTATCCGGTATTATAACAATAACATGATTTTGGAGGGCATTATGATTCATTAGCGGCCCTACAGCAATGATGAACAGCCCGAGGGTTTATTAAAGGCCCGAAATGAAGTCGTGGGCCGTTAATAAGCCCAAGGGCTGTTCAGCATTTCTGCAGGAAAGCTAATGAATCCTGATGCCTGACAACAATCATGTTATTACTATTATTACCACTCCCTGTTACAGCTAACCGCACGAGGGAATTGCTGGAAGAAATAATCACCAAAGTCGGTTCGATGTTTCTGTTTCGATCGTGCATTCGACTTCAGTTCAGAAATACAAAGGGACGTCATCCGAATGGGAGTAATTCATTAGACCATGGAATCTAAAAATAGCCGGGCCGCGGGCCGCTAATGGCTATTTATACCATTATCGCCCGCGGCCAGGCTCCGTCGAATGACGTCACTGAAATTATGGAGTTTTACTTACGTTAATCGACTAGTAACTTATAGATTGAGTGGTAATAATATCTGATGCCGATATCAAAAAACTTTACAACAATATTCGTTTGTCGCCCCAGACTCCCGTTGGATTTCAGAATGAAGTCCAGTTTGACATACGATTGTATTTCTGTAGAAGGGGGTTGGAAAATGTTAGTGAAGTGACCAAGGAAACGTTTAAAGTGAAAATTGACAGTGCATCGCAATTGAAATACGTCTGCAAGGCTCAAGACGACGAACTTTCTAAAAATAGACGCGAGACCGACAAAGTAAATTAGGTAGTGTCATGACGGAAGTGAAAAACTCACCGTTTTGCCCAGTGCACTCTTTGAAAAATACATGTCCAAACTTAATCCAGAAAATAACAAATTATGGCAGCGTCCCCTTGATTCTTTCAATGATACTGATATCACCTGATGCACAAAACAGTCAGTTGGAAAAGATTCCCTGAGTTCCTTCATGACACGTTTGAGTAAATGCTGTGAACTGTCAGGCGTTTTTACCAACCATTCCCTGCACGCAACAGGTACCACAATTTTGGCAAGAAACAATTTCTCAGCGGCTCAAATCATATCTGTAACTGGACACAAGTCAGTTAACTCTCTGTCTGTTTATCACAGAGTTTCAACCGAGGAAAAAATTGCAATGGGCACAACAGTTAATAAAACTGTTGGCAATTCTAGCACACAACAAAAACCTGTTGCTGGCCACGCTGAAACAAATGAACAACCTACAACTTCAACAGCGCTCGTGAGAGTTCCCAGAAATCAGGACACTTTTCTGCAAGAGGACCACAGTGGGGAACTTGAAACATTGGATGTATCGATGCTAGAGGCTCTTTTCAACGACAAACCAATAGATTCAGCATCATAAACCATAGCTAAGGAGGGCCCACGAAGATGCTCTATCTTCAGTAACTGCTCCATTGGCAAAGTTGAAATTATATTTCGAAAGTGAAACAACAGTCCCGAACCTTATATACAGCATTCGCCGTGATATTCAGTTTTAATTATAAATCTTTCTGTCTTAAAGGTATTATTTCATTTCCATTAGTCCCCAGCCTGTAATTTGGTCAAGTAGTCAGAAAATGAATAGGTCTATCCTGGCACGAAGTGCTATGAAGGTGCACGGGATTGGTGATGTGTTCAGGAGGATGGGGTCGGGTGATGGTATGTGTTTTGTGCTGAGATAGTGTGTCACTAAATTTTAATAAGAAAAGCAGCTCAATGAGCTAGATTTAATGTCCATTTTGTCTCAATTTTAGGATCGACTGAAGGGAGTGTGAGTGTGTGTGGGGGGAGGAGGGGGGGGGCTGGAATTCTGCCACTAAATTTTAGCAAGGAAATCAGCTCATTGGCCTCAGTGAGCTAGATTTAAACTTTTTAATGTCAATTTTTTACGATTTTATGGCCGATTGATGGGGTTAGGTAGTGGGGGAGTACGAGTGTGTGTGTGTGTGTGTGGGGGGGGGGGGGGGGTTACTGAAATTCTGTGTGACTAATTTCAGTAAGAAAATCGTCTAAATGAGTTTGAATTAATGTCCATTTTTTACGATTTTATAATTTTTATGAGGTGTTATTATGAAAGATACATTAGCTGTAGAGTTGACACAAAGAAGGGATTTGGAAATAAATCCGTTATCCTTGTGTCTTCCGGGGTGTATGGGAATTTACACCGGTCTGGGGACTCATACATATGAGTCCGCCGACCAGTGTAAATTCCCATACACCCCGGAAGACACAGGGATAACTAATAGTGTCGGTGAAAGCAATAAGCTCACAAATGTTGTAACTGCCAGTTGAAGTTATTGAAACTAAAATTTCGTTTGAAAATATAAAAAACTAAAAATTAAAGTCAATACAATAATATAATAACGCACTTTATCGTAAAAGCGTAAAAATACTCGTTTGTAACCCACGGGTATACAATTTGGAAAATTTAGAAAAATTAAGAGATTCTGGTTAGGTTTGAATTCACAATTCAAGGGCGTCTCAAAGATGATGGTTAGGGGTTGTAAACCTGGTTTATTCCGATCGTAATGGTTTATGTCCCGACCCAGGAATGCCGGAAGCACGGGGGTAAACGGGGGCAGACAATGTCCTTCCCAGGTACGTCACTCAATTTTTTTCAATGGTTTATTTTCGAAGTAAGCTAAAATACACCCCAAATCCGTTCTAGGAGCTTTCAAAATTCAAAGGGGGAGTTTGAGGGTAGCCCTCCCCCCCCCCCCCCCCCCGACGGCCGTCGGCCTTCGAGGCATGCATGCTTCGGCATGTCATGCCGGGGCTGCTAGTTCTATAGTAGATGCCCCTTTTCCGGGATTTGCCCCCTGCCCTGAAGTCCTTCCAGGCACCCCTGTCCCGACTGACAAATTATACAGCTACATCAGCAAGGATTGCCTTCTTCGCAGGCATGCCTTCACGATGTAGCTTGAATATTAGTCAGAAGGATTTATAGTTAAAAAAAACTAAAGGTTTTATGGCTATTTACAGGTGGATAAATGAATTATTCATATCGTGGCGCAACTTTTTGTCTGATCAACACATTCCGTACATCGAAACCCAAACTGGTCATTCTGTCTCCAACCCACCCCCCCCCCCCACCCCCACCGCCAAGAATTTTCCAGATCGTGTATATCTGAGCCGCTCATTTGTATGGCGGAATGTGTGTAATTCCATCTATCAAATCTATAAGAAAGCACATGATTACAAGCATGAGCGGTTCGATGTTTAACCCTTTACCTATCACGAAAAGCAGACGACACTTGAAGCACTAATTTTTTTTATTTTTTGCGCCAAAAACATAGCTTATGACCCCTCACTAGAACGAGCTTGTTGAGCTCGTTCCAATGAGGGGTCATAAGCTATGTTTTTGTAACGAAAAATGAAAATGTAATAAAAACTGAATGGTGAATTTTGTGAATAGCGCAGGCCGCTTTTGGCCGTTGCGTTGGGTAAAAGGTTTAGACTCCTATCCAGACGAATAGGTCCGACTGGAAAATAACTATTACCGCGGGGTAGGTGTGTCACACGGAGGTGCCGGAAACACTTCAGGGGTGGCAGACCCCGGGATAAGGGTATTTGCTCGCAATATCAACCACGCCATGACATGCCGAGCATGCACGTCTCGAAGGCCGAAGGTCCGAGATGAGGGAGTTTGAGAGGAGGTTCCACTCCCGTCGGTAGGGGAGGGGATGGTACTGCATTCTAAACTTCCCCAACTTTCCTATTGAATTTTGAAAGGTCCCAGAACGGATTTGTGGTGTATTTTAGCTTTACTTCGAGAATAAATCATTGAAAAAAATTGAGTGACGAACCTGGGAAGGGCATTGTCTGCCCTTTCTCACCCTCGTGGTCCGAATGCAGGGAGGACAGCTGCCCCCTCCGTCCTCGGGCTTCCGGAGTACCTGGTGTCAAATCCCCACACCCCTTTTCCCCCAACAACTCCCATGTCATTATTCTTCGAACGAAAGTTCAAGGATCTATGGTAGAATCTGTGTTATCCATCCTTTAGACATTAGAGAAAAGTGCATCAGAATTATAAATATGTTCCCCGTAAAACATTAAAATCGATTTTCTGTCCGAACAATCTATGACAAAGCATAAAAAATATGTTTATAACTCAGTAGAATTAGTTACATAGAATACTAACATAACATGTTTTGAGAGATTGGAAGAGTGAATTAGGGTAATTTGGTGGGTTTTTTTGATTGACAGATATTAAATCTTGTCAACGGAAACACTGAAAACAATTTTCTGTTGTCCATGGACCGATTAATCACCGACCTAATTTTTTTTCTAGCTTAACAGGTCAGTTAACTCTGGCTTATCTAAAAAGTATTTCCTTAGGGTTTGTTAATTTCCGCATTTATTTTTCGCCTAATGTCCAGAAATCATAAACTGACTCTTCTAAATTTAACACCTACACCAGGCGGGGGGGGGGGGGGGGGGGGGGGGGGGGAGGGGGGGAGGGCCACTAAAAATTTGCAAGACGTGACGTCCTATTTTTTATTCGGCTCCTTTTTACACCCACCCACCCACAACGTGCAAATTTTCTACTACCGTTCTCAGACACCCACCCCCCACTCTCCCATTAAAATCCAAAATAAACTTATAAACTTAGTAGGCACAGCTGTCTTTAGGGGGTTTTCATAATGTTCTTAAGCCTTTACCCAACATAACGGTCAAAACCGGCCAGTGCTATTCTCAAAAATCGCCAATTAATTTTTATTATTTTTTTATTTTTTTGTCTCAAAAACATAGGTTATGATCCCTCATTGGAACGAGCTCGTCGAGCTCGTTCCAATGAGGGGTCATAACCTATGTTTTTGAGACAAAAAATGAAAAAAATTAGTTATTCAATCATTTTTTGGCAAGTGTCGTCTGCTTTTCATGGTAGGTAAAGGGTTAAACTGGTACTACCAATTTAAGCCTTTGTGGGCTGCTGTGGGCCCCAATCTACAAATGACAAGCTGTTCATTATCAAGCTCGGCCGGAGCAGGTGTACATATACGGGAACAAATTTTCATTTGAATTGTTCCCAAAATATTGTCTGCACATTTTCTACATTTCGAACAAGACACCCACCCCCCTACTAACGTGTGACATTTTCCCAGTTTAAGCCCAATATTCTCACATATAAAGCCTCCTGATGTTGTATTTATGTTAAGAGTGTGATGTACAACATCATCTTTAAGGTTTGAAACACAAATGATGGTATATATTAGCTGATATATTGATATATTTTTAAAAAATTCAAAAAATTGCACAAGTTGGAAATGCACATTTTTGGCGCACTTAAGAGACCCACCCACCCCCACGTCACGTCTTGCAAATTTTGGGAGGCCTCCCCCTGCCTACACCACATAAAAAAATAAAAATATAAAAACAAACGAGTCTTCCAAGATCATCAACGCCCTCGACCAAATAGGCAGTGTCTCAAGGATAAGTCAGGTCGCTTAATGCCATTGTTTAGCAACCACTTATTTGGTGGATAAAAGAGCCAAAATTGGCATACACCTGCATTTGAACATCCTTATTAATTTTAGCCTGGAAGCCACCTGCTGCAATTAGGGTTGGGGCGAACACATTGCAAATGTATTGAATACGAATACGAATACTTTGAAATTTTATGAATACGAATACGCAATTTCCAAATGTATTTAAATAAGAATACACAGAGAGTAATCGCTTGACTGGACTGGTTACGTGAAATAATTCATGAGAGGTGAGGGGCGTTGCACAAACACGAGTGCGCGAATGCGCACGAGTGTTTTACAATATAGTCCCTCGCCTCGAATGAATTATTTCACGTAACCAGTCCAGTCAAGCGATTACTCTGTTTATTACTTTTCATTATTAACGATAATTATATTATTTAACCCCTTACCTAACGTAACGGCCAAAAAAGTCCAGCACTATTCTCAAAAATTGCCAGTTAATTTTCATTATTTTTTCATTTTTTGTCTCTTTTGAAGTCCTGTTTTCATATTTCAAAGCCTCTGGCATGGTAAACTCTTATAATTTGGGGGGGGGGGGGGGGTGCTGTTTTCCTTGCTGACATTCTGATTGGGGGAATATCTTAGGTGTCAATTCCATTTGGGGGTGGGGGAGTTTTTCTAGTTAACGTTTTTACATTTTGGCTGGGGGCACATATCCTAGGTGACAGGTTCACCGGGGGCAGTTATCAAATTAGATATTATTGGTGGGGGGGGGGGGGGGTAATTATCTGGAGGCGGGGGGGGGGCACTTGTCTGGAGCCCTTGGCATCCACATATATGAAAATATGTTGTTCTTCGGAAGACTTTGTCAGATAAAGGGTTAACTAAATTTACAATTACAATTTATCAATTATTCAATTACTGTACTTCTGGAATTAAGTTGTAATTTAACCACAATACTATTTTGGCTTTACTTAAAACATAGCCCATGGTCCTTCACTGAAACAAGCTCTTCAAGCTAATAATAATATTTTGGTTCTAAGCGCTGTATTGGATAAATTAAGGGATAACTGAGTTTACATTTAACCAATTACGCAATTAGTGTATTGTTGGAATTTATTACATTCCTCAGTTTCTTTTGCATTGAATTTAATGTTGATCAAAAAGTGGTAATGTCACGAGTCAATAATGTCACTTCAATAGTAACTTTGGAACGACTGACGTATATAAGCCACGCCCCCACATCAGTTAATTAAAATGAATTTTCCTTCTGGATATTTTTAAAAATCCTTTCTTTCCTCTATGAACCGGTTCGTTAGCACAGTTGACAAAATCCAAATAGAAATGTTTTATCTTATGGCTGAATGCCATTCCCCAAATGCGACTGGAACGCCACATAAAATAGTAAAATATCGAACGAAAGTCACAAAAATAAAACTGGGCCATTTCCAATCGAAGATTTGACACAGAAAGTGATGTATTCATACGCGCTAATTTCAGAAGTATTTCAGAGTTGCATTTGCGAATATTTTGTGTTCAATTATTTTTAATGAAAGAAAATTTTGGTCTAAAATGTCATTTACTAAAGAGAGTGACCCATTCTTACGGCAAGTTACGGTATAGAATTCGCCTCGAGACAGGACTATTTCGTATTTCCTTCCTGCTAATTTTAGAAATGTTTCCGTGTTTACACTAAATTGGATTATATCTGACAATAGTTTGGGTTGAATTATTATAGTAAAAGACCTTTTTATTCCAAATGTCATGTAATAAACAGAGTAATCAATTTGTTTTGAGCGTTACGGTAAATAATTCATCGTGAGACGGGACTGTTTCGTAAATCGAAACAGTCCCGTCTCTCGATGAATTATTTACCGTAACGCTCAAAACAAATTGATTACTTTCTATTTAAGTTGTAATTTAGCCACAATAATATTTCAGCTCTATCAATTTACACCTTATTTCCACTAGTACTGTAGAAAAATATGAGATTAGTGTTAATTGGATATTGGAGTTGTTTTAGGATTAAGAACCTAAACTATGGCCAGACTGATAACCTTTTTCCTAAGAATAATCTTAATAATTAGTCTTTTATCTAACCATTGTCTTCATCATGAATCCATATCACATCTGATCATCTGCTAGAAAACAATTCTTTGAAGGTCAAGACAAAAATGATATTGTGCATAAGTATGTAACCTTAACCCTTTGCCTAACGAATCGCCCACATCCGACCGCGTAATATGCAAAGTGAGCAGTTGAAAAAATTAAATTTTTCAAAAACTGTATCATGTGACCTCTCATTGGGACGAGCCCATTGAGCACGTTCCAATGAGGGGTCACATGATATGGTTTTGTTGAAATTTTTTGAAAAATTTAAAAAAAATAGTATTTAAAATAATAAATTTTGATATCGCCTGCGTTGGGTAAAGGGACAAACCCCAAATAAATAAAGATAATCACAATTGTTTTCCAAAACAAGAAAAGTATTCAAAAAGTATCCACGAATACACCTCAAATTTGACTGTATATGAATACAAATACGAATACGAATATTTTAAAATTGCATGAATATTGAATACATCCGAATACTTGAAAAATGTATTGAATACGACTGAATACAGAATACGAATACCCCAACCCTGGCTGCAATACCGATTTTCAAAATGGTGCCACAAACTTAAGATGGCCACTACTGCTGATTGGTGATTGCTTATCTAATATCTAGAAATCTTTCAGAATGACGAAAATGGAAAGGACAAATACTATTGCTTCAATATGGCCTCCAAAATTCAAGATGGCGTCTATAATTCAAATCGCTTAGCAACGAGAACATAAGGTAATTCGTGTCCATATTAAAGGTATCTGATTTGATACAGCAATTATAGTTTGGGTATTAAAAGGTAGTTTATAGAATAGTTACGGTATTGGAGTTCAAACCCAAAGTTTCACGGTTCGAACCCTACCAGGGATAACTGCGTCGCATCTTGGGCAAGGCTCTTTGCCCCGATTGACCCCATGGGGCGCGGGGGAGATGTGAACTAATGCGTACTGCATGTCGGAGGTGCACTTGTCTTCAACCAATGCTAACCCGGGTTGTGCGGAGTCAAAACGTTGGGGAGTTCGACAATTGCTTGCTGCTGCTCAGTGTTTCACACTGGGTATTCCAATGTCCTCAGATCGTCGAAAGTTTTGGTATCACCCCCAAAGCTAGTTTAAAGGTAACTAGGGTAACTGTTGAGTGATTAGTACCGTCTCCAGATTGCTTCCTTTTTTTCATTTAATGGTCCTTTTCAAATGAAGAACTGTTTTCACGAGTTTCAGAATTTGGGATTTTTCAACATGCATACATTATAAAATCAGATGGGTTAAAATGACCTCAAATCGACTGGGTTGAGTGAATATGAACCCAATTGGGTTCATATTCACTCATCCCAGTCGATTTGGATTTTTAACCCAACTGATTTTAGAGTGTATATTGTCCCCAGGCACATGACGCAACTTATTCTGAACAAATACACTAAGCGCTCTCGATCACGCCATCACTATCACTGACAATTCCTATCTCAACCCACCTTAAGGACGCTGCACCACTCGACGCAACACAGACTCAGACTCGACATCACACCCCGTGTTTCGGGAAGCAAATGCATACGACCAATGCCGCATTCACTAGCAAGGGCAACATACAGAATGTCATCCAAGGGGACTTATCCAAAACCACACCATAAAACCTAGTACGTCACATCACAAATCGCCTGCCTAAATTTTAAAACAAATATTCTCATCTCTTCAAAGATAACTAGCGTTCACTACCACACAGCGCTTAACACAACCAGCCTTTTGAATCACAATACAATAAAAAAAACACAATCTGCTTGGAAACAGAAGTGTCCAGACACCACTATAATCCTAACCACAGTTACACGAATGAGAGGGGAAAAGGCTGTTTTCCTAGAGGTTTGGGGGAATTTCACAAAACAATTTTCCTCACCGGTCTCTCCAGATAGGCAGATACAAAGAAAAAATAAACAATACAAGAGATCATGGCTAAAAATATGCAAGCAACTGATCGTGGTCTCAAGACCACATCAACCTATCTGGTATAAGAAAGCTATACATGTAAATGATTGGAGTTTAAAACACACCCAAATACTGGTGAAATCAGGAAACTTGCTTCTTTATGAAGATATCCAATTACTTCATAATAGAAAGCGACCAACAGCATCGTTCCGTCTACACCAATGGCACAGCTGTTCTGCATGGGGAAACAAACCCTCAAAGCCATCATGGATAGCACAGCTTTTGACTGGCAGGAGGCACCTTGCTTGGCCACCGCGTAGAGCTTAGCTCTCATCTGCTGGATGAAACATGCCTGTTGGGCCACAAACCTCAGTATATCCCTTTCCATCACGGCCAACAGGCCTCATCGAAAGTATAGCTCTTTCCTATTGAGAGAATCGCGCTTCCCAAGCAGGGGCACCATACCCGGTAAAATATCAGGCTGTGTGGCTGTTTCCTACCATGGGTCACAACAGACAGCATGTCTTTCTCTTGTCGGTACAACAGGTTTGCTAGACGATTGCCTTCGACGATTCCGGATATTGACAGGAAATGAAATGGTGGGGGGGGGGGGGGGGGGGAGGGGGATCTGGTATGGGATCACTATTTCCATACACTTATCGCATTTTACATGAAGTACCACAACTACGAGTACATAGACTATCACTTACAGTCTTCCACGAGTCTATACCAATTACCCAAACAATTACCTTCTACCGGTGATTGGAAAGCATAGATATTAAATGCGCTGTCTTCCACTCCACTGATCATCACAAACTTATCACATTGCACAGAAAATACCACAACTATCAAAACTTGGTCCCCTGGTCCTCGATTGTATACCAACAGTTGTCAAAACCATCACCTGCTATGTGTTTGGAGAGCACAAGCATCAGTTAGTGATGGGGTACTCACCAAGAGCACTCAACCCTCCCATACAGTGTCTGCCCACAAAACAGCAGCTATGGTCCTATATTAATCCTTTAAACTTCGTATCCCATCTCATCCCTGGCCAGATTGACACTGTGATGACACCCCCCCCCCCCTCCCAACGGCATGTCCAGGGGAGCAAATTCTGGCTAGAAAGAGAGTGTGTGTGGGGGGGGGGGGGGGGGGTATTGGGGTTGAGCTGTACATTCAAGGGCCATGGTCACATCGTGTCGGAGAGTTTTATGGGACGGGGAAGCCAGAGAAGAAAGAAAAACCACGGAGCAGCGGAGAGCAACTGTCAGACTATGATTCCCCTAACCAAAAACAAAAAAAATCTCCTGATCATGAGTTTCGGCGGGCAGAAGTTGGGCAAGAAATTATGAAATACCAAGTTAGGCAGACATCCTTGCTTGCCCCACGAAAATATACGCACACTTTGGAATACTCGGGCAAAATCTCTTCTTGTCCGATAAAAGTACACACAGATTAGAAAGTGCAATAAATGCTCGACTGAATATAGTTTGACACACTCCTAAATTTAATAAGGATTTCGTTGAAGTAATTTGATAGCGATAACCATAATATATTTCAACTTTTAACATTCAATATGAAACCTATTCTTTTGGGCTTGCTCTTCTGTTTGTGATAGGGAATTCCCTAGGCAAATATTTTATTGAAATAAGACACTGTGTGTTCTGTGCCATCAGATTCCTCACTGCAGCTCTTCATAATAAACACTGAACTTTATGTTCAGTTTCATGATTGGCAAATGCACTGAGACTTCAACTGACTGTCGGTTGCCCACTACTTCAGCGTGCTGAAGAAACACGTCAAAAATTGCTTTACTGCAGTACAGTCGCCGCGGACTGGTCGTAATCCACGCGTGGACAGTGACTCCCACGCATTCGTTTACCAGGTACTAAAAATCATCATCAGCAAAATTTTAATTAAGGACGCACCGGGTTAATTAATTAAATTTTTGATGATTATTCCTGTAATTAGTGTTTGAAACGTAATATTATTGCATCCGTGGAAATATTGCCCACCCGAGGAAAGTGACTAGTACTCGGCGATCGTACTATACTCTCAAGAAAATCGAGTCAGACTACTATTCCCTAATGTATTCCTTTCATGAAAAACAAACATTATAAAGGAATGGGAGCTGGTAAAATTAGCCACTTGAATTACCGTGTGAGTGGAGTGGAGTGTTGTAAACAACTGTTTGATAGAAAGTAGTCATTAATTCAAGTTAATAATTTCATCTAAAGTGGAAAAAGTACAAGTCCGGCAGGCCAGTTTCTTTTGTATCGGAACTTTAAATCAAGTACAGTTAAAACTAGAAGTCCTGTCATGAACTGTGCGCTTATCTAGGCTTAATTGCGCGAAGGAATTGCGCGCATTTGCCATATCGAATGGGTTACCCGGAGGTCCATTGGCTGAAACATTGCTTGTGCACAGACCATATGTACAGAATTTGATAGCCTTATTATGGTTATAACGCGTAGATTAAGGCGCAGATCGACGTGCTATTTGTGCGCATTTCACGACAGGACTTCTAGTTTTAACTATATATACGAGACAAGCACTTAAATAAAGAATTTTTCTTGAACAACTCTGCGAAGCTTCAAAGTTTGACATTCGATTCCATCAGATTAGAAATGGTTCCCCTGATTCGATTCGACACGCACCGATTCAGAATTTTTTGAATCATCGAGATGTTTTCAAAATCTTCCAAGCGTCTCCCCTTGAACTCTTCTTCTACCACGATAAAATAAGAGTTCACAGAGGTTCCGCTTCCTAAACTATTTTCATTCTGTTCTGCGATATTCCGCTTTTTTGATTGATTTGCCCTAACAGAAGAGTTGCCATTGCATACAAAACTGACAGTTGTTAGAAGTTGCAATATCTACAACTTGAAGAGCGTTTAGATTCGATTCAATATTCGATTCAACTCGATTCGAATTCCTGTCTAATTCGATTCGACCCAATTTTTTTGAGGGGGCAGCTGTCTACTACTGCTGCTAAATTATGTGGCGAGACAAAGCAAAGTAGATATCAACACGTTAATTACAGTATATGGGAGCGCGGTGGCTCAGCAGGTAGAGGTGCAGGCTGCAAGCCGAGAGGTCCTCGGTTCGAATCCCACCTGCGGCCACCGCGTTGTGTCCTTGGGCAAGACACTTCATATCCATTGCCCGCGTGGGGGCACGATGACGCCGTGTACTAAGGCGTACTGCACGTCGATGGTACACATGTCTTCAACCAATCTAACCCGATGTTGGGGAGCTGGCAGCTGCTCGTCGTTGCTCGGTGGTTCTCTCCGGGTACTCCGGCTTCCTCCACCCGTAAAACTGTCACGGTCATGATTAGCCATTGTGCATAAATATGTGACCTTAAACACCAATAAATAAATAAATAAATTATAGTATATAAACGGAATACGAAAGTTTATATATGACTGGAAGTTCAAGAAGACAGTTTTCTCATTGCCTGTTGTTGCCATGCACTTGTTTTAGTGTGACAGTTCAATGGAAATTGTATTGCTTGATTAAAAAAAACTATTGACACCTTTTGAAAAAAGTGCGGGGATAGAGTCGACTACCTTTGATGGGTGAAGTACATGTGTGGCACTGGTCCGTAATTTACTAAGAAGTGGGGTGGTGTTTTGAGAAGGGCAGGACTTTTAGCAGAGGGATCTTTCAAAAGCGTATATTTAGGGAAGACTGGTATATTAATCAGTTTAGCATAAAAGTTCAAGTCAAACGGAATATATAACAAAATATGCGTCACTTAATCCTTTGAATCCTGGTGGTATCTTCCATGTCAGTTCAACGACAGCAATATTGGAAGAGTCCATTTTCATTATTTGGGGTTAGACCAATTAATATTTTCAACGTGTAGCCGCGGGGCTGCACGTTGAAAATATTAACTGATCTACCCATACATTCACTCCGCGGCCATCCTACTTAATGAAATTATGACGTATCATGTTCCCGTGCTGGAAAAACGGCCTCTCGAGTTCAAAGAGTTAATACGATTCCACCCATCAGTTACAATCAAAACAAAAATCACGTCCATGAGGCAGAAGATCCTCAACAAATCATTCCATGTCATATCGATCACAGGTGACCTCTGGGAACGTGCATGGTGAATGGGGTTAATGTACTGTACTGTCTAAATAAGTAATCGGCACTGGTAATTTAATGTGATTTCGGCCCCACAAAGTAGATATTCTGTTTCTCAGACCATATTTTTGTAAAATTGCATGTGGGAGGGTGGGATGTTTTTGTAATTATTTCTTTGCCATCAACAGTTAATGTTCTTGGTTTGTTTTATGTTTTAGGCCTCATAACCTACAGATTTGCATGGGTGTTGGTGTATTTCGTCCCTTGAGTGCAAGAAGTCTTTTGCAATGCTAAAGCATTGCAAAGCTTTGTTTCACTCAAGGGACAAATTTATAAATTTTATTAACTTGGGTAAAATATTAGACATAAACCATTTAATTTCTAATTTTTTAAAATTTGCAGTGGTCATAAATAGAGTGCATGAGGCAGCCAAAAGGACCATGCGGGAGGGCCTAAAAACAGATTTTTAACTTGTTATGCCTAATTTACAAACATTTAATCGTCGAGCAGGGGAGCACGGTGGCTCAGTGGTAGACTGTTGGACTTCTATGCTAGAGGTCCCGGGTTCGATCCCCGTCCGGGACTACACGCGTTGTGTCTTTGGGCAAGGCACTTTATTCCGGTGCCTATATGGGGGCACGATGACGCCGTGTACTAAGGCGTACTGCACGTCGATGGGACACGTGTCTTCAACCGCAGTAACCCTGCTTGAGCGGAGCTTGAACAGCGTTAGAATGTTGAGGAGCTGAAAGTTGCTCGTCGATGCTCGGTGGTTCTCTCCGGTTACTCCGGCTTCCTCCACCCGTAAAACTGTCACGGTCACGATTAGTCATCGTGCATAAGTATGTGACCTGAAACACCAATAAATAATAATAATAATCGTCGAGCAATAACATCAGGCGGACACGACACTCTGTTCACTGACTAATATAGATCTATTTTAAATATTACTTTCAAATTCCCTGCCGCGAGGATGAAGATGAATCTGTCAATTATTTCCTTAATACAACATAAAGAAAAAGCTTTCACAAACAGTTACACCGTGTTTAATAGATCCACTAACACAAAGCTTTTATTCTTCGAAAATTTAAATCTGAGTGGAAGTAAATTAGCGAAGCCCACGCACATACAGTACGTGGAGAGTGTATTATCACTAAATCACCCGCGGAGTGGTGATTCCACCCAAGCAATAATTGCAGATTTGTTGCAAACCGTAACAAGCACAAGCAAAGTTCCAGCCAATGGACCTCCGGGTTAAACCCGGAGGTCCATTGGCTGAAACATTGCTAGTGTTTTTTGTCCATATGTGCAGAATTTGAAAGTGATACTTTGGGTGATACCTCCACTCTACGGGTGATTTTGTTACAATCCACTCTCTACGTACTGTAGTTATGGGTCATTTCTGGAACATTCGTTGATTGTACCGATAAGCCATCACTTCATCATTTCATTGTCTAGTGAAAAGTTTGTTTTAGTGAATGACTTTTTAAACCCCTGCATACTGATGTTAATATGCCAAAATTACAAGCAGTACATTTTGCCAACGGTGCAACTAAGGTGGGATTGGTTAATTTGCCTAGTCGCATTATTAGATTTATTGCTTGAAATTTCGATATTTAGTTTCATTGATACTTTTATTTAAAAAAAAATCATTTTGTATGAATACATCATGTGGATCGAGAATGAAGATAAACATTTTAAAAACTGAACAAAATCTAAACCAATAGTGCAAAATATAACAGAGACGAAAAAGAAAAGCACAAATTGTGTAGGTGGTATTCGACACTACGCGTGAAGATTTTGAGCCTCAGTAGGTGATAAAGGCCGTTTCTGGGACACGTTGTACATGTACCGTAAAGTACATGTACCTGGTGCGTTTACCATCGTAGGATTCAGTGTTAAATCGCATGCTTGTTCGCAAAAAATGTCGTTTTTTTATGGTGTCCCAGAATCGGCTGTTATTTTGAGACTCCTAGATCGCACTTTTAACATTCAAATACCCGTTGGCGAACGTGTTGAATGTAAAGAAGTGAAAAATGTACGAAATTGTACATTTTTTTTTACATAAAAATTTTTTATCGACGTTCCCATCGTGGATTAGACCTCCAATCTATCGTTGGTGAACGCGAAAAAAAAAACGCTTTGCCGATTCTAAGACAGCATCAAAAAGGTGGTTTGCCGATTCTGGGACAGTGTCCCAGAATCGGCAAACGGCTTTTGAGGCAGGGATTTTTCCAAACTTAACAGACTACTATTGGGCGCTCCCATTTCTGATGTAAGTGGGGGGAATACCCATAGTGAGATTTTCCAAACTCAACAGAAAAAACTAAGTTTTTAAGAAAAATCCCTACTGTATAAACTTACTGAGAACGTCATTTGTCACGCTCGAAATGTATTACAGGTTTTTATTCAAATGAGCGTCAATTGTCAGTTAAATGGTTTAACTGAAAAAACTATTCTATGGAGAAAAGCGGAAACAGTTCAAAAGATTAATTGATATGATTTAAACGCGTTTTTGAAAAGCGTTATATTACTGATGTGTTTATTTGCGATTTTGATTATTCGAGTTTTCCTTTATGGTGAGAATAAGTGCGGTTGCGATTTAACACTTTCGAGAGCAAAAACTCATTTAGAGAGGTTTATTTTGCAAATGTTTTTTTTTCTCAACTGGAATCGGTTTTGAGGTGAGGAAATAAAAAAAGTGATTGATATATATATATATATAGGAGAGAAAAAAAAATATAAATAGTTATTTAAAAAAATAAATATATCAAATCGAATAGATAATAAAAAAAATACGTAAATCATGAGCGCTTCCCAGACTATTAGAGCAAGGTTTCTTTTAAAAATGCTGATGAGAGCCTACGCATTCTGCGTGAATGAACAACTAGGTCGCCTCTTGTTAGAACGATGCGTCGGATGTCGGGATCACCTAGACGTCGATCACGATAATCATTCGTGTCTGATGATGGAAAGGGAAGATATGGTCGTCAGGTATTTCGAACCGGCGTTCGAATGCGTTCAAATCGACGAAGTGATCCCGTTTGGAAGAGGTTACTCTTCTGTAAGGATCGAGACAAGCCCACAGTTTCGGAAGAACTGAAATTGGCGGGTAGAAGTCTGTCTTTAGAAGACAAGGGATGCATCATGAAATTATTGTTCAATGAAGCATACATCTAAGTTTTTCTCGTTGATATAAAATAAGGGAGAATAAATAAAAAAATAAATACACACATAAATTTTTTTATCTAATATTAGAAAGAAAGAAAAACACAAAAATGAGAACCAGAAATAAATTGTATCCGACGTTAGATGACGACGAGGACGAGAAGCCGAACGGCGTTTTGCTGGTGGCACTGTTGCTAGAAGAAAAAGAAAGAGGAGAGAGGTATCGCATCGATCAAATCAGTAGAATCCCAGCGTATCTAACTCGAGAGAGAGATTCTCGTCGTTTTCTCAAGAAGAAGTATTCGCATTTCCTGAAATTCGTCACTCATCACGATTTCCATGAGTTTACACGCGGCCGGCGTCGGATTGTTGTCGACCGCGGTTGGTATTCTGATTGTGTTGGCCGTAGAAGGAGTGACTCTCGCCGCCGGATTGTTTAGCACGCTTGGAAACTTTTTTGAGTAGGAAATTATATCTGAAGGCGAGGAAACACAACAAGATTCACGTCTTGGCCGACTCCAAGATCGACACGATATCTGAAATGATCTCGATGGCGTTGAAAGATGGTAGGATATCAGACGGAGAATACTTCACGATATTGGGTGAGAAAACGAAATATGAAGCCATGAAAGAAGCCGTGAGAATCAAGACTCGTCAGATCATCAAGGACGAGATGAAGGATTCTCTCGTGGAAAAGGGGAGGAAAGAGGCCAGGGAGGAATTCAGTAAGATGATAGAACTCAAGAGCAGTGATTGAAAAAAAATATATATATAATAAGAACAGAATTTAAAAAAAAAAAATATTAAATTTATATATAAAATAAAAACGAAATTAATTTAAATAACTCTCAAAAAAATGTATTGCGTAAAGTGTAAGAGAGTCACCGAGACGAGTAATTCTCGAGAAGTACGAACTAAAAACGACAGACAGATGCTTCACGGAATTTGCGATGTGTGTGGTTCTATCAAGACTCGATTCGTTAAAAAAAAGAATGCGAGCAAAGGTAAAGGCATCGTGAATAAAATGATCAATAATCTACCTTTCGAAATGCATCTGCCTGGTCACAGTTTCATGGGACCTGCAACGAAATTGAACAAGAGACTCAACGCCGATCTGACTCCTAAATCTAGGAGCAAACCTGTGAATAGGGTGGACGCAGCTGCGTATGATCACGATCTGTGCTACGCCGGACACCTCGACACCAAGACTTGCAATGATGTCTGCGATAAAAACATGTTGGGGAAATTGTGAGGCATATCGAATGCGACCAGGAGAGAGAAGATAGAACGTTCGCTGGTCAGCAATCTGATCGGTGCGAAACGTCGATTCGGATGGGGCATTCAAAAAAAAAAAGCGCATCTGAAAAGAAGAAGAAATGATTATTGACGAGCGAATTGGCTGAGGAGTTACACAAACCCATCGTGCATACATTTCGAAAGAGAAGGGTGTTCATGAAGGGTTTGGATAATATTTGGTCTGCCGACTTGGTCGACATGAGATCGTTTTCGAGGTGGAACGAGGGTGTTAAATATCTATTGATGGTCATCGACGTGTTTTCCAAATACGGTTGGATCAGAGCTTTGAAGAATAAATCGGGACCTTGCGTCGCCGAGGCTCTGAAGAGCGTGTTCGACTCGTCTTCTCGAAAACTGAATACATTGTGGGTGGATAAGGGAAAGGAATTCTACAACAAGCACGTTCATCGATTGGTCGACCTCTACTCAATCGAAAACGAAGAGAAAGCCAGTGTGGTGGAACACTGGAATCGAAAGATGAAGGAAAAGATGCATAGATACTTCACGGCGAATTCGACCAAGAAATACATATACGCTCTGAACGGTCTGGTCAAAGATTACAACAACACGTGACACAGATCAATCAAGATGGCTCCCGCAGAAGCTAGCGATCCTCTAAACGAAAAGCGGGTCTACGCGAATCTATATCCTGAGAGATCTAAGATTAGGAAGAAGTCTAGAACGCCGAAATTTGCGGTCGGCGATCGAGTGAGAATCTACGCTTATAAGAAGCACTTCGAAAAGGGTTATACTCCTCGATGGACCACGGAAATCTTCATGATAATCAAAATAATTCACACCGATCCGGTGACTTACAAAATCGAAGCTTTGGATGGAGAAGAGATCATCGTAAAAGTTTTACGAACAACAATTACAGAAGACAAAGTTTTGATAAAGAAAACAATTTTTTTTTATTTACTCTCTTTAACATTTTCTTGTTTACACACATATATATATAGGAGAGAAAAATAATAATAAAAAATAATTAAAACTATTTTTAGATTAAAAAAAAGCAAGCTAATTAATAAACAAAAAAAACAGAAACCCTTTAAAAATGACAAATATACTAGATATAGCACAAAGCATAGTGAAAGATGAAAGTATTCAAGAATATGAGGTTCACGCATACAAACCGGTAACCGGAACAAGTTTGAACAATGCGGGAGAGATAAGAATCAACGTCGAAACTCAAGATCTATTCGTCCATCCTAGCGAGTGTTACATAGTGGTGCAGGGACGTCTCACCAAGGAAGATGGGAGCGACTAGGCCGACGACAACATGGTTACTCTAGCCAATAATGGAATCATGCATCTATTCAGTAATATAAAATACATGCTATCCGGACAAGAGATAGAATCTGTGTTTCATCACGGTCAGGCCACCACGATGTTCGACTCTTGACGTATCCGGATGATTTTTCAAAATCCAGAGGACTTAATCAGTTGTGGATGAAAGACACCGTTGACCCTGCTAGCGCTGGTGCCGCGATATTCGACTACGTCGTCAAGACGTCCAGACCTAAAGGAACGTTTTCGTTCAGGATACCTTTGAAACACATTTTCGGATTCCCAGACGATTACAACAAGATCATGTATGGATTCAAACACAATCTGACGTTGATTCGAAAAGGAAACAACGACGCGATAGTGAGACTCACTGCGACCGATACAGGTAAGATAACTCTACAGAAGATATCGTGGTTTGTTCCGCATGTGGAGCCTTCAGTCGTGGAAAAAACGCGTCTCTACAAGATCATAGAATCCAAGAGTAAATTACCTGTGGGATTTAGAATGAGACAGTGCGACACGGCTAGCATTCCACCCTCCATGAATCACTTCAATTGGAGATTGATGGTGAAATCATCTTCCGAGAGACCGCATTTCATCGTGATTGCGTTTCAGACTAATAAGGATGGGTCTCAGGAAAAGAATGCATCGCTGCTCGATCACTGCCCTTTGAGAAACATGTAAGTGTTTCTGAACGCCACGAGATATCCAACAATCGATAACAATGTGTCGTTCGACAAGAACGATTTCTGCAGACTGTATGGCGACGCCGCTGATTTTAGAAAGAAGTATCAGGGTCTAAATGAATTGATGAGCAACCCTAACATATCTCCCAACGAATACAAGTCGATGTATCCCATGTTCGTATTCGACGACAGTAAACAGAGTGAACGACTCAAGAGTAGCGTCTTAGACATTCAGATCAAGATGCAATTCAATAGAAACGTGCTGAGAAAAACCGAAGCCTTCACCCTGGTCCTGTCGGACAGAGAATTACAATTCGAATCGGATGGAAATAAGATGTCGATCATTCGATGAGAGACGTGTGTGAAAAAAAAAATATATAAATAAAAATTAAAAAAATTATTATAAAAATGAATGATAAAGAAAGAGAATACTTAAGAAGAAACAGACGTGTTTTGATTAAAAATATTTCGCAATAATCGTTAGCAATAATTCAAGACACTTTAGTCGAAACAGAACCTTTGATATTGAATGATTATATGAGACGCGAAATCGAAAGTAAAATCTTGACAGAAGATAAGACCAGAAAACTTTAGACACGTTGACGTAAAGAGGACCGACTGCTTTTCGAGAATTTATAAAAGCTCTTCAAAATGCTAAAATAGATGTCGATGCATGTTTCGAGACAGGTGATCCAATTTCACGAGATGAAACATTATGAGAAATAACGTATTAAAACAAAACCAAAAAAAAAAAAAATAAAGTAATGAGATCTAGAGAGATTGAACATCTTTCTAAATCTCATTACTTTTTTTTTTTTTAATAATCACTCATTATTTATTTTTTTTAATTAATTATTTCCATGCATTCACTGTTTGTTCAAAGAATCTAGTTCAGTCAGTAGACTCACCACGGAACTGGCGGCTTCGGGATTATTGGTTTTCGTAACAAAATTAATCCTGTTTCCGGCGTTCACTTTGAGAGGCGTGCCAAACATGCTAACATTCACGTGTTGATTCTCAGTCTTTTCGATGCTGTATTTCTTATCGCTCTCTACTCCATTCACCACGAGATTGACGACTGCTCTGTTATTCAAATCTGAGGAAGCCAGAGCCATTCGAATGATTTCACCTCCCAACGGCATGGGATATCCCACCTGACCATGTTTCATTCTGCTACCTCCGTTTCCGAAAGAGCACTCAGTTTTTCCCTCCTCTAACGTGCCGGCCTCCTCGGCCCACACGGTGATCAATTTTCTAACATATTTGAGTCTTTCCACCACCGAAATCAGGGTGCAGGCATCCGTCATGTTCACAGGATCTGGTAGATTCGTGAGCGCATGTCCGCCCATGTCTAGTTTACCTTCCATGATGTCGCCCTTTCTCCAGACCGAGTTGTCATCCACGTACTTCCTGCTGATCGTGCTGGAATCGAATTCGGGATCGTGATTGAGTCCGAATAAATTCTCACCATTCATGTTGATACCACCTTCCATGGTTCCGCCAGATTGTTTGTTCAGGTAGAGATCATCCACTTGCGATTCTACGTATTCTTGTGATTGTATCACGGCAGAATCTACGTAGCCCTTGTTGACTGCGGTTGAGTCCGCATCCGTGTCGTCGACCTTCGACAGATTCAGTATCTTGTTGAATCTCGCATTCAGATCCGATTTCATTTCTCGTCCATCAGACTTTCTCTGTTCCAGATCTATGTAGTGTTTGGTTGCCACGTCCTTAGGATTCGTGGGAGTGGCCACGTTCATTATCTTGTTAGAATTGGCATTCAATTTTGAGTGCATCGTTTTCTGAACGTATCTATTTCTCAGGTGTTCGCTGAATCGTGCATGAGAGTCGTCAGCATATTTCTTGGTCACGGCATCAGTGGGATCTATGGGATTTGTGACATTCACCAAACGTTTGGATTTCAGATCGAGATCGTCGGTCATGGCTTTATCCACGTAATTATCTAGCATGATTCATTTGAAATCCACGTTCCCCCTGCCGATGTATTTTTTAGTCGCAGCATCTGCGAGATGTATCAGCTCGGGAAGATTGTAGAGCTTCTTATAGTTCATGTTCAAAGGTTCCTCTCGAGGTTCATATCTCCGAACATAATGTTCGTCCAAGTTGGCAACGTCGTAACCATCATCGACTTCGAGCGTCTTCCTCTTCTTTTTGGGTCAACTTTCGTTGGCACTTCTACCAATTTTATCGACTGGCATGTTGTTTTGAGATTTTTGTTTTAAAAAATATATTTCAAATGCAGTTTATTAAAAAATGAATTATTTCACTTATTTTATTTTTCGTTTTTATTTGATTAAATTTTTTTAAATAATTTTTTACCTTTATATACTATAAAAAAAAAATCTCTCTCTAATGTAAATCATTGAGAATGTCTTGAAACCGATCTCCTTCAGACCATCTCTTGAGAACGTAGAGACATAAGTGACCGCAAAACACTTGATCTGGTGATTGCACATGTTCAGTGTTGTAACGAACCATCGATTTGTTGAAATAGTTCTTTATTTCTTTCGATGGTGAGATTCCGTAGCTGTCAAAATAATAATTCTTCTTCTTCCCGTTCTTGAACCACGCCACCCAGTGAGTGCCTTCACCCGATAAATCGTCTAGATTTAAAATTCCACATTCTGATTGTTGAGGTCTTCTCTTCAGCAAGGCATCTCTGGAAAACACGCCTAGAAAATCTTTGATTTTCAAATCCTTCGCCGCATTCAACAGATTGATGTTGGATAGTGGTTCGTTAGGTAAGACGACACCTTCTATGGATATCTCTATTTTCTTATTCATAAATGCATATATTTTTTTTTTAAATTTATTTATTTTATTATAATTTACTAAAATGACATTATTTTTTTAAAATTTTTTTTCTTTTTCTTTTTAAACTAACTCTCTCGTGTCTCTATCGATTTCCATAATCTCGAATCTGTCTAATTCCTCTTGATTTTCTGGAATCCTATCATCCTTAATCATATCTGGAATCTTATCATCCACAATCATATCTGAAATCCTATCATCTAAAATTAGATCCAAAATCCAATGTCCGCATGCCAAAGTGCTTATTTTATTGTCTAACACAAATCTCTTATCTTCGTCAGCCGTCAGCGAAATCTTGTTGACTATTTTGGTATACAAGTTGTGATTTTCGCTTCGAATCGATTTCATAGTCTTATACACTGGACCACTTCCTAACAGACAATCTTTATACTCTTGGAAAGAGATGTTTTTCTTCACCACGCACGCTTTAACTCCTTTGCACTTCTTGATCTCTTCATCTTCTAGACGATAAGCATACAGTTTGGGTCTCAAGCCCACGAATTCGACGATTTGTTTACCGCCCCTCTCATCTTTAAATTTACCCAACACCTTCTTGTTGTGGTTCGATTGAATGTTGGACGGGTGATCGATGGGATAATTGCTCGTGTCGAACCACACGGCCATGTCTGGAGATACATCTTGGTAGACATCTTTCATCTCTATCTCATAAACTAAACTGTCCGTGTCGGTGAACAGTACTTTGGCTTTATCACCAAATTTTCGTTTGACGTAATCGTAGTGAAACTCGTACATCAATCGCTTGCTGATATCTAAGATGATCGGTCTGAGATAATACGGTTTGTCGAACTTCAGGTGCGTCTTTTGCATGTGAACGGCCACTAGATTTTCGTCGAATATGGTTCGGTGTTTGTAATTGGGTTTCGCCACTAATTTTTTTGGCTCTTTTCTCAGACGTGACGAGTCGAATGTCTGTTCTCTTCCTGATGTTTTCCATCGATTTACCATACATGCAGTTGTTCATGAGTTTGAAGAAATCTTTTTCGAAACCGTTCTCGGCTCGAATTCTGAGATTCGTGTTGAGATCGATGTATTTTTTCATCCAAGGCTCTTCGAATGATGCGATGTATGTTGACTAATTTCATCCCATAATCGATGTATTGTTTCAAATTCCCACTGCAGACGATGTAGTTATGTTTGTTAGATAAATTGGGAATGAGTTTTTCCTCGTCTCCTTCATTTGGTTCCATTCGTTCGGGAGCCAGCAGATAATCGTTGTGTAGATCGTGTAATTCTTCCGGATAGTTCAAATCGACTTCTAAAATGCAAGGATAGTCTCTCCATTTTTACATCTCTTCCTGTTCCGTTACCCATTCAAAATTTCCAATCGGTAAAGGATGACTCATAGCCCAACCATACAGAATATTAGCATCCCAATACTGTATGTATTTATTCGACCGTTTCGAATCGAAACCTTCTTTCATGTAGGGATTGTTAGCTTCAGAATATCTGTGGGAGATCATCGAGACGCCACCTCTCGAACATGTTCACGTCAGATAATAATTCCAATTGGACTTCGGTGGTCTTCAACAGAGCGTCCCACGCCAGACCGGGTTGCGGTGAAATACCAAGTGGGATCCAGATCGTAATTTCGATGACAGACATCTCGAAAATTTTCGAACACGTCTGCCAAGAGCAGAACGTCAGTCTTCAGATAGAGATCGTGATAATCTCTCATGGTTTTCATATCGAATGATTTCCACACGTTTTTAGCGTGTTCGTAATTCTCGTCAGAAATGTCGGATTCGTATAATTTTGAATAAAAATCTTCTTTTGAAGGTAGTGTGGTGTCGTCGAATCTCTTTAGATCGTTCATGTAATCGTAAGGCTAGACTCCTTTCCTCAACATAACGTCTACTTGTTCTCCGAAATGTTCGCTCGTGATTTTAAATTTATCCTTGCTCATGTTATCAACTAGTTTTTCCAGAGTGGTTGACATGAATTTAAAAACTGTCGATGAAATGTATGCCTCTACGAATTAATTTCATTTTTTCTTTCAATGTCCCTCCATCGATTACTCTTTTCTTCTCCATGAGCTTCCATTTCATGAAGGAAATGTATCTTTCTTCGCTGTTCACAATGCAATTTAATTCTTCGTGGGAGGTGCCGAGATTTTTCACGAACAGATGACCGTTGTAACCCGAGAGATTGTGAAATATCACCGGATAGAAAATGGCGTCTCGATATTTTAAATTACACTTGCTGTGAGCCGTACCGTGATACAGACCCGTGTAATGATCGTGGTCTCTGACCATCTTATTTTCCTCCGAATTCTCGTTGAACAATTGTCTGCATATGTGACATTCGGTGGCTCTGTTATTTTCATCCTGCTGCTCTCGCATGATGATCATTTTTGCCGGAGTTTTGAATTTGTCGTATACCTTTTGAATTTTTGATTCTAACTCTTCCACGAATCTTTGAGCCACGTCGTCGTCTTCGCACTGTTTCATGTAGATGAAGGGACCCATGTCGTGTTGCGAGTCGAAAGCACATTTCACGTAAATGCAATAACCCGAAGGCGTGTGTTTTTGATATCTTTCCACGTAACTTTGAAGAGCGTTAGGTTGGCAGGAACTCATTTTCACGGTGAAACATTCGAAATCGTCTTACACGACGAATGGTACTTTTAACCTTCTATTGCGATTTTCAAACTTCACGATGGTGTTGGGTTTGGGCATTTTGATGGCGACACCTTGATTTTCATTGCAATATTCCTGATGTTTCGCTAACGATTTTTCGCTCTGAAATGCATTCATGCAGTTGCAACATAAACATATCTTATGTTCATGTTTATTATTTTGTCTCGACAGTAATCGGCTCGGATTTTTAACCCAACAATAATGACGATTGTCACCATTCGAAATCAATAATAAAATAATCGTCTTTTTTCTTTCGAGATACAAAGTCTGTCTGAGAGGATAGATCATTCGTTTTTCATTGTCGTATCCCAAGACGTTCACCACTATGGTGGGATTTTGAGCCTCGAAATGTTCGATGTGTTTTAACTGCATTGGAAAAGTAACTACGGTCCAATCAAGATTTTTAGAAGTCTCCTCATAATGAAAAACTCTCTCGGGATGGGTTTTGACAGGGCATAAAGCAGAAGTGACTGCCCATTTAAAACACTGATCATCTTTATTTCTCACATTGACCACGGAGTGTTTTTTAGCTAAGAAATATGGTAATTCCACGTAGGAAGATCCTTTCAATGAATCGTTTTTAGTTATATGAATTTCGAGTTTCAACACCTCATCGAACGTCCAATTACTACCTTCATGTTGATAATTCGCGAGAGACGTCAACATCTTGTCTTTCATCTTTTCAAAAACTTCTGATAAATCTGAACCTCAAAATACAGGTTTGACGTTAGATCTGAAAAATGCATTTGTCACGATGCTCTTGCCAGACTTCACATCGATTTTATTCATCACGCAATGGAGTATCATCTTAACTTTTAGTCCCACATTCATGTGTTCGAGAAACAAATCCAATACTTTTTTGGTTTTTTTTGATGAAATTAATCAATTTTTTTTATGTTCCTTAACGTGAAAAAAATTGAATTAGTACAAGAAAAAAAGGACGTTAAATTTAAACTTTTTATTTATATAAAGAGAAAAAAAGTTTTACAAAAAAAATTTTTTACATTAAAGAAAATTAAAAATTAAAAAAAACTTTTTTTTTTATATATATAAAGAGTAAAAAAAAAAAACTTTTTTAACAAATTATTATTTAAATACAAAATTTAAAATATACATTATTTGCAATAATTCATAAAACAAAAAAAACAAATAATCGATCATGACAACAACACCTAAAAGATGCGAATTGAAATTGAAACGAGTCGAAACGTGTAAGAAACTCGGTTGTGAAATCTATAGATTACAACGACACGATTCCATCGAATTGAATGAAGGCGAGACAAAGGGCTTACAGCACAAATATAGCATGCCTTTGAAATTGGACGAAGCCATGCTCGATTTGTTTTATGAGTACGAAAGCGATTTACAGAATATCATCGTCACCAAAGACAGAGAATTCGACAAGAGCGATTTGTCATTGCCCTATGGAAGTTACATATATCCAAAAATCTCTCTTGAACTCGTGAACAAATTGGGTGGTGAGAGCGCGTTGACCGAAGTAAAAAAAAATTTTAAAAGTAAAGATAAACATTCAACACATTTGCGAAAAAGGAGAAAACACGAGTATCAACATGCTAATAATGGACTTGGAAATATAAACAATAGAGAGATTGATTTTTAGCGAAGAAGAAGGAAAAAAAAGTAATGAGATCATCTTTAGATCTCATTACTTTTTTGTTATTTTTTTTTGTTTTCCTTCTTCACTATTGCCCATATATTATAATAACGTTTCCTTTTTCCTCAAATTTCAGCGTCGATTCTTCTTTTCTTTCTTTTTTTTGTGATATGCTACGTTTTTATAAGAACACATTTGTTTATCCGAATCATAATTATGAACGAATGTTGTGCATCTCTCGGTAACACTCTCATCATTACCATTCTCTTCAGAAGATAGTGGTGACGGTGGAAAACGTCTCATTCTTTTAAATTTCAACTGCATATCCCGATCTTTATTTAACTCTTTTATCAGTTCTTTCCTAAGATATCCATCATTAGCATCTAATCGTTTTTCCACATCTTTTTCACACTCTATCTCGCGATATTCATCATTATCGTCTAATTGTTTTTCCACCTTTTTATCCAGTTTATATTATTTTATACTTTCTATGATTTATATTTTATATTTATATAATTATATAATTTTTTTACATTATAATAACATATTCAAAATCGGTATACTCTTAAATGGTGAATTCTCACCAAACAACAAACCCTTGCCGAGTCGCTCAATGTTCCGTCCACTCTTCAGATAGAGACCGTTTCCACTCAAAGAGTTGTCACCTCTAACGGGTTCTAGATACAATCCTTCACTGCTGTCGTCTATGTGGACGCGACACATGGCTCCTCCCTTCTTCAAAAACAGTCCGCTGCCACCCATTAATTTCTCAACTGCTGAACTCGCGAGTCCCGTGAGAGCTCCCATGCCAAGAGTCTTTCCGAGAAAGGGTAATGCCTTTGTGGCGAAGGGTAATGCTTTTGTGGCGATTCCTGCCAATAGCAGTAGGAAACCGCCTTTCATTCTCAAATTGTATCTCAATTGAGCGGGACTCAATCTCATCGTCAACCCTCTTCCATCACGAATCACTTTCTCCATCCTTTTGATTTGACTTCTGGTCCAGGCGATCGAATCCTGACCACCACTTGTCAGATCTTCGTGAGTGAATTTGAATCTCACCGCCTCGCCTCGAGTTGTTAACGCTCTCTTAAGTTTCTTCCTCTGTCCTGCAGATATGTTCACGTTTTTAACCACGTATTGTGTCATAATTCTTTTTTTTTAAATATATTTTCTTCAATTGTTTTTTTTGTTTTAATGATAATTATATATATTAAATAATTTTTGTAAAATTAATATTGCGTTTATTTTATTTTTGTTATTTATATATATATACACAATATTTTTTTTTTTTTGCTTTTATATTTCTCTTATGTGAAATCGTATCGTCACCCTCTCTCCATGAAGATCTAACAGTTCACCATTTTGTTCCGTCAACGTGGTTTTGAGACTATACAATGTGTCTAAAATCACTGGTAGATAAACTAAATTTCGAGGTCGTTCCACGATCTTATAACCCGGCGACACGTTTGGAAAGAAGGAATAGATTGTCGGTTGAGTGCTACCATTCACGTAGCTTCCAGCAATCACATCCACGTTCACCAGAATGCTATTGACTGCGAGAATGTCGACCATATTTTCAGATGCCGCATGGCCTCGATACATCTTTTGATCGAATACCAGCATCTTGCCTATAGTATCGTCCCTGTTGAAATCCACTCGAAAATTATCTTCCAAATCCAACATCGTCTGTAAGGTATTAGGATTGGGAGCGAGTCTGATCTTGTTGCTTCCCTTTCCATCCGTCTTCATTCGCGTCTGAATGTAATTGTTCAAATCGGCTATGCCGTAACTTCCTTTGGGAATTTGAATCTCCAACCAATCCACTCCGTCAGAATACTTAAATGAGTTATTCTTTTCGGTGACGTTGGGAAAGGAATAATAAGTCTCCAGATTCACCAACGCCATCTCGTATCTTTTCTCTCTATTCAATTCGATGGAAGGTTCGAATTTTGTCACGAATCGAGTCGAATCGCCACTCACCACGATTTGAATGGATTGTTTTGCAGCCGTATTCTCGGCTATCCATTCTAACAATTCTCCTTGTTCGAATATTATATTTAATTTTATTTTTATTTTTTTCAAAAACTAATTATTTGAAGATTTATTATTTTCTAATTTTTTTTATTTTTCACGTTCTATCTTATTATCATCAGAAACATAAAACTTGTCGAATCCGCACCGATATTTTCCACGATTAAATTCGCTAGTTAAATAGATCATGACGAAATTGTAAAGTTCTCCATCCCAAACCCTCTTGCAGAATCTCCTGAATTCCACCACGCTCATGTCGTTTGCAATGTGATCGCTGTAGATGTGATTGAGATTCTTGAGATCTTGGTGAAAGAGACATAGAAAATTAGCGTTCTCCCTTATCGTCTGTCTGGGCGATCGAAAATAATTCTGCGACAGGTAGAAACAGTCCGCATTGCTGTGACGACCCCTAACGTAATACGATTCGCATCGGTTCTGTCTCTCCAAAAGCAGATCGTCGAAAATCATGAGATTCTTATCTTCCAATTTCAATTCTCTAGGATCCGGAACGTCGCTAGTGTTCTCATAAAATCGACACTCAATGTTCGAAGATGCATTTCTCTTCATCAATTCCATCGCCGCACCGTCCAAAATGGTCGAAAGAGAAGCTTCACTTTTGTCGATTTCCTCCCTACTGTCAAAGATTCTGGCTATGACGTCCTGGGCAATCTACGATCCATGCATTCTCTAAGCAATCTGTATTCGGGTTGAAACAAGCTCTTGCCAAACACAAACAATCTGTCGTAATCCAACCAGTCGGGTCGGGACAACACATTCATCAACAGATTGGTCTTTCCACAATTCGATTTTCCCACTATCAAGCCTCTTATGCTTTTGGGAAAGAACTTGTTATTCGACCTCTTAGTCGCGGCGTCGTTCCAAGACATATCTTTAATGTTCATCTTTGTTTTATTTTTTTTTGTTTGTTATTTTAGATTTTTTCAAACACAATTTTTTATGTTTTTTCAAACTCAGTTTTTAATATTATTATTTATTTATATTACACCGTCACGAGTTCTCTTCAATCCAGATCCACTCGTCATTTTGGCTAAATCTTGTATGGGTACCACAGCATCCTTAAAATCTTTCCAACTTTTCGGCGTTCGCTCTAACGTAGCTCGCTTCGCCGGTGGACTGATCAACTTGTCGATCAACGCATCGGCTGCCCTCTTGCCAGCCACAGAAGCTATCCTACCACTGGCTTCGGAAGTGGCTTTCTTACCAGCATTCAAAGCCGTCTTCTTACTGACCTCAAACGCGGTCGATGCGAGTTTTCTACCCGCATCACTCGTGAACGCTCGCATTATAGAATCGATGATGCCAGAACCGCCTTGAACGTAAGTTCTAACGTATCCCCTGTTCTTTATCACCAACATATTTTATTTTATAGTATATATTTTGTTTTCACTGGTAAATCGTTTGTTGTTTAAATACTTTTTATTATTCTAGTGTAAAATTTACTGTTTTTATTTTATATATTTGTGTTTGTTTGTTTGTTTCTCTCTACTTATTATATACATCAATCCTTCAATTCGTTCATCAGCCTTTTATAATGGTTTTTATTCAAAACCTTCTGTCTTAACAATTTGTCGCATATGCTAACTATCTCATTATCTAATCCTGTGCTACCAGCGCATCTACTTGCCATCAACAATCTCTGAAACAGAGCGTCAGAATCGCTTGGAAGAAAAGTGGTTTTCACCCCTTTACCAGTTACCGATTCGACGAACTTCTTATGCGAATTCCATATAGGTGTCACCACTTTCGTCCACTTGTAACCTCTGCTGGCTTTAGGTCTCGTCTCTTTGTCATCGTTATTTCTCTTCATGGCGTTGGTCTGAACCAGAATGTCGATGTAATTGTTGTAATCCTGTTCCGTGTAATCACTAGGCTTGTCGCAAAGGAGCAATTTGCGCAGTCCGGAAGTTAATTCGTACCTATTCGAACCGACGGTTAATTCATCATCATCTATTTCCACTTCTGTGTCGCCCACAAAAGTTCTAACGTCCGAATCCTTATAAAATCCATACAACAGACCTCTCTTACCACCATCCTCGGACAACGCGACGCTATCAGTGGTGATAGTCGAAGCTCTATCATCGCTCTCACTCACGTCGGTTTCGATTCTAATAGGAACGTAATCCAGTGTAGATTGAAACGAATACTGGTTTGTAAAACTACCGGGCAACGAACCCATTCTCAAAGAACCCTCTTTAATAGGTCTCAATTCTTCAACTATCTCCTTCTTGCTTTGCTCTTGAACCTCCGTCACGGGTTTAAATATTTTTGTGGTCTCGCATTTGAGTTCGATCTCTCCAAGACGTCTACTTCTGTCAGCCAATTGAATGCCCTTCTTGGCACGTTCATATTCATTTAAAAGCTGATCTCGGCGTTTAGCATCCATCTGTAAAAACATTTTTTTTTCGTTTTTTAAGTTATTAATATTTCCTTTGAGTATGCTAATGTGAGTTATTTATTATTTTCAAAATTAAATGTATAATTATTTTTTATGTCTTAAGTAAATAAAATCTTCTGTCTTTAATATAATAACTAAAAAACCAGTTGAGGAAAAACATTTTACATGATAAACCTCTATAAATGCGTTTTGCCTCTGAATGCGTTAAAATCGCATCACAGATTATTCGCTCAATGGCGAACTGGAGAACTTTGAAAAGTTTGAAAGTTTTAGTACATAAGAAACCAGTTTTTGATTTAACGCGTTTGAGAATAATTACATCTGATAATCAAAATCACAAGTAAACACATCAGTAATGTAACGCTTTCAAAAAAATGCGTTTAAATAGTTTTTTCAGTTAAACCATTTAACTGACAATTCACGCTCATTTGAATAAAAACCCGCAATACATTTCGAGCGTGACAAATGGCGTTCTCAGTAAGTTTATACAGTAGAGATTTTCCAAAAAACTTTTTTTTTTCTGTTGAGTTTGGAAAATCCCACTATGGGTATTCCCCCCACTTACGTCAGAAATGGGAGCGCCCAATAGTAGTCTGTTAAGTTTGGAAAAATCCCAGCCTCAAAAGCCGTTTGCCGATTCTGGGACACTGTCCCAGATCTTAGAATCGGCAAAGCGTTTTTTTTTTCGCGTTCACCAACGATTGATTGAAGGTCTAATCCACGATGGGAACGCCGATAAAAAATTTTTATGTAAAAAAAAATGTACTATTTCGTACATTTTTCACTTTTTTACATTCGACACGTTCGCCAACGGGTATTTGAACGTTAAAAGTGTGATCTAGGAGTCTCAAAATAACAGCCGATTCTGGGACACCATAAAAAACGACATTTTTTGCGAACAAGCATGCGATTTAACACTGAATCCTACGATGGTAAACGCACCATGTACATGTACTTTACGGTACATGTACAACGTGTCCCAGAAACGGCCTTTATCACCTACTAGCCTCGCCTCCCTGGTGAAATGGTGAGTAGTATATAGCATGTACCCGGACGGCCCCGGCTGGATGGATCTCATGCTGGATCTCATGTGACGTCATAGTCACGTGACCTGATGGCGCCATGTTTGGTTGTTATGGTAACCCGCGTGAGCGGCCATCTTGTGACATCATCTCCATAGTGATACGTGGTAGGAGTGCGCATGCGCAGCGCGTGTTGTTTTAGATTTTAGATTAGATTTAGATTCTTTATTTACAGTATACTTAAAAAAAACAGTTACAGTTATATAGTACAAGTAGTATTGATGTGTATACTGAGGGAGATGACATAGCGAGATTGGCTGTCTACCTGTTACCCCCCTTGGAATTGCAGTTGTTAGGGTGATACGTGTTTCCGTCGTCCATTTTGTATACTGGAGGCCGCCATCTTTGTTTCTATGGTAGCACGTGGTTGTTATGTGACCCAAAACCTTCTAACAAGACAGGGATATGTTCGGAGGGTATGTTACTTTGTAGAAGAGTAATTTCCCGATTCGTAGAATTACCACAAACAACCCGACAAGCCCTCCAAATCACAAAAAACGACATTATTTACTACGGATTCCCCATTTTATCGGTATAGCAGGTAGTGCTATAGTACCAAAGGGTACTGGGGGTGTGTTCGATTGAAGTGGAGTAATGTTCTGGTTGCGATTTTCCCAGAATCCCTTTTTGGATCCCTATCCCATGACGTTTTTTTCCCAATAAAAGACACGTTCCTTTGGTCACTACCCAGAATTATCTGCTTCTATCTATATATGCAATAGTTTTCGTCTATCTGATCATGTTCCTTTGTCCTGGAGTATACTCCAGTAGCGTAGAAGAGCCTATCAGCTGGAACAGCTTTGCTTATGATTACTACATTTAGCTGTTCTGGTCTGTTCTTGTTAGTTCGGACCCTATTCCGAGTACTCTTGTTGTTTCATATATCTAGATCATTTATATAGATTATAAGTAACCAATCAGATTGCTTGATTTCCCATAATCTGTATGCAGAGTTATCTCTCTTGTGTATAACAAAAACCTACATCATTTCCAAAGCCAATAAGCTATCGAGCAGTTACTGATAAGTCATTGCTCGAACGACTCGAAGCCCCGGATGCGTTGCAGCACTGGAAACATGTATTTAACATAAATGAAATGCTGTACAAAAAGTACGACGATTCTTGGCATTATTAAAGTGTTAAGATATCGTCCCCTGAGTTCCAAGTGTTCTATGTGCCACCGGCACATAGAACACATTGGAACCCAGGGGACGATATGTAGAACAAGGCAGAGCTTTCCTTGAATAATTACAAACATTTACGTAGCATCGGAACATAAGAGAAAATGTTAAGTTGTCTCGAGCTCTCGGTACTGGGTGAAGGGGAAAGTGATAACTGATTATCATATAAATGGGCATTAAGATTACTGCAATGCAATCAGAACCAGCAAGGATATATTAAGACTGAGCACGGCGAGGGTGGAGTACGAGGTACTGAAATTAGTGACCTGAGTTGGGGCTTTTTTTCTATTTCAAGTGTCGCGAAGGTACGCGTGAAATACAATAATAAATTCAGCAAAGGTAATTGATTCCTCGCCCCCGTACTTCATCCGAGTTGTGTTCTCCATTTATACCACGATTGAATTTGAATTGGATGAATAAAGTTGATCTTTTTAATGAAAAATATCACCTTCAGTGGTCCTGCTTACATTTTTGTATGACACTCTTCTTTGTCGAAGCATTTCATTCACGTCATAAATTGACACAGATTTGTAACGACCAATAAGAAAAGTTTTCACATGACTTCCTCACCCGTAGGCCGGATTCCACGCGTTGTGTTCCTTGCACACTTCTTAATGTTTTTTGTATCGAGTAACGTTAATTATACACAGCAATCGTGATATAATTTAGCTTCTGGAGATTTATTGCTACTATAAAATAGCGATGATTGTTGGTTTCCATTGTTTTGTAAACTTCTAAAATTGCTAATAGAAGAATTATCATGGACAGGCATGGGTAAACGATTCCACGTTGGGAATGAATGTACTCTCGTTCAAATATATGCGACAAAACGAAACTCGATGGTTGTGACAAGATTGGAGATTTTGTCGAAGGTTGGTCAACGACTAGCAAAGTGTGGAGAAGGTATATGATGATGAATTTTGCAAAATGTGGGGAAAGTATATGATGATAAATTTTGAAAAATTATACTAATTAATGTTTGCAACGTCTTTCTTGTAGAAGATCACCGCGGGTCTCAGAATAAAGTAGAGTATAACCTATGTTTTTGAGACAAAAAATGGAAAAATAATTAAAATTAATTTGCGATTTTTGAGAATAGCGCTGGTCGGTTTTTCCGTTACGTTGGGTAAAGGGTTAAATTATCGAGCAGGAAATATCGTTGATATTGGTGAGAAAAATGGTCCCGTAGATGAAGCCTTGTGGTACACTCTTTGAGTCAGATAAAATTTCGGTCTATCCAATATACTAACACGGCACAAGATTGGTTAACAGCGGTTGAAGGACACACCCCCGTGAGGGTCCGAATCGAAACACTGACCTTTCGATCTCAGGATCAATGTTTTAATCAATGAGTCACCGCGTTCCACTCTAGGAGATTAGGAAGGTACATTTTGTAAACAAGCAAAAGCATAGTCAAGGATATGCAACCATCTTGAGGTGTAAATTACAGGTTAATGTCGCAAAAAGTGAGCTCAGTAAGGCAATAGTCAGCATAATGTTGACGAGCATCACAGCATGGCGGCCACTTCTAATGAGCGATGGTAGTGGTTCATGTAATATGGACAAAGGCGGCGAAACTACTGGGGATGAGAGCACGGGGGGGGGGGGGGGGGGGTGTCCATCCACGTGATTCCAAACCTGATCACATAATGAGTTAAAAGGCCAAGAGGATTCAATTATGTCAATATGCAGGCATTCCTTTTATATGTCATCAGAAAATGTGAATACATTTAGATGGTCAAAGAATTTTGTCAAAGAAATTCAACTTCGACCAGCTCGGTTTATTCTACTTCAGTTATCTTCCAGAGGCGGACTGGCCATAGGGTCCATCGGGAAAGTTCCCGGTGAACCTCCTCTTAGGAGCCCTCCACGGCCCCCAAAATTTACACTGCCCAATACCGCATGAAATTTCGTGAAAATGACCAAAAGGTCAAATGGATCTGGTTGCAAAGACTGTCGCAAAGACTGCTGGTTTGTCGAAAAGCCCTCTCTGTGACTGCCATTGGCAGTCCACATAGAGGGCATTTCGATATACCAGCAATCTAGTCTTGCCATTGATCGATCAGATGCTAGGAAACAGCGTTCTTTCGGTTTTAAAAATCAAAATTTTCTCCCATCGCGCCGAACTATGGTCGGTCTGATGAGTTTGGGACCTCCTTTGGTGCAACCATTTTTGCCAAATGAGCGACAACGATGATACAAAATGTCGTAAAAATGCTCTCTGCGTGGACTGTCATTGATCCCTCAAGTGCAAGGAAGCAGCGTTCTTTTGGTTCGAAAAATCAAAATTTTGCACGGGTCCACCCCCCAGATCACGGTACGTTTTCCTGCAACTTTTTTGGCCCAGTCCTACCCTGTTATCTCCCATGACTCGAAATCTGCCTGGTGTTGAGATAACTGGAAACTTAGTTGTAATTCAGCCTTATTCGGGTGTGATGGCATATCACCTTATCAGTCTGCGAGTCTCTAAAAATTAATTTTCTTCAGTTGGTTACTGAATGAGACAGAATGGCGATTATTTATAACTTCGAATATTGAATCTGTATTGAAAGAGAGCAGGAACACAGCTGTGGTATTAAATAACGGCTTTATTTCTGCGATGTAATAATGAAGCTTTGAAATAAAAACCTCGATATAGAAGGAAATGAAAATATTTTAAAATAGCAAATAGTCGAAACGATGAAAACTCGTATTTAATATAAAGGTAAAACATTAACACTTTGAAGCCTGGTGGTATCTTCCATGTAGGATGGTTATTTATTTATTTATTTGTTTATTTGTTTATTTATTTATTAAGGCTTAACGACACAGTAACAGCTAGGGTCATATCGTGTCGATGACAGTTTTACGGGTGGGGGAAGCCGGAGTACCCGGAGAGAATCACCGGGCAACGGCGAGCAACTGCTAGCTCCCCACCATCGTAACTCCGCACTGCAGCACAGGCAAAGTTAGATTGGTTGAAGACATGCACTCCATAGACGTGTATTACGCCTTAGTAAACTGCGTCATCGTGCCCCCATGTGGACAATCGGGGTTAAGTGTCTTGCCCATGGACACAACGCGGGACTCTGAATCGATCGCTCAGACGGCCACCCAACCAAGGACTAACCGGGCTCGACGTTACTTAACTTCGGTGATCTGAAGGGAACCGGTTACCGAGGTGAAGGGTTAACATGCGTACTCCAAATTGGTCATGCTGGATCCTGAGCTGCCCAAAACTGGTACCATAGCCGCCTCCATAAATTTGTATGACCGTCCGAGTGTGTGACATTAGTCCAACTATTAAGTTTAGCCTCGTAATTAAGTAAATGACTTTCAGTCAGAGCGACTTTATCGATACCTAAAATCCCCCTCATCCCCCCCCCCCCAAAAAAAGTGGGAGTCACCCCTAAACCCTGATCTGATTCGCTATTAACCAGAATGGCACCAGAATTTGTTAACGTGAAACGCTAAGGCTGAGAATCGATTACCTTGATTTTAGACTTCATTTCTCTTGCTGCGATGTGGCACACTGTTGGAAGGAACTCAGCTTTACATCCAGGGTTCCAAATAATATGTTTTCTTCCAGCAACAGTCAAGCCGAGCGACTGGTAAGAGCATATCAGTCTGTTTAGAAAATAATATTGATTTACGAAGCAGTTGCTATTCTCAACAATTGTTCACAAGCAAAAGCAATAGGAGATAATAGGTTTGACATTTTAAACAAATTCAAACAAAAACATGTTGGGTTGAATTAACCCTCTTGCCAACGCAAAATTTAATATTTTAAATATTATTTTTTCAATGTTTTAAAAAAATTCAACAAAATCATATCATCATAGGGTCACAAGATATGGTTTTGTGGAATTGTTTTTTAAAAAATGTATTTTTCAACTGCTAAATTTGTAGATTACACGGGCGGATGCGGTCGATTCGTTAGGTAAAGTGTTAATTTGTTTTCCATTAAGATCGGAGGCAATCTTTTTGAAACTTGGACTAACAATAATTGATGTATCTTTAAAACCATAGTATATAAATAAATATAAACTCCAAATTATCAGGGCATATTCATGCAAGGAGTAAGCTTGGTAGGTGGTAGTGGTAGTGGTATAGTGGGAGTGGGGCGGTTGTGTTGCAATAAGATCGTGGCATGAGTGCCCTCATGCGTCGACTGTAATAACGGATAACATTTTCTGATACGTGAAAGACGTGGGTAGGGGGTGTGGAGTGAGACTTGAAAGGTCCGACAGAGTTCCAAAGATTTCCAGATAGGGTAGAAATAAACAAAATTGTATATGTGAGACATATCTCATTGTCAGACACAGACCTTCAACATGAAAATGTGTACAAAATTCCGGCATCAAGCATTTTCAGTCAAAAGCAGAACTTTACCAATGCTGTAACATGCCTACTCTAGAGCACACCATATCTTGTTCATAAAACAGAAAAATAGCTTTCCATCTTGAATTTTAGCTACACGCCTTGGAACAAAAGTGTAAAAACGAAATCTGAAAAATGTCTTCTCGAAAGCATCGTCTCTCATACTTTCTGTACTACAGTACAGCCGTCGTGTACAGGTCGTAATCCACACGTGAGCTGTGATGTCCACGCATGCGTTTACCAGGTAATAAAAATTATCATCAGCAAAATTTTAATTAATGAAACACCGAGTTGTACTCATGGTTCAAAGGGTTAAAGAAAAAGAAGCATGAGTTTTTCTGGAATTTTATTTTTGCATCTGAATCTGGAGTTTGTCCTGAGGTGAAGTATCAAAAAGTACACGTTTTGAGTAACTATCAACCCAAAACTGCTGTCTCACAACGCAGGAAAACCACTTATGACCATCTTGCGTTGTGTCTGTGCAGTCAGTGCTAATATTGACAACAGCCGCCCCAATATACTTCAGTCCTCCTTGATTAATATCGTTATATTACCTATGGATATCTTCGTGGCACCTCACCAACCATAAGACTGTTGTATTATGTCACTGTGTCTAAAATCACTAAGACTACGGCTTAGAATCTGTGGTCTGGGGTCTACAATCTTCAGGTTTGCAATATCGTTTTATCTTAGTGGATATTGTCTTCAGTTAAGCTGTCTTGTGAAGATGCATAGTGTACCAGTGTCGTTGAAATGAAATGTTTTAGGAGATGACAGGTAGACATCTAATTTGGCTATGTTATCTCCCTATAGTGTAGAAAAATTGTGAATTATTAGCACTTGTTCTTTTTGCTCGGTATGTTTGTACACATTGTTGCTACTGTTAACCCTTTACCCAACGTAACGTCCAAAACCGGTCAGCGCTATTCTCAAAAATCGCCAATTCATTTTTTTGTCTCAAAAACTTAGGTTATGACCCCTCGTTGGAACGAGCTCGTCGAGCTCGTTCCAACGAGGTGTCATAACCTATGTTTTTGAGACAAAAAATGAAAAAAAATAGTTATTCAAGAATTATTTTTGCAAGTGTCGTCTGCTTTTCAGGTTTAGTAACGTAACGGCCAAAACCGGCCAGCGCTATTCTCAAAAATCGCCAATTAATTTTCATTATTTTTTTCATTTTTTTGTCTCAAAAACATAGGTTATGACCCCTCGTTGGAACGAGCTCGACAAGCTCGTTCCAACGAGGGGTCATAACCTATGTTTTTGAGACAAAAACGAAAAAAATTAGTTATTCAAGAATTATTTTTGCAAGTGTCGTCTGCTTTTCAGGTCAGGTAACGTAACGGCCAAAACCAGCCAGCGCTATTCTCAAAAATCGCCAATTAATTTTCATTATTTTTTTTCATTTTTTGTCTCAAAAACATAGGTTATGACCCCTCGTTGGAACGAGCTCGTCGAGCTCGTTCCAACGAGGGGTCATAACCTATGTTTTTGAGACAAAAAATGAAAAAAATTAGTTATTCAAGAATTATTTTTGCAAGTGTCGACTGGTTTTCAGGTTAAGTAAAGGGTTAAATAAAATATATATTTATCAATAACCAGTAAAGGCTGTAGAGTCTTACCTATCTCAAATTCTCGCTCGAACCGAATCCCGAATCAACACAGGTGTGTGGATAGTATCGAATCTCGAATTGAATCGCATCACTCTTCGAGTTGTACAATCATATTGCATATTCTTATAACCAGAAATATTGTAAGTCTCCACTCAGGTATCGTTCGCAACGGCCACTCGTTGGTTTGAGCAAATAAATACTGGACAAGGAATATTCCAGAACGGAATCAAAGTTGTGCTGGAAGCGGAACGTCTTGGAGCTTTTCTTCTATCACCAGGTTTCCTGTACAGGATACCCCCCCCCCCCCCCTCCACCCCCTCCCTCCTGTACAGGAGACCTGGTGATAGAAGATGAGTTCAAGAGGAGATACTTGGTGGGATTTTGAGAACATCTCAAAGATACAAACATTCCGTCTCAAATTGAATTTTTTGGGGCGATTTCGAACCGAATCCAATTTCAAAACATCGCAAGGCACTGTAAAGAGCTGGGATAGGGCTTTTGCAACTGACTAACAAATTTTTTAACAGGCTTTTAGTTTAAACATTACTTATTTCCAAGTTGCTTTGTAATACAATAGAACATAGGAGACAGATTTGTGGATTCAACAGAAAGCTAAAAGCTTATGTTAAGCTGTTTCCACACTATTAACATATTTCACATTATTGGCAGATGTGACGGCGATTCACATTCAACTTGGTTACAAAAAGAAAAAAAAACACATAAACTAAATTAAAGGTGATCAAAAAAGAAGAAAATGAAGAAGGGTATGAAAGGAGTAGAAATAAGATGGAGAGAGAGATAGAACAAAAGACAGGTGGAGAGTAAAAGAGAGACTGGAGAGGGAGAGGGAGAGAGAGAGAGAGAGAGAGAGAGAGGTTGCAAACGAAAACAAACATAAAAAAGAAGCACCAGAAGCTTAAGGCCACATACTTATGCACAATGGCTAATCGTGACCATGACAGTTTTACGGGTGGAGGAAGCCGGAGTACCCGGAGAGAAGCATCGACGAGCAACTGTCAGCTCCTCAACACTCTAACTCTGTTCAAGCTCCGCTCAAGCAGGGTTACAGCGGTTGAAGACATATGCACCATCGACGTGCAGTACGCCTTAATATATGGCGACATCGTGCCCCAATGTAGGCAACCGGGATAAAGTGCCCTGCCCAAGGACACAACACGGGTCGAACCGGACGAGGATCGAACTCGGGACCTCTAGCATAGAAGTCCTACAGTCTACCACTCAGCCACCGTGCTCCCTAGCTTGTTTATTAACTTTGGGCTAAATATTATGTTCGTTTGATTCGGACTGTTTACATCTGGTACCCACGCCAACCTGTCTAGGCTTTTGCTACCACCCTACCACCCAACATCCAGGATCCCTACATGTGCACCAGTGATAAACAACTAATGTTTTCTACAAGCTTTTGAGAGCCTTAAACAGTATCGTTGAAGAGAATAAAATAAAACTCGGCAATCGCATATTGGTTTCTTTGTGTTGGAACTTTTCATACTCAAGGTGAGCGATGTGACATGCAGTGTGAAACTAAGGCATATAATGTGCAAAATCGGAACGCCAAGTGTATTGGAAATGAAATATCTTAAGAAAAAATAAAACTTCGAAGTCTATTGTCCGACAGATAGACAGATTTTATGACCTCCGTGGTACTAAAACTGCATCACGATGTTACATACAAAACGTGCCTTCTATTTGACATTCTACCCCAGTGCAAAATCGCGAAAATGTGGCGCGGGACGTTTGGAATGGTTGGTGACATTTAAGAAGTGATCAGATCCATGTTGGGGGGGAACGACAAAATAAACTCAGTTATGAAGAACGTTTGACGATACTTTAGAATGGTATACCGTTTTTATCAACAAATTGCCAACACAAACCATTCACTTGCAATGGTTTATTGACTTTTATGACAGTGTGAGTTCATAAACAGTCAAATTTACAAAAGACGTTGAAAAACATCGACCTTTAAGTATTTTCAAATAGCGATTGGGAACAAAATTTAACCTAGACAAATTTTGACGAAAGAAATTCACTTACTGTACACCCGCCGAGGACTGGTCACTTTCCAGGGGTGGGCCATATTTCCACGGACGCAATAATATTAGATCCCAAACACTAATTATAGGAATAATCAACAAAAATCTAATTAATGAAGCACCCGGTGCTTCAGTAATTAAAACTTTGCTGATGATGATTTTTATTACCTGGTAAACGCATGCGAATGAATATGATCGAATCTGAAGTCATAAGACTGTACATGATTACTACTAGCAAGTGCAAACTCCAGACCAGACGAACATGTCCCGACTGGAAAAATATTGGGAAGGATGTGAAACCTTCCTACACCTTACTTCCAAATAAACATCGAGTCAGCGCAGGGTCCAAAGAGCAGCTGCTTTTTGCATCATCCCTGCCCAGTCGTGGATTAGGACCTGTTTACGGCGACTGTACTGTAGCCAAGTGACAATAAACATGGATACGCAGGGTCGTCGCGAAGATAGCCGATTGGGGTGGGGTACAACCTGATTTGTCCCGAGCGAGATGGTTTAAGTCCCAACTGATAAAATATTTCCACTGCACCATCAAAATTCCCCGTTCTCGAAGTCATGCCTTGAAGAAGTGGCTGGAATATACGTCGAATTACAACCAAAACACTATTTGAAAATTTATGTGGATAAATAAAATATACATCTTTTAGCCGAGGGGAAATTATTTTTAATTAACACGTACTACACTCCAAACTGGTAATGCTGCCCTCCCCCCCCCCACCCCCCCCCCCCCCCCCACTGCCCAAATCAAATGCGAATGAATATGATCGAAACTTGACTCGTAAGACTGTACATGATTACTACTAGCAAGAGCGAATCGATGTCCTAGACTCCAGTCCAGACGAATATGTCCCGACTGGAAAAATATTGGGAATGATGTTAAACCCTCCTACATCTTACTTCCATGTGGACATCGGCATGATGATTATTGTCAGAAGTGAGAAATATAGAATTTTTATGTAATGTATTAAAATATATTTTTTGTTCCACGAGAAGGATTAATTATTTAACTCACAAGGCAAAAGGGGTGGATTTAATAATACATGCTACTCATCGAGCTGTGTCCAATGAGTGTTCATAAGCTGCATTTACTTAATTGACTATAATGGTGATTCATTCTCAAGAGCAGTGGTATGTCTTTTGTATGAGTTCCATGGCACTGGGGGAAGAACATATTGTAGAATAGAGGCTCTCATCTCTGTACAACTGGACTGCTGAAATGTCAGCGAAAAAACTGGGCAATAACATTTACCCCCCCTCCCCACCCCCCACCCCCAAGATGGCGTCAGTTCAATCAAGGCGGTAACGCCTATCCAGGACGTGAAAACTGTTATACTGTGAGTGCAGTCACAGGGTAACAGCTTCCACATTTTCAAACATCGAATGAAAACCTACACTCTATATCAGTCGGGATAAATATATACCCAAATCAACTGGTTTGAGTGAATATGAACCTAATTGGGTTCATATTCACTCAAACCAGTTGATTTGTTTAATTTTAGGGTATAACACGCGACCAGTAAGCATTCCAGCAATCCAATTGTACAGTGACCAGTGAATAGAGATTAAAAATTCATTGCTCCAGATGAAGCTTCCGAGCGACCCATTCATTCATGTTGAATGCTATTTTGAAGCTTTCTCACAAGCTCTCAGACCACCAGTCACATTCCCAAAGGAATCCGACGCTGTTGTAGATTGATTCTTAACCCACTTTTCAAGGACTTTACCTGCAGGCTACCGTTAATTTAATGTGGCGTCCCATTACTCACAAATATATACAAATATTATTTCGTGCTTCGTTTATAGATATTCCAGTCAGTAATTAATTCAACTTAACAGCATGAAGATACGAACTACTGGCGTAATCGCAGCTCTACGGATAGTCGTGCTGGGTCTTTATTCAGTATTATTATTAGTAAACAAACGTGTCTAATGGTATTGGCGAAATCATTAAGATTCGGTAAAATGAGGTCTCACATTTCTTGCGTTGATTAAAAAAATGAATGTTTATTGTATTTTTTAGATTCAGCCGTCTGGGATAATTTGTTGGTCGAAAAAGCGAACCATAGATTTGCTCTTCCAACCAAGTGAAATATTTCAGACGAGTGAATCTAAATATTTGCTGTGAACTATTTAAGTGCTAGATAGGTTCCAGGCCAATATCGTCCATTTCCTTATAGAATTTATCTGGTGGCTTGAGCGCTTGGCTTTCACAGTGACTGATTTCTGAATGGTACAAGTCAGAGTAAGCAGTGCACTCGTTAACGGATTTTTATCTCCTGCATTTCATGTCATGATTTAAATTTTTGTGAAATACGCGTTTGGGACCGCGAAAATTACATGGACATTTAATTTGTATGGCGTGCCCTCAGTTTAAAATTTGACGTAATTTCAGACCTTTTTTAATTGAATATCACAATGTCATTGTGTGTACTTCTATAAGGTAAATAAGGTAAAACTGAAACTTTAATTTTGTTCTGAAAATGGAGGATATGCTGAAATCTTCCCTCCTCCAAATTTCTGCGAATTTTACTAGTTTTAACCCTTCACACAACGCAGATTAATGTTTTTTTTTAAAAAATATTTTCAAAAAAATTCAACAAAACCATATCATGGGATCCCTCATTGGAACGAGCTCGATGAGCTCGTCCCAATGAGGGGGTCAAATGATATGGTTTGTTGAAACTTTTTTCTTTTTTTTCAACTGCTACATTTTAAAATCATGCCGACGGATGCGGCCGAATCGTCAGGTAAAGCGTTAAAATGTTACGTACAAATTGTGTATAAAGCCATGCATTCGGGAAGCGGGTTAAGTGTACAGGTGGATATCAAGCTGTTGGGTGCCGAGTATCAATTCAACCAAAACATCCTTGAGTATTTTAAAATTGGATATCTAATGCATTGTATTAACCCTTTTAACACTGATGGTATCTTCTACGCCAGATCAGATCCAGCAATTGGAAAAGTCTATTATTGATTAATTACTTCCTACGATGTTTGGGCGCATTTACAATTCTGCCTGTTTTCCGACTCTCTGAATTGAGAATGAATTTTCTAAGGTGCCAATAAGCCGTATTCAGATTGCGATAAAAACAAAATGGCGCACAGTGACAATTAACTCCTAACCCGCTGAGTAATTTAAAAATATTTTTCATCTAGTCATTCATGAAAATTTGACACAAGAAGTCACTGGTTAAAAATTCTATACAACTTACAGGCGAACATTTGGTTGAATATCTTTAAATTCGACTCATTGTAATAGGAAGAGAGTCCTGTTCTGAGCAAGAATACTTCGCCAACAGCATGCAAATATAGAATATACCCACAGTAGCTTGGTGTACCAAATGTTCACCACGAGTGGTGAAGTGGTGTTAACCGCGAGCCTTCGGCGCGCGGTTAACACCACTTCACCACGAGTGGCGAACATTTGTACACCAAGCTACTTTGGGTATATTTTATTTATACCATGATCGTCAGATTATTAAGAGTGGCTATTATTTTTTCTCGATTTTACTGAACAGCAGACGCGCACACGAGCGCATCTGTTTTTGTTCACACGAGCATCGGTGGGCGGTACTTCCGCTGTCAATTTTATCGTCGAAACGAAATGAAAAAAAGAAACTGAGCCTTTTTCGTTTTAATAACATAATAACATACTATTTCGAGTTATGCATGCTTTTTTAACATGAGACAATACATGTTTGTTAATTTTCGGCATCTTATGAGGTAAACCCATTTAAAAACGTAATAATTAATTGCCACTTCCATTTCACTTTTCACGAGGCGACGTGCGACAAATTTAGACAATCGACGTCACCAAAAGTCAACGGGGATGTAGTTCTACTGTTGGTGTAAATCTATTGAAATCCATTGCTGGCGTGTTCATCACGGTTTGTGTGTGAAGCTAAAATTTATGTCACAGGCTTTTCATATATAGTAGAATAGGTAATCATGGTATAAAGGGTTAACCCTTTACCCAACGTAACGGCCAAAACCGGCCAGCGCTATTCTCAAAAATAGCCAATTAATTTTCTTTATTGTTTCATTGTTTGTCTCCAAAACATAGGTTATGACCCCTCGTTGGAACGAGCTCGTCGAGCTCGTTCCAATGAGGGGGTCACAACCTATGTTTTGGATACAAAAAATGAAAAAAATAGTTATTCAAGATTTTTTTTTGCAAGTGTCGTCTGCTTTTCATGTTAGGTAAAGGGTTAATATACCACCAGTGTCGGTATGCTGAATTAATATCGGTGACTGTTGACCATTATCTTTGGTATATTCCTCAGTCCTTGCTCATTGGGCGCTCACTGGTTAATCTATCAGACTGGCGAAATAATGTCAAAAACAACGCATTGTCGCGCTGCAATAGGGTCGTGCCGACTCGTGTGCCATTCTATCGGGTCACGGAAGTAAATTCCTTATCGCCAATTGCGACCAGATAGAAAATTGTATCGTTAAACTCGGAATTCACATCGCAAAATGCGATAAAATACCAATTGTATTACAAAATGTCCCCTGCTTCTTTGTTGTCATATCACCATTAGATCTGAAATGTTCATACAATTCCATTGACACCACGTTCGGTTTAATCCCATGATATCACTTTCTGCCCGGATTGCAAACAGAAAATTTAATAGTACTGAATAATATCAATTCATTCTATTCAATTAAGAAAGTAACCATTCCCAAAGTCAGGCAACCCGATTTGTTGTTTGTGAGCTACGTGCTCGAGTGGATTGAAATTCGACAATTATTGTGTTATTGCATCTTTTTGCACCAAATGAACGGAAAATCCATTATTGCACGAATAAACCATTGCACTTGAAATCTTTGTTGGTGGGCATTGGTGATTTCTCGTTGTCCGTACAATAAAACGACGAAAAACTTCTCTCGAGAGCAAGCAAAATTGTTTTCATTGCCTCTGGTTTGTTCAACATTTATTATTTATTTGCCGATGTTCGAGTTCACTTTCAGTATTTCTCGTTTTATCGCGACAGCTGTACGGTACATACACTCTAAAATCATTTGGGTTAAAAACAGCCCAAATCAACTGGGTTGAGTGAATATGAGCCCAATTGGTTTCATATTCACTCAACCCAGTTGGTTTGGGTTGGTTTTAACCCAACTGATTTTAGAGTGTATATACAGTCATGTTTAGCCAATCGATTATACTGTTGCTACAGTACATGGAGAGTGGATTGTAGCTAAATCACCCGTGGAGTGGAGTTATCACCCAAGCTATAATTTTCAAATTTTGTACATATCGACAAAAACACAAGCAATGTTTCAGCCAATGGACCTCCGGGTTTAACCCGGAGGTCCATTGGCTGAAACTTTGCTTGTGCTGGTTATGCTTTGCAACAAATTTGCAGTTATTCCTTGGGTGGAATCTCCACTCTGCGGGTGATTTAGTGATAATACACTCTCCATGTACTGTACATACAATCCGGGACTCACATCCCAGGCGTTGGTTATCAGATCTCATGTATTATATCAGTAAAACATAACCTGCCTACCACAGTAATCAAGCAACACTTCACTTCCTGAGCACAAATGAAGAGGTTATTTCCACTAAAAATATTCATCTGTTATAAATAGAATCGCCATCATTTCCTCACTTTACAGCGAGATATACGGAATTCGTTTATTAGATCGGCTTTGAACCTCGCAGATTCAAACCAAACAACTGGAGCTCGTTTCGGTATCTGTTTCCATGGGTGCATCTGACTGACCTGATCTCATTAACTAGTATTTTTAATAGCATAAAGATGTTCAACTCTGTAGTGAACTTGTGGTATTCATCGGTTTGCTCTGTGAGCCTGTTATTCTAACTGATGGTAAAGACAAGTCGCTCTGGTGCGAAAGGCGCGGCGCAATAGTACATATAATTAGGTGGGGACATGCATGTTTGTCCTCGTAGTGATAAGTTGGGGATCTTCACATGGTAGGAATGTGAATCTCAGCTAGATTCACACACAGTTAAGTATAAACTCCATATGCAATATACAAACTATATTACACGGATATTTGTAATTACATGTAGAGAGAGAGAGAGAGAGAGAGAGAGAGAGAGAGGTGTGATGAAATAATGTGAGCATTTTCAGGGCAGAAATGGGTCGAGTAAGACCTGCAAAAGGTAGTAATTGTTGATTCCGTAAGCGTTGTTTGCTATATAGTGGTGGTGGTGGTAGGGTCAGTGTTTGTAACTGTTGGCTCTGTTGTGGTTGCAATGGATTCTGTACTAGCCGCTATTGGTTCTGTGGGGGCAGTGGTGTTTTCAGAGGATGTAGTTCTTGTCTCTGCTGTATTTGTAGTGGGTTCTGATTTAGTTGTCGCATCTGTTGTTATAATAGTTAGTTCTGTAGTAGTAGTTGTTGGATCTGTTGTTGTAGTTGTTCAAAACATAGTTCGTTCCTAAGAGGAGTCATAAGCTATGTTTTAAAAACTTTGTCAGCTCTGGATCACGATAATTAGTGATAATGAGGTGAATACCTTCTACACTTTCTTAACCGGATCGGAGATCATTTCGAGAGAAATTCACACGAGTTCAAAAACGCAACTTACTCCTGGATTATCCGAAAAATCCACCTCTCTAGATGGAGTATTTTTTAAAATTTTTATCTTCGACTTTATTAACAATCCTGAATGAAAATCGTTTACATGACTGAAAAATTATTTAGTATCATTGTTTTAATCTAGGATGCACTATTGTCCAGGATTATATCTGGCCATGTGAATTGGATATTGTAATTTATTATATGCTAGCCTGTGAATTATAGCAAATTAACTAAAAGATATTTCTCGATATCTATCGACTCGATAGATAACGAGAAATATCCCCCAGTAGCTTCTTAAATGACGTCACGCTTCGACGCATGACGTCGCCTTGAATGAAAGGTTCAGCTGATCTTTGTTATTGTTTTGAAACGTACGCATTTGGGGTTGAATTGGGCTGAATATTGTGCAATAAAATGTCTCGTAGCATATAATAAAAATGAAAATCTACTCTATTTTAGTCAGTGTCGGGAATTGTCTCATGAGTGTGGACCTGAAAGTTTTATTTTTCGCGAGTGCTTGCGCCAGTGAAAAATAATACTTTCAGGTCCACACGATGAATTTTTTCAGTAGCTTCCTAAATGACGTTACGCTTCGGCTCATGACGTCACCTTGAACGTCGCCTTGAAGGAACTATCAGCAGCTTTTTGTTATTGCCTTGAAACTGTTTCCAGTCGAATTGGGCTGAATATTGCGCATTACGTAGCATATAATAAAAAGAAAATCTACGCTGTTTTAGTGAATATCGGGAATTATCTCATTCGTGTGGACCTGAAAGTATTATTTTTCACTCGCGCAAGCGCTCGTGAAAAATAAAACTTTCAGGTCCACACCATGAACTAATAACCGATATTCATTAAAACAGCGTAGATATCCTCTATGGACAGAACCTTCTTTTGAACGTAGCTGTTATTGATAATCTCTCATTCTAAAATAATTGCATGAAGATTATTACAGCAGCCGGGAGCGTCGCGGATCCCTGATTACGGTGTAAAAGGAATGGAAGTCCGTAGGAACGTTAGTCCCTCTGGACTATTATTCCGCGGAATTATAGTCCTAGGTCTAACATTTCTAGGAATAGTAGTCCGCCGGACTACTATTCCTAGAAATGTTAGACCTAGGACTATAATTCCGCGGAATAATAGTCCAGAGGGACTAATTTTCCTACGGACTTCCATTCCTGTCACAACGGCATTCGACTTCAAATCAAAAGATTCGCGGTCAGATCCGTACCAGAGGCAACTGCGTTTTGTCCTTCGGCAAGGCACTTAATCCCGATTGCCCTCGTGTGGGCAAGGTGACACTGTGTTGTAAAGCGTACTGCACGTCGTTTGTGTTTTTGTCTTCAACCAATGCTAACCCTGCATGTGCGGAGTTAGTACGATCAGGTGCCTGACATTACTCAGCGCTACTCGGATGTTCTCTCCGGTACTCTTGCTTCCTCCACCCGTAAAACTACCAAACACGAGGTGACCCCGGCTGTCGAAAGTGTCGTTAAACACCATTCAGTAAATAAATAAATAAATAAGCGGCCAACCGATATGAGTTGTCATATTCCGATGAATTGAAGAAACTGAATCAACCAGATGACAGCGGCGTCGCGTTTGATCTGGCTGACTTGGTCTCATCAACGATACGGAATATAACAACGCGGATTGGTTTAATGTTGCAATAATTTGTTAATTATAGTGGTATAATGTTGCAATAATATGTTCCTTATATACAACAGTGTTTTTTATTTAAAAAAAACTTGAATACGTTGGAAAAGTTTAGATTCGTTTTCCGAGAAGCCAGATTTGAGTAGCAAATGAGGAACCCTATAAGATATACTAATGAGCTATTTAGGACATTCAAATAATAAAGTTGACTTCTTACCAACTTACAAATGAACCACCAACACTACAGTTAATCTGTAAAATTAATTTAAAAAGCACAAATAAAGTTTTCTCTTTTGAACCTCCGGATGTCCACCAGCTGAAATGTTGCTTCTGATTCTTAATTGCCTCTTAGAATTCGATTTATCCGGGTGAAACTCCTCTACCTGGGTGTTCTCTCGGTGAATTATTCTACCAATTTTGTTGGTGAAACCCATCCCATTTAGCTAAGTAGCCGACGATAAATAAACCAGATTTGGTGAGCAACAGTCGACAACAACAAAAAACACAATACCACAGAATGGGAGGCAGACAACAACTTAAAATTCCGTGAAATCGGGAAACATTTGCTAGCAGTCAGCGTTTGTTTCAAACCCCTTCGGAAGTAGAATATCGTTGATGGGTGTGCAAAATGTCGTATCGCCCGTTTTGGTCTAAATTTACTTTTAGACGGTTTCGGAATGCGTTGGCCCGTTTACATGAGAAGCAACGAACATGGTATATTTGGCAAGGAGAGATGTTGAGTTTTCTGTCCAAATTGTTGATGTATAATTCCTAATTGTCGTATCTGTTAACGAAATTTTCAAATCACCCGAGTGCCAATGCAGTTAAAACTAGAAGTCCTTTCATGAAATGCGCACAAATAGCACGTCGATCTGTGCGTTAATCTACGCGTTATGACCATAGTAAGGCTATCAAATTCTGTACATATGGCCTGTGCACAAGCAATGTTTCAGCCAATGGATCTCCGGGTAACCCGGAGATCCATTGGCAGAAACATTGCCTGTGTTTGCTATGAGTAACCAGGAGAACCTGCCGTGCTTTGGATGCCATTCGATATGGCAATTGCGCGCAATTTCTACGCGTAATTAAGCCTAGATAAGAGCACATTTCGTGACAGGACTTCTAGTTTTAACTGTATTACAATTGAATTTTAAAACAAAAACATATCCAAGCAAAATTTTCTTTACAGCTGATTTTTTAACTTAGTTATTTTACAAGGAATGACGATCTACCGTTATTCTAATTCTTGCCTGTGCTCCCCACATAACCGACTATTTATATCATGCTATTGCTATAGTAGGTAGAGGTGCAGGCTGCAAGTCGAGAGGTCCTCGGTTCGAATCCCACCTGTGGCAACCGCATTGTGTCCTTGGACAAGACACTTCACCCCCATTGCCCACGTGGGGGCACTATGGAGTTGGGTACTAAGGCGTTCTGCACGTCGATGGCGTACCTGTCTTCAACCAATGCTAACCCCACTTGCGTGGAGTTAGTATGTTGGGGAGCTGACAGTTGCGCACCGTTGCTCGGTGGCTCTCTCCAGGTACTCCGGCTTCTTCCACCCGTAAAACTGTCGTGGTCACGGTTACCCATTGTCCAGAAGTATGCGACCTTAAACACCAATAAATAAATAAATAAATAAATAAATAAATAAATAAATAAATAATCATGATATTAGCATCATACATGAGGGCTTTAAGGAATATTATCTCCACAATTTAGAATTTGTTTCAGCATGCAATTTCGTTTTTTCAAAACCGTTCGTCTTTCTTGTGGGATCGTATAAATTTCCATTTTTAATTACCCCACAACGATTTGCCTGCAGGTCCTGTAACTGATACCAACACCTATTTTAGGTTCAACTCGTCGGTGGCAATATAGTACTTTCAGTACATATAGTACTTTTCAGTCGGAAAACTGCTAAAAATTCAATCAACATACGCACCGGAAAATCGAGATTTTTCCGAACAGAAAGGTACCGATTGTTAAGACGCCATTTCCACTTTGCGCGAAGGCAGGACGCTGCGAAGATTACAGATTGGAGGATGGGATGCCGTGTAAACTTGATTTGTCCTAGTCTTTGTAAGACTGTGACCCGGGTCCCTCCTGGCCTTCACAGTCTTTGAGCAACCCGTTCAAATTTCATCTGACTAAAAACTGAAAGAAACTGGCCGCATTTGGGTCGACTCATTTCACGCTTCATATCGAAGACAAAAATCACATAATTAACATTCTACTTGTCGTACTCAGCCCAAGTATAATTTATTTACGTGTCTGCAGCATTTTTTAACGCAAACACAGCATCAAATTCAAGAAATGTTGAAAAATATCCGACTTCACCACGTTAAAAAACATCATGTTTCAAGGATAAACAAATTGTACTACGCATGTTGATTATGTGATTTTTGTCTTCGATGTGAAGCGTGACCTGAGTCGAACCAAATGCGGCCAGTTTCTTCCAGTTTTAGTCAGATGAAATTTGAACTGGTTGCTCAAAGACTGTGAGGGCCAGGAGGGCCCCGGATCACAGTCTTACAAAGACTAGATTTGTCCCAACTCTGACGGGGGAAGCCATGACTGATGAAATATTCCAACTGTATCATCAAGGCATGCCTTCGTTGAAGGCATGCCTTGATGATGTAGTTGCAATATTGGTCTGTCTGGAGAATAGTTAATAAACTCAAGACTTCTTTGAAATTTCTTTTTGTGTATTTAACCCTTTACCCAACGTAACGGCCAAAACCGGCCAGCGCTATTCTCAAAAATCGCCAATTAATTTTCATTATTTTTTCATTTTTTGTCTCAAAAACATAGGTTATGACCCCTCGTTGGAACGAGCTCGTCGAGCTCGTTCCAACGAGGGGTCATAACCTATGTTTTTGAGACAAAAAATGAAAAAAATTAGTTATTCAAGAATTATTTTTGCAAGTGTCGTCTGCTTTCTACGTTAGGTAAAGGGTTAAAATATAAATAAGGCCGGCGCGACGCAACATCTAATTAACATGTACCTTACCGGTTTTCCAGATTGGTTATGCTTGGTCCACAGCAGCCGGAATAAGATACTATAGACCCTCCTTTGTATAGCCGACTTTTGGTGCGACATATTTATTTATTTATTTATTTATTTATTTATTTATTTATTTATTTATTTATTTATTTATTTATTTATTTATTTATTTATTTATTTATGGGGTTTAACGACAATTTCGACAGCCAGAGTAACCTCGTGTCGGACAGTGTTACGGGTAGAGGAAGCCGGAGTACCCCGAGAGAACCACCAAGCAAAGACGAGCAACTGCCAGATTCCCCAACGTACTGACTCCACACACGCATGGTTAGCACTGGTTGAAGGCAAGTGCACCATCGACGTGCAGTGCGCCTTAGTACACGACACCACTGTGTCCCCACGTGGGCAATCGGGATTAAGTGCCTTGCCCAAGGACACAACGCAATTACCCTTGGCGGGGACCGGACCGTGGACCTTACGGTTTGAAGTCCACTGCCGTAACCACTGAGCCACCGTGCTCCCCAAAACTTCTTTGAAATTTCTTTTTGGATATATAAAATATACATAAAGTTGTCGTGACGCAAAATCTTATTCAATTAACATGTACCGTACCGATACTCCAGACTGGTTATGCTTGGCCCACAACAACCCGAATAGGATACTATAGACCCTCCTTTTGTATGGGCGACTGTTGGTGCGACATAAGACCAAGTAAATTAAATCTTATATCGTAAGAAAGTGTATGATTCTGATAATATAAGGCCATGGGGGCGATGAGAAATACCCCAGTGAGGTCTATGTCCTTCCTATTCTTTACGGAGTATGGTAATGTCTTTGGACATACTGGTCTAGCATATTAGTATTAGATTTGCCTTCGAGTTTGTTGTATGAGGTCATGAGGGTCATGTGGAAATCCCTCAATGAGATCTAACCTAAAGGTCCCTCATATCCTCACCTCCAGAATACTTACGACATGAAGGTGTTCAAAGGCTATCGAATATACACCTTTGTCGTATGAGACAATGAACGCATGCTAAAATTCCCCATTGAGGTCTAACTTCGAGTTCCTCTTTTCCGCCTGAGTAGTAAAGGGCTATGTCCCGATGTCCCGTGGCATTCTACCTTCAGTCCCCCCCCCCCCCCCGCGCTCCCCTGCCGAACAAACGACGGTCATTCGACGTCCCCTTTCTATCATGTGAAGCTAGGAGGAAATCCCTCATTGAGAGGTCTTACTTAAGTTTCTCATTCCGCATACGATAAAAAATGGACTCTACAAAGATTAGACAGACTATATAAGGGATTCGGTAAGTGGGATTCCTCGCTGAGTTTTGTAATCAGATAGTGATATTCGTATAACCATCAATAGAACAGACTAATGGTGAAAGTAATAATAGTTGGGGTGGAATAATGGTAAGAAACTGTAGTGAGCTAAGCTGTAAATGGTCAAAGTTGAAGCAAGTAGCAGTAGCAGCTGTAATAACACTGGGAGAAGGTTGCTGTATTCACAATTTGGGTAATGGTCAAGCTCTCAGGCCATCAGCCACCAGTCTAATTCCGTAACGAGTCTGATGCTGTCATGGGCTGTTTGTTTAACTGGTAGAATGTTGGATGCCCATATTTGGACTTTACCAAATACCACAGGCTGTGTCTATAACAGCAACTCTCTACTGATGGTGGTTTCATATTGACCCTGTGAAGAATCATATTTTGTTGATGACACCTTGCTCGGTTATATTTGATTGGATAGTGCCACCTGGCACTATCTAATCAAATTAACAGAGCAATATATGGTGAAAAGAAATTTATGGTCAAGACAAATGTAACACTCTACCAGTTAAACATGTTTCATGGATAACCGTTGATTTAATGTAGTCTAATGTTCCTTTATTCACAAATATATACATATATTCTTGCGTACTCAAGTTATAGATATTCCAATGAATAAATATTTATTTCGCCTTGAAACTATTAACAAGATTGGTGGGACTACGCCATGTAATCAGGAAAGTACAGTTGGGTTTTCATTCATAAGTATTTAGTTTACAAACATGTCTAACTGTGGAAGCTTATTGATGCCACAAAGAGAAAAATAAAAAAAAATATTGACCCGTATGTACGCTTTAGTACCTCGTGCAGTACCATATATTATCACGTACGTAAGTTTTGTTATCACGTACGTACTTAAAAAGTATCACGTGATACTAACATGTACGCACATAACTAACACATTCGTACGTGATACTAACACGTACGTATGTGTTAATTTTTATTTTTATTTCCCTCTAGTGGCAGCAATAAGCTTCCATATCTAACAACATTGTAATGACATTAACCCTTTCAACACTGGAGCCCTGAAAGGTATCATTTCAGTCAATACTGTCAACAGCGAAATGTGCGAAACCATCCTGGTTTGTTGGGAGGTTCTATAATAATTTAATCCAACAGCTCTGTTGAGCTGTTGGATTAAATTATTACAGAGCCTCGCTTCATATTGTTTTCTCTTTATATCGTCTGCTCGTCCACTACCATATTTTTCTTCACGCAAAAATTTATGCATGGCCCGTTGAAATGGTTAAAGATTCTGTCAAGTCAATCCTCGACTGAGAAACACTTCTTACGGAGATTATTGATCTTACAAGAGAACATAATGACTTTCTATAAGAAAACACCGTCCACCAAATGTAAGAAAAATATCAACAATCAAGAAGCTACCGGAAGCAATGTGCAGGTATTAATGATCGTTCATGTTTTTAGAAAATGTGACCAGTATTTCAATAACTACAGTGCATACTATATTCACCGAGGGGTGTTTAGTACTTACGTTTTACATCCATGAGTTTCTGATCACATGGAAAATAATTTAAATCACACAAGCGTGGACCATAAGCATGAATTTATTGAACATAAGACAGTTAAGTCCAGAGACGTAGCAGTTATTTCTAGTTAATTGTAGTCTGCCTATTCAGACAGACGGTACTTGAGTGGAAAACAAATGTTTTGGTTACACAAATTTACCTTCACACTGTCCTCCAAAGTATCATCAACCGTAGGTTCGCATTGCCGACCAACTGAAATATTCCAGACGATAGAATCTAAAACATAGGCGATGAACTATTTAAGGGCTGTACTAGGTTCAAGCCCATAACTACGTTGAATTCTTTACATAATTTTACTGGTGGTATAAGAGTCTGGGTAACCGTATGAGCTAGTAGTTGTTTCTAAGTGGTAGAAACCAATCTGAGTGGAAGTCGATCGTGGGGCCTATAGTGTGGGCCTTTCCAGAATCCGGCAACCGAGGTAGTAATGCTACCATGATGAGATTTTGAGAGCTCTACCTAGTCACGTCGCTCCCCCACCCCCACCCTGTTTCAGATCGAGACCTTAAATGAACCTGTATACGGCAATTCCTCTAAGTTTGATTGACAAGTGGTGAAAGTCAATGAAGCTTTACAAAGTACATTCATTAATTTTGTAATAACTTCCATTTCATAATTATTTTATCCTGTTATATCTGGAGTTTATTTGCCTTTTCAGTATTGTCATTATTCAAATCCTTTATCACACATTTGCTGTTAAGGTCAGTATGACTCTTTTTTTTTTAAAAAGGCATCTATTGTATGTCAATAGTGTTTCGGGTCGGACAACGAACAATAAACTGTCGTCACTGAAGATTATTAATTGTTGTTTGTTTTGGTGTTCATATTCCATTAAAAGTCCCCTATTGAATAATGAATTTGTACACCCTATTTGGGAACTATTTGATGTAGCGTAGACGCGCTGTGAGAAGTGTGTACTGGATCAATACCTTTCAGGAACTTTATAGAATTAATTGTTTGTTCCTGTTTTTGCTAAAAGCACAATTATCGCTGCAAATATTGTGATAAACATCATCTACAGCCCAACCCAAATTGAAAGTGGAATTTCCGAAAAACGGTCTACAGATTTGGGTTGAACCGAGCGGGAGAATCGATAGAGGTGTAGCCCAGATTTGTTTTAAATTTTATTTTATTCAATTTTTTTCGGGGGGCGGGGGGGGGGGGGTGCACAACAGACAGAAATATATAGAAAGAACGCCTTGCGGTCCCTGTCCGGTTGCACATAGTCCGAACTAGGATCCTCAGGGAAAGTTAGAGGAGAGGGGTAATGACCGGAAGTTCCTTAATAGGCAAAGCCGGGTATGGTTAAGAAGGGGCTGGTCCCATCTGATAGGTGGGGAGTAGTATGTAATGTGTTCCTCGTGTCAATTCTGGGAGACCTCAGTGGAGGGACGGAAATGACGCCACCTCACATGACCCATTTACGCCATATTTGGTTGCCATGGTAGCCCGCGTGGGCGGTCATGTTGTGACGTCACTACCACAGTGATTCGTGTGTCAGTGCGTATGCGCAGCCCGTGTTGTTATGGTAACATGTGTTTCGTCGTCCATTTTGTTAACCGGAGGTCGCTATCTTCGTTTCTGATGGCACATGCGACCAAAAACCCTTTAATAGGACAGGGGCGTGTCCGAGGTTGTGTTCGATTGAATGGGGGTACATCTAAGTACTACAAACAACCCACGTCCAGGGTGTGTTTGGAGGGTATGTACGAGTGTATAAAAGTATTTTTACTTTTACTTCCTAGAAAAACCACAAACAAGCAAATAACTATTTTACTAGTTCAAATTCCTTCGGAATCCTTTGCTACTCTCTTTGTATCTCTGGGCTATGTTATTGTTTCTGTCTACCCAGCCCTATTCAATTGTTCCGGGACATACTCCAGCAGTGTAGAAGAGCCTGTCAGTTGGAACAAGTTTAGCTTATTGTTGTCATTTTAGCATTCCTGGTCTTTTCTGACCAGTTTTAACCCTATTCCGGATACCCATGTCCTTGTTCCGAACAGTCTGAGTCATGTTTCGTTTATACAGATCATTCAATCAGATCACTTTAATACAACTAATTGTCCAGTTTGATCACTTACTTTATCGAGCAAATGAGCTATCGAGTTGCTCGAACGAGTGACTCCGCGTACGACTCTTATCTTCATCTCGGTGTTTAAGGATAACTACAACATGGCTCCTATACAACCCCTAGCTCCTATGTGGCTTCTCGCTCCTATACAGCTCCTAGCTCCTATATAGCTTTAAAAAGCGGCTGGTAATCCAGCCATGGGCTTCTACCATCTATCTTATGATCAGCCTTATCAGACTTCATCTATCTATCTTGTGATCAGCCTCCATTGTATTCGCTGTATTCAACATTACTATAGTGTTCTACCATCCTTGAAGCCTTGATGATTAAACATATTTTATTTCCTATCACAACAAAGAAAATGGAGACTAAAGGACAAGCGTTTACCACTTACAAAACCCTTCTCTCCCTACAAGATCATCACACATGAATGGCTCTTGCAATAAACCCAGTAAAAAATAAATATAGTAATAATAGGTCCTATTCTGGTTTTACAGCACTGACTTTCGTAGTTTGCCTCCCTCACCACGTGTTACCTTACAAGCCGTCGTCGTTAAAAATATAAGATTAGGGTGAATCCCTACTGCATGAATTTTGTTATCCGTCGTTTTCGAATCTTTTAATATCTTTTATGTATTTTTGTGCAACCCGAAAAATCAGTTTGTTAACTCTATTAGGATAATTTGAGCTGCCGTAAAGAATAACGTGGGCATTAGTCAAATGGATGTTATATTCGACTAAACTCTGAATCGGGGTCAGTCAAAAAGAAGTGCTCAGCATTTTCATATTCGTGCCAACAGAAACAATTGGATTGATCACATATATAATTCATTGATTTGTCGCCATTTAAATCGGTGCATCCCGCCCAACGTTTACTATAAATACTGTTTAGTTTTCTCCTTCCAGTGTTGAAATATGATGGGGGTTTAAGCACTGTTCTTGAAATATTCTCTGTCGAACACTTGCTGCATTGTCAGGGGCGTGGCGACGGGGGGGGGGGGGGGTGTTGGGGTGCGGCGGGGGTGCCCCCCCCCCCCCCCCCCACCAATCCTGGCCAAAATTTCCTATAGTTGGAAATTCGGAAGGTAAGTTATGAGTACTTGGAAATCCATCTATCCGGATTTTAGAGCCTCTCTGGTGATGCTGATGTCTCCTTTACTTCCCAAAATCCCAACTCGGTTTCAAATCGGCGGAAATTCCAACTGTTACTATTTACAACTACAGTGAACGCAATATCGAGCTTCATAAGTATGCATGATGTCAATCGGAACGAGATTTCTATAAAAATCCTCGAAATGCACTTCAAGAAAATCACATCATGTAAAATCGTTATTCTGAGTTAATTTCATCATTCACAGTACAAAATGATGACACATCGAAAATGCAAAAGATCTGATTAAATGTTAGCACAGTGTGAATTTCTCAGAGTTCTCAGCTTTAGCATTTGTTTAACACATATGCAGTTCCCAGAATAATACCAAATAATAATAACCTGATAATTCTATCATAAATGTGTTGGCATTTCAGTAACAAGAATCAATCTTATGCCCCCTTTCAGGGCTTCATTTTCAAAATGTTTCTCGGTAGTGAATTTCCAACTGGGGGAGGGACCGGGAGGGGGTTCCCCCTCCCGGTCCCTCCCCCAGTTGGGAATTCACTACCCTACACCCCCAATCGGAAACCTCTAGCCACGCCCCTGAGCCTTGTATCATTACTATTGAATTGTGGGACTATGACTCTCAGTACCTAGCATTACACTGCTACCGGTACGTACCTCAGTTCACACCACTATCGTACTTGTCTTCCACTACAATCTGCTCGCTCTACCAACTTTTCATATCTATTCTAAGTTACCCTCATGACTGGGAAAGTCATTGCTCAGGCGACTCAAATCTTACAGAGCATATACGCTACCGAGCAATTGCTAGAACGAGTTACTTCACATACGACTCTTCGACTCATCTCGTAAAAATAGGGTGCCGAAAGTGTGGTGCTGAAATTGGGATTCCACGCTCCTATAGAACTCTTAGTAGTCTTACCATTAGCTCATACCGCGACTTCAACTAAATATCCAATGATCAGCATCTGTTGTATATTCACCGTTACTATAGTGTTCTAACATCCTTGCATCCTTGTACCATTATACTATTGGCTAGCACTCTTCTGTCGTGCTTGAGTGTCTCACCATTACTAATTTGTGGCACTATTAAGGCTCTTCGTAATTAACATTATTATGCCCCAAAGTTGGTTTGTCCAATCAGAACGTTTGAATACCATCTAAGAGTTCCGCCATATCAGGTTTCTCACCTGATATTATTTGGTATCAGGTTAGTAGCAGCTATTACTATATTGATTAAATTGAAGCATTTCCACTCACTTCGAATTTTCAAAATTTGAATTGAAACAAAAAAAAGGAACTTAAGTACCAAAAATATTTTCAAGGTACCGTATTTATTGATTTAAAACATTAAATATTGAAAAAAATGGACAGATAATATTATTTGTAGTCCCAAAAGTTCTTTGTTATGACTCAAGCCTATACCGACCAAACTTCAAAGTCTATCGATTTTTTTGCTGAAGGCGAAGCTAACATTTCCTTTACAGTTTACTCAGCATAAGATTGAAAGTGATTTTTTGAACATTTAAAAGTGCTTTTTTAACCCTTTTCAGGTGGTAATGTCAGTAAATGTATGTAAGGGTATTTCAGATATGCTTGTAGCGATAAGTTTTATTTTGTAAATAAATCTTCCCCTGAGTTCCAATCTGTTGACTATGTGCCTAGTGGCACATAGAACATACTGCTCGGTGCTGTCAGTTGCAGCTTCTAAAAAATAAACGTCCGGTCGTTCTTCCATACAAAAATAAACGTCCGGTCGTTCTTCCATACAATGCTCTGAGCGTTCATATCAGGTTCGGCTTCGCCTCACCTGATATGAACTCTCATCGCCTTGTATGGAAGTGTATCAGCCAGCTACACTCCATGTAACTTATATTACACTACTGCCACGACGCATACCAGTTCATATCACTATCATACTTGTCTTCTTCTACTATTAACAAGCTACTGCTTGCTCGAACGACTCAAACCTTATTGAGCAACTAGAGCAATTGCTCGAACAAGTGAGGCCACGTGAGTAGGTGATAATTGAGAGTTCAAACACACCTGTACGTGTACGTGTACGTGTACGTGTACATGTACACCTCCATAGGATTTAATGTTAAAATCGTGTACATGTACAAGATTTTTAACGTTTTTTAGGATGTGTTAGAATATATTTAACACTGAACCCTATGGTAGTTTTACGTACACGTACATGTACCGTTTTGATTGAAATCGACAAATGGATTTCTCCCATAGGATTCAGTGTTAAATATATTCTAACACACCCTAAAAACGTAAAAAAAATCTTGTACATTTACACGATTTTAACACTGAAACCCTATGGAGGCGTACACGGAGATCCACTTGCGGATTTTAGGTCGGAAATCAACTCGTGTACAGACGTTGTGTTTGAATTCGCAAACCCACTGTCGCGTTTCTCGAAGTAGGACTAGCGCACGTTATTGCGAGGTGATCTCAACAAGCACTTGATGGAAATGTTTTGAACGAAGAGTGTTGTCGGTGTGTTAGAAATCCGCAAGCCCGCTGTCACGTTTTTGATTGATATATATAGGGGAGAAAAAAATATAAATAAATAGTTATTTAAAAAAAACAAATATATCAAATCGAATAGATAATAAAAAAAACGTAAATCATGAGCGATTCTCAGGATATTAGAGTAAGGTTTCTTTTAAAAATGCTGATGAGAGCCTACGCATTCTGCGTGAACGAACAACTAGGTCGTCTCTTGTTAGAACGATGCGTCGGATGTCGGGATCACCTAGACTTCGATCACGAGAATCATTCGTGTCTGTGGATGGAAAGGGAAGATATGGTCGTCAAGTATTTCGAACCGGCGTTCGAACGCGTTCAAATCAATGGAGTGATCGCGTTTTGGAAGAGATTACTCTACTGTAAGGATCAAAGCAAGCCCACAGATTCGGAAGAACAGAAATTGGCGCGTAAAAGTCTGACTTTACGAGATAAGGGATGCATCATGAAATTATTGTTCAATGAAGCATACGTCTAAGTTTTCTCGTTGATATAAAATAAGGGAGAATAGAAAATAAAAATAAATACACACATAAATTTTTTATCTAATATTAGAAAGAAAAAAACAAAAATGAGAACCAGAAATAAATTGTATCCGACGTTAGTGGACGACGAGGATGAGAAGCCGATCGACGTTTTGCCGACGGCACCGTCGCTAGAAGAAAGAGAAAGAGGAGAGAGGTATTGCATGGATCAAATCAGTAGAATCCAAGAGTATCTAACTCGAGAGAGAGATTCTCGTCGTTCCCTCAAGAAGAAGTATTCGCGTTTCGTGAAATTCGTCAACGCGATCGACACGACACTCATCACGATTTCCATGGGTTTACACGCAGCCGGCATCGGATTGTTGTCGACCGCGGTCGGCATTCCGATCGTGTTGACCGTAGAAGGAGTGGCTCTCGCCGCCGGATTGTTTAGCACGCTCGGAAACTTTTTGAGTAGGAAATTATATCTGAAGGCGAGGAAACACGACAAGATTCGCGTCTTGGCCGACTCCAAGATCGACACGATATCCGAAATGATCTCTATGGCGTTGAAAGACGGTAGGATATCGGACGGTGAATACTTCGCGATATTGAGCGAGAAAACGAAATACGATCCATGAAAGAAGCCGTGAGAATCAAGACTCGTCAGATCATCAAGGAAGAGATGAAGGATTCTCTCGTGGAAAAGGGGAGGAAAGAGGCCAGGGAGGAATTCAGTAAGATGATAGAACTCAAGAGCAGCGATTGAAAAAAAAAATATATATAATAAGAACAGAATTGATTCATTATTAAATTTATATATAAAATAAAAAAACGAAATTAATTTAAATAACTCTTAAAAAATGTATTGCGTAAAGTGTAAGAGAGTTACCGAGACGAGTAATTCTAGAAAAGTGTGAACTAAAAACGACAGACAGATGCTTCGCGGAATTTGCGACGTGTGTGGTTCTGTCAAGACTAGATTCGTCAAAAAAAAGAACGCGAGCAAAGGTAAAGGCATCGTGAATAAAATGATCAATAATCTACCTTTCGAAATGCATCTGCCCGGTCACAGTTTCACGGGACCCGGAACGAAATTGAACAAGAGACTCAACGCCGATCTGACTCCCAAATCTTGGAGCGAACCTGTGAATAGGGTGGACGCGGCCGCGTATGATCACGATCTGTGCTACGTCGAACATCCCGACACCAAGACTCGCAACGACGTCTGCGATAAAAACATGTTGGTGAAATTGAGAGGCATATCGAATCCGACCAGGAGAGAGAAGATGGAACATTCGCTGGTCGGCAATCTGATCGGTGCAAAACGTCGATTCGGATGGGGCGTTAAAAAAAAAAGCGCATCTGAAAAGAAGAAGAAACGATTATTGATGAGCGAATTGGCCGAGGAGTTACACAAACCCATAGTGCGTAAATTTCGAAAGAGAAGGGTGTTCGTGAAGGGTCTGGATGATATTTGGTCTGCCGACTTGGTCGACATGAGATCGTTTTCGAGGTGGAACGAGGGCGTCAAATATCTATTGACGGTCATCGACGTGTTTTCCAAATACGGTTGGATCAGAGCTTTGAAGAATAAATCGGGACTTTGCGTCGCCGAGGCTCTGAAGAGCGTGTTCGACTCGTCTTCTCAAAAACCGAGTAAATTGTGGGTGGATAAGGGAAAGGAATTCTACAACAAGCACGTTCATTCATTGGTAGACCTCTACTCGATCGAAAACGAAGAGAAAGCCAGCGTGGTGGAACGTTGGAATCGAACGATGAAGTAAAAGATGCACAGATACTTCACGGCGAATTCGACCAAGAAATACATATATGCTCTGAACGGTCTGGTCAAAGATTACAACAACACGCAACACAGATCGATCAAGATGACTCCCGCGGAAGCTAGCGATCCTCAAAACGAAAAACGGGTCTACGCGAATCTATATCCTGAGAGATCTAAGATCAGGAAGAAGTCTAGAACGCCGAAATTTGCGGTCGGTGATCGAGTGAGAATCTACGCTTATAAGAAGCACTTCGAAAAGGGTTATACTCCTCGATGGACCTCGGAAATCTTCGTAATAATCAAAATATTTCACACCGATCCGGTGACTTACGAAATCGAAGCTTTGGATGGAGAAGAGATCATCGGAAAGTTTTACGAACAACAATTACAGAAGACGAAGTTTTGATGAAGAAAACAAAATTTTTTTATTTACTCTCTTTAACATTTTCTTGTTTACACACATATATATAAGAGAGAAAAAAAATAATAAAAAATAATTAAAAACTATTTTTAGATAAAGAAAGCAAGTTAATTAATAAACAAAAAACTAAAAATCCTTTAAAATGACAAATATACTAGATATAGCACAAAGCATAGTGAAAGATGAAAGTATTCAAGAATATGAGGTTCACGAATATGAACCGGTAACCGGAACGAGTTTGAACAATGCGGGAGAGATAAGAATCAATGTCGAAACTCAAGATCTATTCGTACATCCTAGCGAGAGTTACATAGTGGTGCAGGGACATCTCACCAAGGAAGATGGGAGCGACTAGGCCGACGACGACACGGTTACTCTAGCCAATAATGGCATCATGCATCTATTCAGTAACATAAAATACATGCTATCCAGACAAGAGATAGAATCTGTTTTTCATCCCGGTCAGGCCACCACGATGTTCAGACTCTTGACGTATCCTGATGATTTTTCGAAATCCAGAGGACTTAATCAGTTGTGGGTGAAAGACACCGTAGGTCCTGCTAGCGCAGGCGCTGCCTTGATATTCGGCTACGTCGTCAAGACGTCCAGACCTAAAGGAACGTTTTCATTCAGGATACCTTTGAAACACATCTTCGGATTTGTGGATGATTACAACAAGATCATGTACGGATTCAAACACAATCTGACGTTGATTCGAAAAGGAAACGACGACGCAATAGTGAGACTCACTGCGACCGATGTGGGTAAGATAACTTCACAAGATATTGTGGTTCGTTCCGCTCGTGGAGCCTTCGATTGTGGAGAAAGCGCGTCTCTACAAGATAATAGAATCCAAGAGTAAATTACCCGTGGGATTTAGAATGAGACAGTGCGACACGGCTAGCATTCCTCCCTCCACTAATTACTTCGATTGGAGATTGACGGTGAAATCCGCTTCCAAGAGACTGCGTTTCATCGTGGTTGCGTTTCAGACTGATAGGGACGGGTCTCAGGAAAAGAATGTGTCGCTGTTCGATCATTGCAGTTTGAGAAACATGCAAGTGTTTCTGAATGCCACGAGATATCCAGCAATCGATTACAACGCGTCGTTCGACAAGAACAATTTCTGCAGACTGTACGGCGACGCCGCTGATTTTAGAAAGAAGTATCACGGTCTAGACGAATTGATGAGCAACCCTAACATGTCTCCCGGCGAATACAAGTCGATGTATTTCATGTTCATATCCGACGTCAGTAAACAGAGTGAACGACTCAAGAGTAGCGTGTTAGACATTCAGATCAAGATGCAATTAGATAGGAATGTTCTGAGAAAAACCGAAGCCTTCGCCCTGGTCCTGTCGGACAGAGAATTACAATTCGAATCGGATGGAAATAAGATGTCGATCATTCGATGAGAGAGTGTGTGAAAAAAATAAAAAAGTAATGAGCAATTATTAAAAACAAAAAAAACAAAAAAAAAATAAATAAAGTAATGTGATCTAGAGAGATTGAACATCTTTCTAAATCTCATTACTTTTTTTTTTGTTTTTAATAATCACACATTATTTTTTTTGAATTCATTATTTTCCACGCATTCACTGTTTGTTCAAAGGAACTGGTTCGATCAGTAGACTCACCACGGAAGTGGCGTCTTCGGGATTATTGGTTTTCATAACGAAATTAATCCTGTCTCCGGCGTTCACTTGAGAGGCGTGCCGAACGTGCTAACATTCGCGTGTTGATTCTCAGTCTTTTCAACGCTGTATCTCTTATCACTCTCTACTCCATTCACCATGAGATTGATGACCGCTCTGTTATTCAAATCCGAGGAAGCCAGACTCTTTCGAAGGATTTCACCTCCCAGCAGCATGGGATATCCCACCTGACCATGTTTAGATCCGCTACCTCCATTTCCGAAAGACCACCCAGCTTTTCCTTCATCTAAGGTGCCGGCCTCTTCGGCCCACACAGTGATCAATTGTCTAGCATATTTGACTTTCTCTACTACTGAAATCAGGATGCAGGCATCCGTCATGTTCACGGATCCGATTCGTGAGCGCGTGTCCACCCATGTCTAGTTTACCTTCCATGATGTCACCCTTTCTCCAGACCGAGTTGTCATCCACGTACTTTCTGCTGACCGCGCTGGAATCGAATTCGGGATCGTGATCGAGACCGAATAAATTGTGACCGTTCATGTTGATACCACCCTCCATGGTTCCGTCCACTTGCGATTCTAGGTATTCTTGTGATTGTATCACGGCAGAATCTACGTAGCCCTTGTTGACCACGGTTGAGTCTGCATCCGTGTCGTTGATCTTCGACAGATTCAATATCTTGTTGAATCCCGCATTCAGATCCGATTTCATTTCTCGTCTGTCAGACTTTCTCTGTTCCAGATCTACGTAGTGTTTTGTTGCCACATCCTTGGGATTCGTGGGAGTGGCCACGTTCATTATCTTGTTAGAATTGGCGTTCAATTCCGAGTGCATCGTTTTCTGAACGTATCTATTTCTCAGGTGTTCACTGAATCTCACGTGAGAGTTGTCCGCGTATTTCTTGGTTGCGGCATCGGTGGGATCTATGGGATACGCGACGTTCACCAAATGTTTGGATTTCAGATCGAGATCATCGGTCATGGTTTTATCCACGTAATTATCTAGCAGGATTCGTTCAAAATCGGTGTTCCCCCTGTCGACGTACTTTTTAGTCACAGCATCTGCGAGATCTATTGGCTCGGGAAGATTGTAGAGCTTCTTATCATTCATGTTCAAAGGTTCTTCTCGAGGTTCATATCTCCGAACGTAACGTTCGTCCAAGTTGGCAACGTTGTAACCATCGTCAACTTCGAACGTCTTCCTCTTCTTTCTCAGGTTGACTTTTTCGTCATCACTTCTACCAAATTTGTCAACTGGCATGTTGTTGTGGGATTTTTTTGTTTTTAGAAAAATATATTCAAAATGCAGTTTATTAAAAATGAACTATGTTATTTTATTTTTCGTTTTTATTCGATTAAAATTTTTTTAAAATAATTTTTTATCTTTATATATACTATAAAAAAAATCTCTCTCTAATGTAAATCATTGAGAATGTCTTGAAATCGATCTCCTTCAGACCATCTCTTGAGAATGTAGAGACACAGGTGACCGCAAAACACTTGATCTGGTGATTGCACTTGTTCCGTGTTGTAACGAACCATCGATTTGTTGAAATAGTTCTTTATTTCTTTTGGTGGCGAGATTCCGTAGCTGTCGAAATAATAATTTTTCTTCTTCCCATTCTTGATCCACGCCACCCAGTGAGTGCCTTCACCCGATGAATCGTCTAGATTTAAAATTCCACATTCCGATTGTCGAGGTCTTCTCTTCGGCAAGGCATCTCTGGAAAACACGCCTAGAAAATCTTTGATTTTCAAATCTTTTGCTGCACTCAACAGATCGATGTTGGATAGGGGTGCGTTAGGTAAGACGACACCTTCTACGGATATCTTTATTCTCTTATTCATAAATGCGTATATAATTTTTTTATTTATTTTATTATAATTTACTAAAAAATGACATTATTTTTTTTTGTTTTTTTCTCTTTTTTTTTAAACTAACTCTCTCGATGTCACTATCGATTTCTATCATTTTGATTCCATCTAATTCTTCTTGATTTTCTGGACTCTCGATGTCTCTATCGATTTCAATAATTTTGATTCCATATAATTCTTCTTGATTTTCTGGACTCTTGATGTCTCTATCGATTTCTATAATTTTGAATCTATCTAATTCTTCTTGATTTTCTGGACTCTCGATATCTCTATCGATTTCTATAATTTTGAATCCATCTAATTCCTCTTGATTTTCTGGAATCCTATCATCTACAATCCTATCTGGAATCCAATCATCCACATTCATATCATCTCTAATTAGATCCACAGTCCAATGTCCGAGTGCCAAAGTGCTTATTTTATTGTCTAACACGAATCTCTTATCGTCGTCGGCTGTCAGCGATATCTTGTTGACTATTTCGGTATACAAGTCGTGATTTTCGCTTCGAATCGATTCCATAGTGTTATACACCGGACCACTTCCTAACATACAATCTTTATACTCTTGGAAAGAGATGTTTTTCTTCACCACGCACGCTTTAACCCCTTTGCACTTCTTGATCTCTTCATCTTCTAGATGATAAGCATACAGTTTGGGCCTCAAGACCACAAATTCGACAATTTGTTTACCGCCGCTCTCGTCCTTAAATTTACCCAACACCTTCTTGTTGTGGTTTGATTGAATGTTGGACGGGTGATCGACGGGATAATTGCTTGTGTCGAACCACTCAGCCACGTCCTGAGATATATCTCAGTAGATGTCTTTCGTCTCTATCTCGTAAACTAAACTGTCCGTGTCGGTGAACAGTAGTTTGGCTTTATCACCAAATTTTCGTTTGACGTAATCGTAGTGAAACTCATACATTAATCGCTTGCTGATATCTAAGATGATCGGTCCGAGATAATATGGTTTGTCGAACTTTAGGTGCGTCTTTTGCATGTGAACGGCTACTAGATTTTCGTTGAATATGGTTCGGTGTTTGTAATTGGATTTCGCCACTAATGTTTTAGCTCTTTTCTCAGACGTGACGAGTCGAACGTCGGTTCTCTTCCTGATGTTTTCCATCGATTTACCGTACACGCAGTTGTTCATGAGTTTGAAGAAATCTTTTTCGAAATCATTCTCGGCTCGAATTCTGAGATTTGTGTTGAGATCGATGTATTTTTTCATCCAAGGCTCTTCGTCGAATCAAATGATGCTATGTATGTCGACTAATTTCATCCCGTAATTGACGTACTGTTTCAAACTCTCGCTGTAGACGACGTAGTTACGTTTGTTAAATAAATTGGGAATGAGTTTTTCCTCGTCTCCTTCGTTCGGTTCCATTCGTTCGGGAGCCAGCGGATAATCGTTGTGTGGATCGTGTAATTCTTCCGGATAGTTCAAATCGACTTCTAAAATGCAAGGATAGTCTCTCCATTTTTGCATCTCTTCCGGTTCCTTCACCCATTCGAAATTTCCAATTGGTAAAGGATGACTCATAGCCCAACCGTACAGATTATTGGCGTCCCAATTCTGTATGTATTTAGTCGACCGTTTCGAATCGAAACCTTCTTTCATGTAGGGATTGTTAGCTTCAGAATATCTGTGAGAGATCATCGAGACGTCACCTCTCGCAGCCCTTTCGAACATGAGCAACATGTTCACGTCAGATAATAATTCCAATTGGACTTCGGTGGTCTTCAACAGAGTGTCCCACACTAGACCGGCTGCGGTGAAATACCAAGCGGCATCCAGATCGTAATTTCGACAACAGACGTCTCGAAAATTTTCAAACACGCCTGCCAAGAGCAGAACGTCGGTTTTCAGATAGAGATCGTGATAATCTCTCATGGTTTTCATATCGAATGATTTCCACACGTTTTTAGCATGTTCGTAATTCTCGTCGGAAATGTCGGATTCGTATAATTTCGAATAAAAATTTTCTTTCGAAGGTAGTGCGGTGTCTTTGAATCTCTTTAGATCATTCATGTAATCGTAAGGATAGACTCCTTTCCTCAACATGACGTCTACTCACTCTCCGAAATGTTCGCTCGTGATTTTAAATTTATCCTTGCTCATGTTATCGACTAATTTTTCCAGAGCGGTCGACATGAATTTAAAACTGTCGATGAAACGTATGGCTCTACGAATGAATTTCGTTTTTTCTTCCAACGTCTCTCCGTCGATTACTCTTTTCTCCTCCATGAGCTTCCATTTTGTGAAGGAAATGTATCTTTCTTCGCTGTTCGCGATGCAATTTAATTCTTCATATGAGGTGCCGAGATTTTTCACGAACAGATGACTGTCGTAACCCGAGAGATTGTGAAATATCATCGGATAGAAAATGTCGTCTCGATATTTTAAATTACACTTGCTGTGAGCCGGACCACGATACAGACCCGTGTAATGATCGTGGTCTCTGACCTTCTTATTTTCCTTTGAATTCTCGTCGAACGATTGTCTGCATATGTGACATTCGGTGGCTCTGTTATTTTCATCCTGCTACTCTCGCGTGATGATCATTGTTGCTGGAGTTTTGAATTTGTCGTATAACATTTGAATTTTCGATTCTAACTCTTCCACGAACCTTTGAGCCATGTCGTTGTCTTCATACTGTCTTGTGTAGGTGAAGGGACCCATGTCGTGTTGCGAGTCGAAAGCGCATTTCATGTAAATGCAATAGCCTGAAGGTATGTGTTTTTGATATCTTTCAACGTAACTTTGAAGAATGTTGGGTTGACAGGAACTCATTTTCGCGATGAAACATTCGAAATCGGCATACACGACGAATGGTACTTTTAACCTTCTATTGTGATTTTCAAACTTCACGATGGTGTTGGGTTTGGGCATTTCGACGGCGACACCTTGATTTTCGTTGCAATATTCCTGATGTTTCGCCAATGAGTCTTCGCTGTGAAACACGTTCATGCAATTGCAACATAAAGATATCTTTCCGTTATGTTTATTATTTTGTTTCGATTTGAAACCCAACAATAATGATGATTGTTACCATTCAAAATCAATAATAAAATAATCGTCTTTTCTCTTCCGAGATACAAAGTTTGTCTGAGAGGATAGATCGTTCGTTTTTCCTCGTCGTATCCCAAGACGATTTTGAGCCTCGAAACGTTTGATGTGTTTTAACTGCATTGGAAAAGTCACTCCGGTCCAATCGATATTTTTAGAAGTCTCCTCATAATGAGAAACTCTATCAGGGTTCATTTTGACAGGGTATAAAGCGGAGGTGACTGCCCATTTAAAACACTGATCATCATTATTTTTCACGTTGATCACGGCGTGTTTTTTTAGCTAGGAAATACGGTAATTTCACGTAAGAAGACCCTTTCAACAAATCGTTTTTAGTTATGTGAATTTCGAGTTTCAACACCTTATCGAACGTCCAATTACTACCTTCATGTTGATAATTCGTGAGAGACATTAACATCTTGTCTTTCATCTTTTCGAAAACGTCTGATAAATCTGAACCTCGAAATACGGGTTCAACCTTAGATCTGAAATATGCATTTTTCACGATGCTCTCGCCGGACTTCACATCGATTTTATTCATCATGCAATGGAGTATCATCTTAATTTTTAGTCCCACGTCCATGTATTTGTGAAACAAATCCAATACTTTTTTCTTCACCCGTTCCATGAACAATTTCGGATCGATTTTCTTCAACGAGGGAACCACTTTGAAGTTTAAAAAATGCCTTTGATCGCACTCTCCCGTTCTATGGACTTCGATTGAAATAGTTCCATGGCGAGTCGTGCTAGATATTCTTTTCCTTTCCCTTCGTCTATTGCTTGTCGAATTTCGCTCGATATATCTCGTTTGCCTAGAATCTGAAGTGCATCACTCGTTTTCGTTTTAGTTTTTCTTTTCTTTTCTTTGGAAACTTGAAGTTCTTCTTCAATGGCTTTTCGTTTAGTCGTCTTCTTATTTTTCACAATCGAAACGTTTTCAGTTTTTTCGACGTTGACATTTCGATTCCTTTTACTATCTTTTTCTTCTTCTTCTCATTTTTCACAACCGATGCATTTTTTGACGTCGTTGCTATCGGCATTTCGTTTGCCTTTCCATCGTTTCGCAAATGTTCCTGTATGACTTCAATTTTTTTTTATTTAGTTCTATGATTTCTGAAATGTGAAATTTTTAATAGTTTACAAATCTCGTTTAACTGAGGTACGGTTTTCTCATTTAAATTTTCCAATTTTTTTTTATCTGTTTGCTTCATTTTGTAAGAATATATTTTTTCGAATTTTGTATTTTAAATAATTTGTTTAAAAAGTTTTGTTTTTCATATTAAAGAAAAAAATTTTTTTTTTGATGAAATTAATCAATTTTTTATGTTCCTTAACGTCAAAAAATTGATTAATTTCATCAAAAAAATATTTTTTTTTCATATTAAAGAAAAACAAAACTTTTTAAACAAATTATTTAAAATACAAAAATTTAAAATATACATTATTTGCAAGAATTCGTAAAACAAAAAAAACCCAAATAATCGATCATGACGACAACATCCACGGCGGAATCTCGACATAAACATTGACGTTGTTTAATAAATCGTTATTCTCCAAAAAACCAAGAAGAAAAAAATCGTAATTTATATTTACGTGTTTTGAAAGAAAACGATATGATTTGCGATAGAAAATCAAATCGTAATACTATTAGCGAACAAAAATTAATCGACAATGTCGTTCAAACTATTAAAAAAGAAGGTTCAAAACAAATAGAACTCTTACGACTTTTACGCGAAGTCTCGCACGAGGTTCAAAACAAATTTCTGCAAAGCAGACGCGTGTTCATGTCACCCGATTCCTTCTCAATAGATGATGATAACTGCAAGATGCGAAGGCTAATTTTTAAACGTTCGAAGTCTTGCACGTTCTAAAACTCGTGAAAAAAAAATTGAATTAATACGAAAAAAGGATGTTAAAATTTAACTTTATTTATATATAAAGAGAAACTTTTTAACAAATTATTACTTAAAATACAAAATTTAAAATATATATTATTTGCAAGAATTCATAAAAACCAAATAATCGATCATGACAGCAACACCTAAAAGATGCGAATTGAAATTGAAATGAGTCGAAGCGTGTACGAAATTAGGTTTTAAAATCTATACATTACAACAACTCGATCCCATTGAATTGAACAAGGTCGAGATGATGGGCTTAGAGCGGTACTACAACAAATATCATATGTGTTTGAAATTGGATGAAGCCATGCTCGATTTGTTTTGCGAGTACCAAAGCGATCTGGTGAATAATATCATTGTCGCCGAAGACAGAAAATTCGACAAGGACGATTTGTTGTTGTTCTTTAGAAATTACATATATCCAATAATCTCACTCGAACTCTTGGACAAATCGGGTGGTGAGAGCACGTTCACCGATGTAAAAAAACTCAAAAGAGTAAAGATAAACATACTAGACATTTTTGTAAGTGAAAAAATGACGCATGTCAACATGCTAGTAACGGACTTGGAAATATAAACAATAGAGAGATTGATTTTAGCGAAGAAGAAGGAAAAAAAGTAATGAGATCTAAAGGTGATCTCATTACTTTTTACCCAAAAATTTTTTCACATTAAAGAAATTAAAAAAAAAACAACTTTTTTTTTATATATATAAGGAGCAAAAAAAAAAAAAAACTTTTTTTAAACAAATTATTAAAATACAAAATTTAAAATATACATTATTTGCAAGAATTCGTAAAAACAAAAAAACTAAATAATCGATCATGAGGACAACAACACCTAAAAGATGCGAATTGAAATTGAAACGAGTCGAAACGTATAAGAAATTCGGTCATAAAATCTATAGATTACAATGACATGATCCCATCGAATTGAACGAGGTCGAGACGAAGGGCTTAGAGCACAAATACGACAGATATAAGATGCCTCTGAAATTGGATGAAGATGCACTCGATTTGATTTACGAGTACCAAAGCGATCTGCAGAACATCATCATCGCCGAAGATAGAGAATTCGACAAGGTTCGATTTGTCGTTGCCCTATGGAAATTACATATTTCCAAACATCTCATTCGAACTCGTGGAGAAATTGGTGGTGAGAGCGAGTTGACCGATGTAAAAAAACTCAAAAGAGTAAAGATAAACATTCAACACATTTTCGAAAAAGGAGAAGACACGAGTGTCAACATGCTAATAACGGACTTGGAAATACAAACAATAGAGAGATTGATTTTTTTTTCTGCGAAGAAGAAAGAAAAAACGTGATGAGATCATCTTGAAAACATGAGTGTCAACATGCTAATAACGAGCTTGGAAATATAAACAATAGAGAGATTGATTTTTAGCGAAGAAAAATGAAAAAAGAAAAGTAATGAGATCATCTTTATTTTTTTTTTTTTTTTTTTTCCCTTCTTCTTCACTATCACCATATATTATAATAACGTTTCCTTTTCTCTCAATTTTCAGTGTCGATTCTTCTTTTTCTTTTTTTCTTATTTTTTTGTGATATGATACGTTTATAACAACATTTTTGTTTATCCGAATCATAATTATGAACGAATGTTGTGCATCTCTTGGTAATACTCGCATCATCACCATTCTCTTCAGAAGGTAGTGGTGACGGTGGAAAGCATCTCATTCTCAACCGTCTATCTTTCATCAGTTCTTTCCTTAGATATCCATCATTAGCGTCTAACCATTTTTTTATTTCTTCGCCCTCTGTCTTGCGATATTTGTCATTATCATCAAATTCATCCAGGTGATAAATTCTCCACCTTGTCATCCTGATGATAAAATTATTTCTCCACCTTTTTACTAATTTTAAATATATTATTTTATACTTTCTATGATTTATATTTTATACAATTTTATATTATAATAACATATTCAAAATCGGTATATTCTTAAACAGCGAATTCTCACCGAGCAACAAACCCTTGCCGAGTCGCTCAATGTTCTGTCCACTCTTCAGATAGAGACCGTTTCCTCTCAGAGAGTTGCCACCTCTAACAGGTTCTAGATACAATCCTTTACCGCTGTCATCTACGTGGACGCGACACACGGCTCCTCCCTTCTTCAAAAACAGTCCGCTGCCACCCATTAATTTCTCAACTGCCGAACTAGAGAGTCCCGTGAGAGCTCCCACGCCGAGAGTCTTTCCGAGAAAGGGTAGTGCCTTTGCGGTGAAGTGTAATGCTTTTGCGGCTATTCCTGCCAATAGCGGTAGGAAAGCGCCTTTCATTCTCAAATTGTATCTCAATTGAGCGGGACTCAATCTCACCGCCAACCCTCTTCCATCGCGAATCGCTTTCTCCATCCTTTTGATTTGACTTCTGGTCCAGGCAATCGAATCCTGACCGCCTCTCGTCAGATCTTCTTGAGTGAATTTGAATCTCACCGCCTCGCCTCGAGTTGTTAACACTCTCTTAAGTTTCTTCCTCTGTCCTGCGGATATGTTCACGTTTTTAACCACGTATTGTGTCATAATTCTGTTTTTTAAAATATATTTACTTCAATTGTTTCTTGTTTAATAATTATATTAAAATAATTTTGTAAAATTAATATTACGTTTATTTTATTTTTGTTATCTATATATATACACAATTTTTTTTTGCTTTTATATTTCTCATATGTGAAATCGTATCGTCACTCTCTCTCCGCGAAGATCTAACAGTTCACCATTTTGATCCGTCAACGTGGTTTTGAGACTATACAACGTGTCTAAAATCACTGGTAGATAAACTAAATTTCGAGGTCGCTCCATGATCTTATAACCTGGCGACACGTTTGGAAAAAAGGAATAGATCGTCTGTTGAGCGCTACCATTCACGTAGCTTCCAGCAATCACGTCCACGTTCACCAGAATGCTATTAACTGCAGGAATGTCGACCGTATTTTCAGATGCCGCATGGCCTCGATACATCTTTCGATCGAATCCCAACATCTTGCCTATAGAATCGTCCGTGTTGAAATCCACTCAAAAATTATCTTCCAAATCCAACATCGTCTGTAAGGTATTAGGATTGGGAGCGAGTCTGATCTTGTTGCTTCCCTTTCCATCCGTCTTCATTCGTGTCTGAATGTAATTGTTCAAATCGTCTATGTCGTAACACCCTTTGGGAATTCGAATCTCCAACCAATCCACTCCGTCGGAATACTTGAACGAGTTATTCTTTTCGGTGACATTGGGAAAGGAATAATAAGTCTCCAGATTCACCAACGCCATCTCGTATCTTTTCTCTCTATTCAATTCGATGGAAGGTTCGAATTTCGTAGCGAATCGAGTCGAATCGCCACTCACCACGATTTGAATGGATTGTTTTGCAGCCGTATTCTCGGCTATTCGTTCTAACAATTCTCCATGTTTGAACATTATATTTAATTTAATTTTTTTTTTATTCAAAACTAATTATTTGAAGATTTATTATTTTCTAAATTTTATTTTCACGCTCTATCTTATTATTATCATCAGAAACATAAAACTTGTCAAATCCACACCGATATTTTCCGTGATTAAATTCGCTTGTCAAATCGATCACGACGAAATTGTAAAGTCCACCATCAAAAACCCTCTTGCAGAATCTCCTGAATTCCGCCGCGCTCATGTCGTTTGCGACGTGATCGCCGTAGATGTGATTGAGATTCTTGAGATCTTGGCGAAAGAGACATAGAAAATTAGCGTTCTCCCTTATCGTCTGTCTGGGCAATCGAAAATAATTCTGCGACAGGTAGAAACAGTCCACGTTGCTGTGTCGACCCCCAACGTAATACGATTCGCATCGGTTCTGTCTCTCCAAAAGCAGATCGTCGAAAATCATGAGATTCTTATCTTCCGATTTCAGTTCTCTAGGATCCGGAACGTCGCTAGCGTTCTCATAAAATCGACACTCGACGTTCGAAGATGCATTTCTCTTCATCAGCTCTATCGCCGCACCGTCCAAAATGGTCGAAAGTGGAGTTTTGCTCTTGTCAAATTCCTCCCTACTGTCAAAGATTCTGGCTATGATGTCCTTGGGCAATCTACGATCCATGCACTCTCGAAGCAATCTGTATTCGGGTTGAAACAAGCTCTTGCCAAACACAAACAATCTGTCGTAATCCAACCAGTCGGGTCGGGACAACAGATTCATCAACAGATTGGTCTTTCCACAATTCGATTTTCCCACTATCAAACCTCTTATGCTTTTGGGAAAGAACTCGTTATTCGACCTCTTGGTCACGGCGTCGTTCCAAGACATATCTTTAATGTTCATCTTTGTTTTATTTTTTTTGTTGTTGTTATTTTAGATTCTTTTCAAACGCAAATTTTTTATGTTTTTCAAACTCTGTTTTTAATATTATTATTTATTTATATCACACCGTCGCGAGTTCTCTTCATTCCGGATCCAGTCGTCATTTTGGCTAAATCTTGTATGGGTACCACAGCATCCTTAAAATCTTTCCAACTTTTCGGCGTTCGCTCTAACGCAGCTCGCTTCACCGGTGGAATGATCAACTTGTCGATCAATGCATTGGCTGCCCTCTTGCCAGCCACAGAAGCTATCCTACCACTGGCTTTGGAAGCGGCTTTCTTACCAGCATCCAAAGCCGTCTTCTTACCGACATCAAACGCGGTCGATGCGAGTTTTCTACCCGCATCGCTCGTGAACGCTCGCATTATAGAATCGACGATGCCAGAACCACCTTGAACGTAAGTTCTGATGTATCCCCTGTTCTTTATCACCAACATATTTTATTTTTATAATATATTTTTGTTTTTTTTACTGGTAAATCGTTTTGTTGTTTTTAAATACTTTTATTATTCTAGAGTAAAAATTTACTGTTTTATTTTTGTTTGTTTGTTTCTCTCTACTTATTATATACACATCAATCTTTCAATTCGTTCTTCAGCCTTTTATAGTGGTTTTTATTCAAAACCTTCTGTCTTAACAATTCGTCAGATATAGTAACTATCTGATTATCTAATCCTGTGTTACCAGCCCGTCTGCTCGCCATCAACAAACTCAATCTCTGAGACAGAGCGTCAGAATCGCTCGAAGAAAAGTGGTTTTCACCCCTTTGCCAGTCACCGATTCGATGAACTTCTTGTTCATATCCCATATGGGTTTCACCACTTTCGTCCACTTGTAACCTCTGTTGGCTTTGGGTCTCGTCTCTCTGGCATCGTTATTTCTCTTCATGGCGTGGGTCTGAACCAGAATGTCGCCATAATTGTCGAAATCCTGATCCGTGTAATCGCCAGGCTTGTCGTAAAGGAGCAATCTGCGCAGTCCATCAGTCAATTCGTATCTGTTCGAACCCACGATCAATTCATCATCGCCAATATCTACTTCTGTGTCTCCTACAAAAATCCTTCCCTCCGAATCCTTATAAAATCCATACAACTGATCTCTCTTATCGCCATCATCATCAGACGATGCGACGCTACTAGTGGTGATAGTCGAAGCTGTATTGTCACTCTCACTCAAATCTGTTTGAATTCCCGTGGGAACGTAATCCGGTGTAGATTGAACGGAATACCGATTTCCAAAACTACCGGGCAACGAACACATTCTCAAAGAACTCTCTTTTATGGGTCTCAATTCTTCGACTATCTCCTTCCTGCTTCGCTCTTGACCCTCCGTCACGGGTTTAAATATTTTTGTGGCTTCGCGTTTGAGTTCCATCTCACCAAGACGTCTGCTTCTATCAGCTGACTGAATGCTCTTCTTAGCACGTTCATACTCGCCTAAAATTCGATCTCGGCGCCTAGAATCCATCTGTAAAAACATCTTTCGTTTTTAATTGTTTTATTATTTTCAAAATTAAATGTTTAATTATATTTTTATGTTTTTAAGTAATAAAAATCTTTCCGTCTTTAATATAATAATCTGAAAATATTCACATCTCAACTGACTGTTAACTGAATTGGAGAAGTTTAAGAAAAAATACGTTTAAACAGTACATGACAAACCGGTTTCTGATTTAACGCATTTTGACAGTAGTTTTTACATTTTGTCAAAAGATTTCCATTCACATATCAAAGTACCATTCACTCAGTTTCGAATTAAGAGAGAATCCCTTTGATGACTGTTAAAACAGTTTCCACACACAAAAGATAACTAATTTTAACGCTGAGAACTTATTCATCTCTCTGATTGCTATTTTGAATATATTAAAAATTTTACCACTCAAAACCTAATTGAGCGGAAAATGCATTTAAACATTCCGTTAAGTGTTTGACTCTTTTGAACGAATGCTTAAAAGTCAATCTCTCTTCTTTTACAACAAGACAAAACACGAATATCTATTACAGATCGACTCTTTCGAACAATATCCCCCAAACTCAATTTCTCTTCGACACATCAAGACAAAACACGAATGTCTATAATACAGACCATGTTCATAATCAACTCTTTTTGAACAAAAACCTCATTCAGTCATAACGATAACATGTGTTAGTTTTTTACTTCAGGAAGACGTGACAGCGGGCTTGCGGATTTCTAACACACTGACAACACTCTTCGTTCAAAACATTTCCATCAAGTGCTTGTTGAGATCACCTCGTAATAACGTGCGCTAATCCTACTTCGAGAAACGCGACAGTGGGTTTGCGAATTCAAACACAACGTCTGTACACGAGTTGATTTCCGACCTAAAATCCGCAAGTGGATCTCCGTGTACGCCTCCATAGGGTTTCAGTGTTAAAATCGTGTACATGTACAAGATTTTTTAACGTTTTTAGGGTGTGTTAGAATATATTTAACACTGAATCCTATGGGAGAAATCCATTTGTCGATTTCAATCAAAACGGTACATGTACGTGTACGTAAAACTACCATAGGGTTCAGTGTTAAATATATTCTAACACACCCTAAAAAACGTTAAAAATCTTGTACATGTACACGATTTTAACACTAAATCCTATGGAGGTGTACATGTACACGTACAGGTGTATTTGAACTCTCAATTATCACCTACTTACGTGCGA